>OU538820.1:6967500-7567500 GCA_912999785.1 Hydriomena furcata | reverse complement strand
ATTAATAAAAATTTACTTATCCAAAGATCATCTGAGGTTACACCAAGACTTGTTAATACCAGCTTAATGTAAGCAACTCCATTTCTAATCCTTGTTTATTAATATTGAATTCGACTAGTCCAAACGTAAGCGTTGGACTAAATTGAATCCTGCGCTAGTCTACGTTTATTAATGAGACGGATGAAGAGCATCTGTATTGTTCCGAAACGTCACATCTTAAAACAAATGTTTATTTAATCCTATCGCTGACTGTAGGTAACAGTGTCCCCACAAAGTTTTAGTACCATGACATGACTTTCGTGATGTTCGGCCAAAAAACGCGTAAACAGCGCTTTATGATTTACGATATTTCAATGTACTCGGGTCACAGAGGGCGTTATCGTAACTGGAAAATAAAGTAGGTAATATTTCTAGTGAATATTAAACAGGCGATGGTCATATTTTCAGGTTAGTCAGGGACAGAGAATTAGGGTACAAAAACCTATGTACTTTGTAGAAATATCACTTTGATGTTACGCTTATTTAGACTTTAACGTAAAGGAATAAGAGCGATTTTAGGAATTTTATGTTTAGCGTGGACACAACTAAATCGCCACCAATAGGTACTTACGAATTTCAAGAAGATCGAACATCAATTTAAAAAAGTAAGATCACGACTGTAAATCCAAATACGGTAAACATACTCTCCGAACTCCAGAAAACGTCAAAAAAACCCTCTTTGTCTTTGACGTCTCAGTCAAAGGCATATCAAACCATTACATTTTACATAACCACATTTTGCAGTAGGTAGTTAGAATCCCACAAGATTCATTCAAATAACTCTCGTTTTTAGGGTTCCGTACCCAAAGGGTAAAAACGGGACCCTATTACTATGACTTCGCTGTCCGTCTGTCTGTCTGTCTGTCACTGGGCTGTATCTCATGAACCGTGATAGCTAGACAGTTGAAATTTTCACAGATTACGTAGTTCTGTTGCTGCTATAACAACAAATACTAAAAACAATAAAAAAAATATTTAATTGGGGCTTCCATACAACAAACGCCGTTTTTTTGCCGTTTGCCGAACCCTTCGTGCGCGAGTCCGACTCACACATGGCCGGTTTTTTTTATCGATGTCTATAAAACAAAAAACTTATTGTATTCAACCTACATGCTAAAACACTGGAATTAAACCTGTCTATAAAAATAAAATGTGCTCAGTAAATGCCATATTTTCACTGTTTATGGCCAAGTGCAAGAACGGCGGCGGTACAGTTAGCTCGTGCATTCATCGCAATAAAATTAATTATAAGCAACAGCTCGTTTATTATGTCCAGGACAGGGTGATTCATTGATAAAATTTGTGTTGCAAGCCAAAGCTATTAGAGCTTTTTTACAATAAAATCTTAAAACGAGTAATAAATGTTTTTGATGAATGCAGAATCGTTTTTTCTCAATAACCGCAAAACATACAGTTTTGTTTCTTATGACAAAGATAACATAATCTAGACAGAAACACGATTGGTGAAACTTTTCTCGATAGATTTATTTTCCAAAGTTGGCTCTTCAAAAACATTAGTTTCGTTTTTAATCAAAACTATGAATAGCTAGATAGTTAATTTTTATATAATTTCTTAGATAATCATACTAGCTATCTAAATTAAAGACAATCTTTTTTTAAATTTGATGGTTTTCAAAATAATGCATTTTTATCACTTTTTCCGTTTTATCCGGGTAGACTCAGCCCATACAAAACGTCAAAAATTTCACTTATCACCTTAAGGATCATTTAAATTATAAAAGCTAAATAGAATCACGACTGTAAGCCTCGTGTACGGTGGACATAATCACTCAGACTCAGTGGACTCAGATCTCCTGGCGCTAAGAACCTTGAAGATGACTTTGTAGTAAGAGGCACGTCCAAACATTTTGTAGTGGTTAAACATTCCATACGCGAGGTTGCAAGCCCTTCGCCGCTTATAAGAATATTAATGTACTAACTGGTTTTCTCACGATGTTTTCCTTACGCTTTAAACGCTTATTAATGCGCTCAACCGTTTTAAATCTACGAATAGATTCCAAATCTGAACGGCCTAAACAAGTTTTGCAAATGTTTTTGAATAATTAACCCCCATTTTTTTTATAGTTCAATCTTAGAATATTCTACGAAAGTCAAAGAGGATGAACTAGGAACTAATTGACGGCCCTCGGACTTTTTCATAGACACACACTTACGTCCTTTTACAGTGAATCACCATGTACATGCGGTTGAGAGCATGCTTAATTGATATTGCACTTTTTTTATGATAATTCTAACATTCTTGTTTACTACGCGAATGTAACATTACTTATCATTTTAATTGGCACATCAACAAAAACCGTAAGATACCACTTCCTTCGTTTCTTTATCAGTGAAACGACACGCTTATATTGCGGAACATACTTTATGACATTTTCAAGTACATTAATTTATATTAAAATGCAAAAAGAAAGCCTAGACCTAGGTGAACGGAAATGAAAAGAGAGGCGATTTTCCAGCAGTTGAGATCAGGTGGTCTCTTTTGATTAGATGATAATGATATCTTTTTTGCTTTCACTACAATTCCAACCGAACGCAATCATTATATTTAATTGTTGTATATATATGTATTTAATTGTTATTATTATCAAGTAAATATCAAGTGGTTCTCCTCACAGGTAAATTTGGCAAAGCGGAGCAGGGATTATATCGATTAAACGCATCTACACAAAGCGTGCGACGACATCGTAGCAACGGATTTAAAGTCAAGAATCACTTTTAAACGTCTTAGAAGCTATGTGAAGTGAAGCTATGCATGTTCCTGAATTGTTTTAGGTACTATCATTATAGTTAGAGTTCGTATTATTTTGTCACAAGTTCGGAGACCTAAGGTAACCTACCTATACTTAGTTAAATCACTAACGACTCTGACATAAATAAAATGTAACCACATCGACGGAAATATCAATAAAAAAATTGTTGAGAATATCTCTATTTGGCAGTAACAGACAATGAGAAAAATCTCAGCCCATTATGCCTGATTTATTCAAGAGCGTATAATAGATTGGAATTTACGAGAACAAGAACAACGCCCCAGTGAAAAGTCTTTAATCCTCATTAGCTCTATAGGAACTTCCGTAGAATTTAAATAACAAACTGGTAGAAAACAGAAGACATAGCGGATAGTGTAGGCGCCAGCACCCAGTAGTCGAGAACTGGTTCCTGATTGGCTAAATTAAGCATCATTATTTTAGTATTGTCATCGATTGGTCCTTTGTAGCCGTACCTTCCAGTCTCTTGGTTCTACAATAAGTTGGTGAAACTATAAAACTTCGAACTAGCCAAAACTATAATAAAGGCAGTTGGTATAGCTATTACATATGAGCGAGTAGTTTGCTGTATATAACGAAAGCTTGTGCAAATAGTTCGCCTACAACAGTACCTAATAAAGAATCTACTGACTTTGTAAACGTGATATGAATCTGTCCGTCTATTGAAATTGAGACTGGCCAGATGGACAGCTACTGGGCTTGACGGACGCTATTTATCGCATCTTATCAGCGAGAGCCATACATTTGTCTCAATCAGAATCTAAATTGACTTTTGTAAGACAACATAAACATAGGATTTAAGAGAAACCGACTCTATCTCATCCATATTCAGTATTTTAATTCAATGTTTCATTAAAATTACAAGGATCACTTTGAAACGTCTTAAGAATTAACCCGTTACATCGAATCACCTATTTATGATTCGGCAATCCTTACGTAAGACTCTTTGAATAATGACATGCCCCACGGGGGCTTGAGGTTGCAAATAGGTTGTCCCAAGGTCGCAGTATAACCGTATTTCGGATATAATCACGTTTAGATATAAAGCAGGTTTATCATAACCGGAAAGCATGCTTACAGCCCGCTTGTGGGCAAATAATTATCATATCCCTTAGTGCCATTTGCATCCCCGAAGCCATAGGTGATATTATAGACGTTTGCTTGTACCAAAGTATTCAGCGGCGTCGGTCAGTAAGCAGGAAAGCTGACCGAAGCATTGGCAACCGGCTTTAGGTATAAACGCGGCCAGATATAGCAAAGCAATGCGTCCGAGTGCGTCCGTCTGTCCGTCGGCGTTGCGAATAATCACACGCTTCCTTTGGGGTATGCAAATGAGGCGCTCGGCACGCGAAGGCTCGACGGACCACCCTTCGAAGGCCCAACGGACCACCCCATGAATGAATCACACAGAAATATATTGACATAAAAAACACATTAGGCTGGCTGCTTTGGTATTTAACTGTTATGAATGTTGTGCTAATCCCTGCTGGAAATCGCATACGACAAAAATATTATCACTAACCCTGAGTCAAAGGGAATTCGTCATAAGTACATTTGTTAAAAAAACTGAGAACAAAGGTAGATTCATATTTAGTTAGTATTTTCACGAAATATTTTGAAAAGAGAACCGACATTCAAGAAAATGTATTTTAGGAACTAAGTATAGGATACATGAAGGGCGACAACGCTTTCGAGAGATTAAAGGATCATTCTCTCATGCGTGAAAAGCTTATCGTAATGCCGAAGCAGTTATTCTTATCTAAAAAAAATATTATTTGCTTACTCGAAAGTCGTAAAACACGAATAAATTATAATGTAGGCAATAAGGCCAGTCTCGCGTGCGTTCTCCCGTCATACATCGCATGCTCGGCTTTACACACTTATAACACAGCAACTATTCCGTTATTGTTATAACATTTTGGCAACACACACGTAGGTATTGCCGTAATGTACGAGTGACATGATTTTGTACACGAGTTGTGTGTACCTACCTAAAAATTACCCATAGTCAGTAATATATAGCCGGATAATATATAGCCTCACGATCACGACTGCTATAATATCGAAGCATAGTAGACTCTCAGACTTTCAGATCTTCAGGCGTTTCGATCATTGAAGATGTCTAAGGGTAGTCTAAGTCACGTCCAAATATTACATTTGGCATATGACCAATATTTGCAGTAGTTAGCATGTCGCTTGTAAGACGCACTCACTGGTTTTTTTGGCGTTTTTGCGCGTCGATGCGCACATATTTTACAAATCGAGAAATCCATTGGTGTACGGGATTCGAATCTGAAGTACCTTCGGAACGAAAGTCGAGGCAGCTCCCACTATTATGCCTATCATTTATTATTTTTATTATTATTATCAAATGTGTTGTGAATTAGTGACGCAGATGAACAATAATAATACTCGTAATATTAATGTTAGGTACATTGTGATAAAATTATCAACTTCCTGCTTTAGAGCGTATAAAATCAGGAATATTCCAATCCCAATTTTAGAAATATATATTTTAGTGGCAATTAAACAATAGATAGGTACAATTAGCCACGAATTATTTTATAACACCCAAACGATATTACTTTCATAATAATAACACACAATGTTTAATTCGGAGTGTACTCACGCAAGTTCAATATATACTGTTACTATAAAAATACATATAAAGAAGAATAATATCTTCTAATATATAAAATTTCCATGTCACAATGTTAGTTACCGTACTCCTCCGAAACGGCTTGACCGATTCTCATGAAATTTTGTGAGCATATTGAGTAGGTCTTAGAATCGACCAACATCTATTTTTCATACCCCTAAGTGATAAGGGTGGCGTAAAGATCGGGAAAAACGGAAAGTGCTTTTTTCTGTGCGATTATTGACATTTGACAGGACAACGTCTGTTGGGACAGCTAGTTTTAATATAAATACGGCTAATTACCACGTTTTTTCTTATATTGCTGACGTTTCGAGACAATTCAGATGTTCTTCATCATGAACATCGCCCGCGAACGCGACGCCGATCTGCCGTATTTATAGTTAAAATGAGCAACAACCACGATAGTTTTAATAATATTTAAGTTAAGAAGTAGAAACTTTTGTGAACAGAATGCATATAAATAGTTTAGAACGCATATGTTATTCAAAAATAACTCTAATATTTCGACCTGTTAAAAAATAAATTACGTTAGGTACTCCTTTTGGTGCAGGGGGTCTAAGAGGGTGCAGTGGTGGTTTAAGTCTGTTTGAAAATAACGTAAAGTCGCGGGGGTTTCCACTAGTTATTAATAAATCAATATATTAATGCAATTTTATCCTCCTAAATCGCAGTTAATTATGAGTATTTTAACTGTATGCAAACAAAATACCGATGGCATCGTTCATGTTTTAATCTCGTATCTGTAGGTATCCTGTTTACAGGACAATGACCGATTTATTATTGCATCTTTTTTTAGACCACATGCTATGTTTCACAAGATTAATGTGTTAGTTCCTTCCTTGGTATAGTAAAAGTCCAATAAATATTTTAGCGACGCTATTACAATTTTAATGTTGCTAATAACTAAAAAATTATTTACAACTCCTATCCGCTTATCTATTACTCTTTCTTGGTGTTTAATTTATTAGTCCTTCGTTCTAAGATCATGTTACATAAAGGAATATTTTGTTATTTAGTTTTTCAAATTATAATGTTGTAGTAGCCACTTTGCAACTTAAATGTTTAATTTTTTTCTTTAAAACAAAAATATTTCATCGCATTTTTAGAAGTTTTCGATTTTATAGAAAAAAAAACTAGGTAAGCTGTTAAATTTATTAATCCTTGATTCTAACTTCTAAGATCAAGTTACGTGGAGAATATTCGAAATCGTGATTTTTGTACACTTAAATTATTATAGTAACCCTTTGCAACTTAAATATTTTCTTAAAACAAAAATATATGATAGACTTGGAGATGTTTCAGAAAAAAACATCTAAACTGAAAACAAAGTCAGATAGATTTAAAAACAATAGTTTTCTAATTTTTCTGGTTAAGAGCCACAAACATCTAGTTTGTTAAAGTTTTTTAACAAACTTGAAGTTTAAACCCTTTGTTCAAAAAATATAAAAATAGCAAATGAAACTACCGAAACAGATTTTCAAACTTGAAGTTTAAACCCTTTGTTCAAAAAATATAAAAATAGCAAATGAAACTACCGAAACAGATTTTGCCGTAGAGTCGCTACGTGGCGCGTGTCGTTAGCTCCGTAGAGCCGCAGGGTTCAACGCACCGCGCTGAAACACTGAAACTCACATTTCCCGATGACCAGCCAAGATATGGGTTCAGTGACCAAGGAAATGTCCAACCTAATTAGATAAAATCTAAACGTAAATATATTTTTTGAATTATGATCACAAGATTTATTTTAACCGTATTTTTTAGGTGCGTAAGTACAAGTACTTAAATTAAATACAAACTAAAAGATTTCACCTATTTATTCCAAGGATTGGTTAAAATTGTGGTAAAAATCTATGAGAAATGCGGAAGCTGCGCAACTAAACAAGGCCGCACTCAAAAAATAACGTAAATTAGACCCGTACTCAAAAACAACTATCAAGCCAGAGAATGCATAAAAGTGTAAAAAACAATATTTCAAGTTCCAAATAATCAAAAAATAATATTTATCACGTCCTGAAAAAAAAACCCAGCATCCTGAAATCTGCGCAACCCTTGACCTTTCCCAATCCGCAGCATCCACTCACCTGTTCTTTCCGTGACCGATCTTGTAAAGCTCGACGTGCTTGAACTGGGCGTAGGTGGCCATTTTCGTTTAAACTTTTTCTTCGCAAAATAAAAATTCACAAGTGCACACCGCGCGGGCTAAGCTGCAGCAGTTAGGATAGAGAGGCGTGCGTACGGTGCGAATACCGTCAGCTGACTGACGCGCGCGACCAGGCACCCCGGTTTATAATGTAAGTCGATGAGTTGGGCACCCTCCCGCGACTCGTGCCGTCGGCGCATGCGCGGGGCTTCAGCTGCGGAAGACTTCAGGGATCACTGGAGATGAGCGCGAACCGTACGAGTGTGGAGATGATTGGTTGCGGCAATTAGCAGATGAAACATTCGGGGAAATGCGTAGATGAAAAAGATGCTTTGATAAAAGCTGGCGATAAATTAAACGTAGTGCGGAAGATGAAGCAATTTCTGATGCGGTATTTTATGCGGAATATTAAGGAATTAGGTATTAAACATTTTATTTAAAAAAATATATTACTTGTTAGTTAGAACTATTTTGGCGCACGAAATAAATACGACTGTAATCCCCAAATACGGTAGACATTCTCTCAGATCTCCAGGCGCTTAGATCCTTTGAAGATGTCTAGTCACAAAAACACGTGCTTATAAGGAAAACATCGTGAGGAAACCAGTTAGTGTTCTTATAAGTGGCGATGGGCTTGCAACCTGTCACGTATGGAATGCTAACTACTGCAAAATGTGGGCATGTGCCAAATATAATGTTTGTACGTGCCTCTGACTACCCCCACTAGACATCTTCATAAATCTAAGGCAGAATAAAACTGTTTCTAAATAAGAAAGGAAATTATAATTATACGGAATTCGTAACAAGTAAAAACACTTGACTCACACCAGTCCAGCTTGATCACATATCACACCATATGCTGCATACGACCGCGTACTCAACAGATGGGGTAAATTAACCTGTCACCACACACGACCTTTAGAAACAGATGCGAGACGAGTTGACTATACTGTCGCACATTTTTTTATTGTACGGCAAATGTAAACTATATAATAGTTTTTACGAGTCTTTATTAAAAAAAATATTATAATAACTCACATGTTTCGACGAATATAGCATTTTCATTCGGTATTATATAATATCCTACCAAAAATTATCTCAGGGTTCATTGTTGCGTGAATATTAATAAACCATCAAACCAAAGACAAAGTTAAAAGGTATTTAATTCAAAAAAATCACAAGGATTACTTAAATTGAATTCCACGCAATCTAGCCTAAAAAAACCGTATTTTTTTTGTAAATGCTAGTAGCCAGAGAGTGGTGGCGATCGAACAAGAAGTAGGCAAAAAGGAAAAAAAATGTTTCACCTTCAAAACTTTCGTAAGTGGATAAAAAAAAAATAATAAAAATATAAAATGTGTATAGAAACCATTATAATAAAATCATAACGGAACTTATCGCAATCCTGTAATTAACTACAAAGTATTGATAAAGTTGGTACACTCTAGAAAACATGGAGCACAAAGATTTTAAAAAAGCTTTTTTTGCGTCGAGACAATGCTCTTCGCTGCCATTGCATGATATACAGTACAGCTCTTATCGGCCGGGGACTCCGACAATACAAAATGGGAGACGGTATAGGTATAGTACCTATGTTAAGTCAATCTGCCTGTTTTTTTTTTAATTAGCCTTTACTGTCCCACTGCTGGGCAAAGGCCTTTCCCGTGGATTTCCACTTTATACGGTCCCGTGCCGTCACCTGCCAATCATGATGAAAGTGGTCAAGGTTATCACGCCAGCGCTTCTTTGGCCAGTTTTATTTTTTTATACATAATTAGCACTTTAAAAACACCAATTACACTAACTACACATTAAAATATCAATTCATTAAATTATACATAAAAAAATATTACACGAATTAGATACACAATAATAATTTATACATGTCAACAGGAATGTTGTGTTCGGAGATTGCGAATTAACTTATTCGGTAGCAACCTAACAACACACTAGTGCAGGTAAATTCATAGCACAAACAAGATCAACCCGTCCAGTGGTCAGGTTTAGCGCGGTACAATTTCGGAGGGGAAACGCCTCATTTGACAAATCCAGTCTAAATTATCTAAGGTCGGGGATGATTCAATATAGGTCCGTTATATTGTACGGCCCACTTTGTTGCCGGTCGGACGCTGTCAATTGCCTTGTCCTTCTGATTGTGCATGGATATATTTGTGGACGAGTTTGAGTATCTTATCATACTGAATAAGACTTTCTTTGGTGTCCATAAAAACAGATTGATAAAATTACAGGCTTGGGTAAAACTTTACACAACACCATCTAGCCCCAAACTTAGCAAAGCTTGTATTGTACTATGGGAACCAGATAACTGATAGAATACTTATTTACTTTAAAAAAAAACCGTCTGTAATTTACTTAGCTAGTATGATTATCTAACGAATTATATAAAAATGAACTGTTTAGCTATTCATAGTTTTGATTAAAAACGAAACTAGTGTTTTTGAAGAGCCAACTTTGGAAAACAAATCTATCGAGAAAAGTTTCACCAATCGTGTTTCTGTCTGTAATTTATCTAGATTATATCAATTTATCTAGATTATATCATTAAGTTATCTTTGTCATAAAAAACAAAACTGTATGTTTTGCGGTTATTGCGAAAAAACAATTCTGCATTCTTCAAAAACATTTATTACTCTTAAAAACCATTCAAATACAGAACGTAATATTTGAAGGCATGACAGTGAGTTTCTATTGTTTTGTCTTCTTTTTAGGCTGCGATAATTTTTTAATTCAAATAGGTATTGTGGTCATCGAGCTAACAAACATAGTGGTAGTTCAAACATAAAGTAAGAGTAGGTTCGTGTTATGAAAACAAAGCTGCTGTCCACACAGAAGATGGATGATGTGTTCGCTTCCAAACATTAGTTACCTTTTAAAGTCCGTGAGCTGACACGAAGTGGAAACTCTAATTATGTGCCACTGCTAAATACACATTATACTAACTTCAAAGTCTTACCCACTTGAAATAGAGCCCATATAATAGGCACTTTCATAATTGACGGCATAGATCCTATGCCTATGCCCTTCATTTTTTGTACAACTTAGATTCATAAACATCCTACGGCATAGAAGGTTTATAAAGTTCTCATTAGACGCGTATTTTTTTGTTTGTTTTAGAGTTCCGTACCCAAAGGGTAAAAACGGGACCCTATTACTAAGACTTTGCTGTCCGTCTGTCCGTCTGTCTGTTACAGGGCTGTATCTTATGAACCGTGATAGCTAGACAGTTGACATTTTCACAGATTATGTATTTCTGTTGTCGCTACAGCAAATACTAAAAACAGAATAAAATATATATTTAAGTGAAGCTTCGAATACAACAAACGTGTTTTTTTTTTCGTTTTTATAGATAATGGTACGGAATCCTTCGTGCGCGAGTCCGACTCGCACTTGGCCGTTTTTATTTATGTATACCACGCGTTACTTCTTACGTGGTGATCCGATTTTAATATTTTTTTTTCTATTGTGTAGAGAATAATCCTTAGTCCCCATTTAAATTATATGCAAAAAAAAAAAAAATATCAGAAAAAACTAACATCGCCTCTTGACTTTTCGATTGTTCGAAACATTTTCGTCGGTTTTCTATTTAGTTTTAAAAACGTATTTATTTTATTTCTTTCCTTTTCATGTCACGTCATCTCTGCGGCGTCTTGTTCGCTATCTGGCTTCTGCTTGTCTTTCTTTCTTATTTTGTTACATCACTATAACATGTCTATTTCGATCCGGGCGCACGCAATGCGTTTATAAACAAAACTGAAACGCGCCCTTTCATTTGCTTTCACAGAACTCTCTGTTTACCTCTGTCTTCCTGCACTTGTGTAGATAATACCAAACAGTTTTGAATCGTTTCCGTCAAAAATCTAAACCAGACAAGGTGTGGATCGGAACACGTGCTGTAGCATTACACCATCCACGTTGAATCAGACGCTTCACAAGACACCAAGCAGTTTCGAATCATTTCCTTCAAAAATCTAAACCAGACAAGGTATGGATCGGAACACGTGTCGTGTAGCATAACATCATCCAGGTAGAGTCCGAGACTTAACAAGAATCCTACGAGGACCTTTAAGGATCATTAAAAAAAAAGGTAGACCCCAAGCCGTGTTTGTTGCCCGATTCTTCTAGGCTTGGTCGCGTGGAATCGGCGTAGCTTCACCAAGTTCCTAAGACTCTTCAAAGTGATCCTTGTGATTTTATTGAAATAAATGATTTTTGAATTTGATTTTGATGTTTTTGTTTGAATCACGCCAAACGATCAAACGTGTTTAGATACATGGAATATACGTAGCTTATTTCCTGGAATAGTAAATAGGCTACTTTATATCCAAGTACCACGCGAGCAAAGCCGCGGGCGGAAGCTATATATAGTAGGTACACCCTGTAGTTGTGGGCTATTACATAACCTACTGCAAACAGTGTCAAACTTGAAAAGGAGGCAGCATATGTACGAAGTTTTGCCATTTCATGTTCAAGACTTGAAAATAAGGGAAGTATAAAATTACTGCAATGTTTGCCATTGTTGTGGGTACTTAATCGCTCACAGCTAGGGCTGCCATCTCTAAAATTTGGCAACCAGGACAAGACACGTGAAAACCCCGGATTTTAGAGCCCAGAACCCGGACATGTTAACAGGGGTGGGGGGGGGCAATTTAAAGCTTAATATTTCACAAATGGCTCCCTTTTTCACAATTCCGGCACAGTGCTTGTGTCGCGGGTGGCCAAATTTTACCCGGACTACAAATGAAACCCCGCCCGGACGCTCCCCGGACGCCCTCTAAACTAAGACAAATCCGGGGAAACCCGGACGGATGGCAGCCCTACTCACAGCTAGTTAGTGAGCTCCAATCTAAAGGTACCAATACTGATATATCCTCTAAATAACTTCGGATAAAGGTGTAAACACACAAGAGAAATGGCTCCTGGCTCGGTTATGTGGAATGCGTATAGCTTTTAGCGGGTAATATATTTCCCACGAGCCGCGTGTAGGGCACACCGCGTTGCGACATTAAAGTGCGCGTGCGCACGACGCGACGCTTGAAATCTCCGTTGATTAAGTATTGTTGTCCATGCAGTGCTTAAGTTTCTTACCTTTTCTCATCAGGAATTACCCTTTAAAGGTTGCTGTTGGAGCCAGACTTTTGTATTTCCTACTTTTAATGCAGCCTCTTTACTAGCAGCGAGCCTTGTGAACGAAAAAGCAAGGCATCGTCAGTTCTGCTGTGACGTTTGGAAAAAAGTGGTCTGAAAAAAAAGTTGAGAGCAAAAAATCTAGAAGTTCGGTGATAAACAATTATTTCCCCCCGGTGCCCTCTGGAGAAGAGTGAGAGTGTGAGTTGTTTCGTTTTGGGGTTGCACTGAAAAGGGGATTTAGAAAAGTCTGGAGATAGAGAGAAGAGCGCAAACAGTTGCCATGTTGGTTCCGCGCCTTAAATGGTAAAAAAGGAACCCTTATCTTTGCTATATCGTTGCATCTGTCTGTCTGTCATAGAACCCTTATCTTTGCTATATCGTTGCATCTGTCTGTCTGTCATAGAAACTTTAGCGTAAAACTAACTAAATTAGTAAATTAACCCCAATTGCCTCCATCTCAACCCACATGTCCAGCCTCCTAATACCCTAATAACACACAGAAAAACCAGGCCCCCAGTCCCCGGTGGCCTCGCTACAACAGATAAAGGTCGCTAGGAGCCATTGGGTAAGGGCCGCACAAGTTTATATACGACTAACATCAAGTTCGCTCGCTTTGGAAATCTATGGCATAAGCTATAGATTTCCAGATATTAGCAGTAAACTTACGGCTGAACTGATACCTAATGATAATTAGTTCTATGTTCTAAGAGTCAATACGTAAGAAAATAAACTGCAATAGACCTACACGATCATAAATTACATTTAATATGAATTCTAGTCAGCTATCTGAGAATGTTATTAGCAGAAGCTGTAAACAATATTAACGGCTGATAATGGAAGTACAACCTAAACGCAACCGACGACAGGTGGCCATTTACGGAGCATTGTAGGCACGCGCTGACTTCGCAGTTTACACAACAGTTGGTATGGACATCTTGGAAAACTAATGCGTACTCAACTCTCACTTGCCAGCACACAAAATTTATGTAAATACACTAAAACAAAATTGTTTTGGTTTGAACAGCGGCAAAAACTGAATAGCTTAATGGACAGCTTTTACTTGCTATGTGCTATAAATCAGCCAAGTGCGAAAGATTGTGCTGAAATACAACCAATGATTTTTTATGACAACTTAGGCTGATAGGTGTCCATGTTTTTGTTATTATAAAACTATATTGATAGAAAAATTCTTTTTCAATGCGGACTTTATCATCACAACGGTAATTTCACTCGGAACACTTATTTTATTACATGAGTAGGCAAAACTTTCAGCTTAGCCATTTTATTTATTTAAAGCGGTGCCGGCACTGGCGCAGTCTGTCAACCTGACAGCTCAGTTGACGTTTCCCATGACAGCCAGCCCGTCAGACAGATGCGATGAAAAGAGTTCCATTTTTAAACAAGTAAAGAACAATGGTGTTATTTGAATAGGACTCTCGCTTGAATTCAATCAACAATGCTTTCAGATTTATAAAGTGAGGTACCTACACAACGCGATGGGAACATGTCGGTCCTGTCGTCAGCCTCGCTTAGGTCTAAGACAGGTTAATGGTATAATGGTAGGGGATAATGGATCTTTAGAAATGTCCTGCAATGACTGATGGTGTTTTGAGCTCTACCCTTAGTAGCGTCGCATCACATCGCATCTAGCTCATACAAAGAGCTGATTTTGTTAGGAGAGCTAGCCGTAATGAGATGGTGCGTGCGGTGGTGAAGGGTGCGGTGGACATAGTGTGGCGTGATAACGATGGCACAAGCGGGGGTCGTCTTGGCGTGGCGATACGCAAGACGCTAATAGAGTTAAAGTATAAACCTACAAGTATGAACGCTAGTTCGTATGAGCCTACTCCGATGACGCCCAAAGGCTTTCGTTATTGCTTAGCAATTTTTTTAAAGCCGGGACCCATAGCCTAACTTGCCTACACAACGCTCAGTTGTTAATGCTACTAGCAGTCACCCATCCATTCAGAAACTGCCCGTAAAGTTGCTTAACTTCAATCTGGCAAGCTACGCACCAGTTTGATAAATTGCGAAAAACAAATAAAAACTAAATTGCAACAAGTAGAAATCTATCAGAAATCTAGCGTGCCTACCGAGTGTTGAGGTACATCTGACCGCAGCAGCATTGTTAGGTAGATCCACTTTTTGCGGATCTGACAGTCGTTAGCGGTTTCGCGGTCCGCCGATCCGCTTACGAAAGATGGCAGGGAGAGATCCGACTTGGTGACGGAAAATTATGCAACAGGACTGATTTGACTGGACTTGCAGCTCAGTTAGTAGTAACTCTGCTTTCTGCGCTGTAGGTTTTGGGTTCGATTCCCACCCAGGATAAACATAGATGTTCGTTCTGTCTGGGTGTTAATCGACAGATGAAACAATCAAAATGCACCCCATGCACCACCACTTTGGCAAAATAATGATACCAAAATAGATGTAGTTTTTTAGTGTGGTCACAGCCACAACTCATTTAACAAAAAAAGTCTGCTGGACTTTCGAAATCTTAATAAAAAGTAAGCAATTGAATTCATATGGGCTAGTCACCATCCCTGATTCAGGTATAAGCCAATCGAAGACCTCGACAAGTCGACATGGCATAAAGCTGAAATAACCGGCGTATCGCGTACATGGGTTATGCTAGCCTGTAAAAACTATCGGTCATAGAGTGCGGACATCCGACAAAAATCTGGCTGATCGGTTGTTTACATAGCGTGCACACTTCGCTGCGTCAAATCCGAAGTCTGACAGTATGTTGCACGCTTTAGCGACGTCAGGAACGATAGCTACGTGCACTTCTAATTGATAGCAACTGGCATTCCTCATTCCAATTCTGACCGTGCTAATCGTTGCTACACCGAATTGATCTGATCTGTCAATCCTATTACAATGATCTTGAGGCTTGGTCGCGAGAGTCAGGCGTAGCTTCACCAAGCGTTTCAATGTGATTATATTGAAATAAATACAATATTGACGTGCCCTTCAAGGATCTGAGCAGATCTGAGAAAATGTCAACCGGACTTTTGTATTACAGTAGTGATCCTATTTCATTCATATTTTTGCCTTTGAATGATCATGCAAGCCGCGCTACGACCGTTTCCAGCCTAGATCAGATAATTCAAGCTCAAAGGCAAAGCGATCAATGCTCGCACTAGCTATCCATAATGTGCGTAGCCCTTTACAAAGATGCGAATTTCTCAATTTCCAGACGCAAGCGGGCAAATTGAATATGAACTTTCGTTTGCGGTGAATTGTCGTAATCTTAGCTTTGGTTGGAAAGCTGTGGGAAACTACGTTATCAGGGGGTCAATGGCCTTTTTCTATTGTTACATTGATGGACGCTGTGTATTATGATCTCTTTTGAAAGCTCTGTGGTAGCAGGATTACGGTTTCGTGTTTGCTGCTGATTGTATTAGCATGCAACTATCGTACGACTGACTATTTTTCTAAATACATAGACAATACTCTGCTGCGCAAAGACTACAGCTAGAGCTAGAATCGAAAAAGTTTTATGAAATCTCCAAGTCTTCGCTAATGCGGTTTACGCGTTAATTTATTAGCTTATCACTACATATACATAGTATAAAACAAAGTCGCTTTCTCTGTCCCTATATCCCTATGTATGCTTAAATCTTTAAAACTACGCAACAGATTTTGATGCGGTTTTTTTTAATAGATAGAGTGATTCAAGAGGACGGTTTATATGTATAATACATGCATAATATAGTAGAGAAACACTGATAATTTTAGAGGTTTCTAAATGTGATGTCGTAAATAAACACATTTTTTGCGCTTACATTGCAAACGCTGGCTGAACCCCACGAGATATATCAAAATAATGTACTACAGTATTGTACACCATAAAAACGTCTACAAAAAAGTCCGCGATGGTATTAGAAATGTCTTACGCACAGCGAAGCGAGCACGGGTCAGCTAGTAATATATAACTTTCAATCATTTTAGGTACCTATAATATTAAAAGGGTAATAAGCTGAAGGTGTTATGCAACGTTGCTTCATTACAGCCGATGCGTCAATCACAGACAATGCACCAAGACACTGCACGTGGGACGCTTTTATTGAATCAGTTTAGTTTTAAGGGTTCCGAACCAATATGGTGAAACGGAATCCTTATACGGTACGACTTCATCTGTCTGTGCTTTTATCTGCTACGGCTGATCATTTCAGCAACTTTAGTAGTTCTATCAATATTCGACTTACATAGGCCAAGTGGGGTATCATCAATGTCTTTTCGGAAATGCTTAGCAAATTCTGTACGAAAATTTATATGCGCAACAAAAAAAACGTGCTTACAACGGTGAAGGAAAACATCGTGAGGAAACCAGTTAGTGTTCTTATAAGCGGTGATGAACTTGCAACTTGTCACGTATGGAATGCTAACTACTGCAAAATGAGGGCATGTTCCAAATATAATGTTTGGACGTGCCTCTGACTACTCCCACTAGACATTTTCAAAGGATCAAAGCGTCTGGAGATCTGAGAGGATGTCTACCGAACTTGGGGATTACAGTCGTAATACTATTCTATTCTTTATTCTTAGCAAATTTTTTTTTAACACACATGTTTCAAATTTCAGTGAAAAAAAAAAAATTATACCTACATTTCCCACGTTTTTATAGAACCCTCGTTGCGCAAGTCGACTCGCACTTGACCAGTCTCGTTACTCGTTATTAGTAAACTGCCTTTATGCAGCCACAGACATATAAATTTCAGTTCAATTGCATGCAAATCAATGCAATTCGAGTTCGATAGGGTAATTTTTATCTACTTTATTATTTTGTACTTTGTTCCCCGCAGATACGAGTATACTGAAAGTATTAAATCTATTATTTATTGATATTTAAACAGAAAATATAAATAAAACCTTTTGCACTATTTTATCGTCAAAAGGCCAACCAAATTTTTCCAATTCGCCAAATTTTTCAGCCAACCTTTACAGCTAGATACTACTATGTATGATACTAATATGTAGGTATATTTATTTGTTTGGTCACAAGAGAATCAGAGACAAGTCAAATACTAACATTAGGAGTATATCCAGTCTCTCACACTAGGCGTAGGTACCTACTCTGTTTGCGGATAATTGTTTGTCCAGTGGGGTCGCACCCTTAGAACAATATAAGGCTCAACGGTCAAACTGTTAAACTAAATGCTAAGCCAACAAAGCCAAATTAAGTAATTATTGGCCGTTTGTGTGCGCCCTGCCTTAATGCCCGTTCTTAAACGGCACTAAACTATTAACGATCAAATTCATTAACTAATAGGACTCTCGCGGACGCATAAATGCAATTTTAAGTGAAGTTGAAGTTGAAGTGCGAGTCGACTTGCGCAACGAGGGTTCTATAAAAACGTGGGAAATGTAGGTATAATTTTTTTTTTTTCACTGAAATTTGAAACATGTGTGTTAAAAAAAAATTTGCTAAGAATAAAGAATAGAATAGTATTACGACTGTAATCCCCAAGTTCGGTAGACATCCTCTCAGATCTCCAGACGCTTTGATCCTTTGAAAATGTCTAGTGGGAGTAGTCAGAGGCACGTCCAAACATTATATTTGGAACATGCCCTCATTTTGCAGTAGTTAGCATTCCATACGTGACAAGTTGCAAGTTCATCACCGCTTATAAGAACACTAACTGGTTTCCTCACGATGTTTTCCTTCACCGTTGTAAGCACGTTTTTTTTGTTGCGCATATAAATTTTCGTACAGAATTTGCTAAGCATTTCCGAAAAGACATTGATGATACCCCACTTGGCCTATGTAAGTCGAATATTGATAGAACTACTAAAGTTGCTGAAATGATCAGCCGTAGCAGATAAAAGCACAGACAGATGAAGTCGTACCGTATAAGGATTCCGTTTCACCATATTGGTTCGGAACCCTTAAAACTAAACTGATTCAATAAAAGCGTCCCACGTGCAGTGTCTTGGTGCATTGTCTGTGATTGACGCATCGGCTGTGCAATTTTAAAATATAAATAATTCCAATTCCGACTTTTAAACGCTTCAATTGTCGGTGGTTAGATTTTTTTTTAATTGATACCTTTCACTTGAGGACCATTAAAAGAAAAACTAGCAATCTCAGACAACAGATTTTTTTAGCTTTCGTTTGGGTACAAAGTCTGCTTTGCTTATACAGAAATGATCGAAAAACTTCGATAATTAAGTATAATGTAATATTGGGAAGGGCCTTTGACTACTACCATTACACATCTTCAAAGATCTAAGCATCTGAAGATACCGTAGCTACTTGGGGATTACAGTCGTGATCTACTAGCCCAGTCTATTTATTCAGTATGCCTAAGAAAAGTATCGGTTCTACATAGTAGGTACCAGTAAAAGTAATTTGTTTTAACCAGAAGAAAGATATGTTTTATGTAAATGATTGCGAAGACAGATAATATTTTCATCGTTCATTTTGTTTCTTGGAATAAATACATAGACTTTGTGGTCGTTCCACGATTGGGGCTTCTGTCCGAAAGAAAAGAGGTTGTGTTGCCTTTTATTTAAAAAAAATTAAACAATAAAAGTAGAGCAGGACGGAATGAGAGCAATCGATTAGTCAAAAACTGTTGGAGATAATTAAATTTAAATGAACTGGAAAGAGTTTTGTTGAACGAAAATAAAACAAGCAGCAATCTAAGAAGATCAATACGAATATGTACCTATATATAACACTAGCGACCCGCCCCGGCTTCGCACGGGTAGCATGTTATTATACATATAAACCTTCCTCCTGAATCACTCTATCTATTAAAAAAAACCGCATCAAAATCCGTTGTGTGGTTTTAAAGATATAAGCAAACATACATACATACATACGCGGGAAGCGAAAAGCGACTTTGCTTTATACTATGTAGTGATTTAGGCATAGTGAGAGATAGACCCCTAGGTCGACCCCATGTCCGCGCCAATAGATTTATTCAATTTGTCACGTATGAAAAGCCAACTACTGTAACAAGTGGGCATGTACCTAGTGTAACTTCAGGACCTGCCTCAAACTACTTTATAAAAAAATCGGCCAAGTGCAAGTCGGACTCGCGCACGAAGGGTTCCGTACCATTATCTATAAAAACGGCAAAAGAGTTATGTTTGTTGTATGGGAGCCCCCCTTAAATATTTATTTTATTCTGTTTTTAGTATTTGTTGTTAAAGTAGCAACAGAAATACATAATCTGTGAAAATTTCAACTTTCTAGCTATCATGGTTGGTTCACAGCCCTGTGAGGCTTTGACAGACAGACGGACAGACAGACGGACAGCGAAGTCTTAGTAATAGGATCCCGTTTTTACCCTTTGGGTACGGAACCCTAACAAGGTTTTGATACGGCCCATAATCCTAATAGTCCATGCTGCGTGTGTTCCTTCCATTCCTTTTGTAAGACCGGCGCTATTTTAAGTTGTACTAGGTAGGTACAGTTGTGTTGAATAACTGACCAATTAAGGTAACATTTTCATTTTCCTTACAGACTTCACGTTCTTGGTAGTAGCTCTAATAGTGCGGATTCGATTCCCAGTCAAGACCCATACACCCATATTTTGTATGATGAACATAGATGTTAGTTCTGCATCTGGGTGTTATACGAGAAGTTACTTTAATGATATGTAGTGGGCCCCGGCTTGCCCCCCCCCCCCCCCCCCTAGATCCGAGGCTGATGTAATAGCTAGACATATTATGGTATCGCGGATAGCCAATAGCCGAAATGTCGGGAAAATAAATTAAAGGTAATTACGTGATATATAACACCCGTGTTAAAATCTATAGTTATGTCTACTAATCACGATAGTTTGAAAAATAATAAGTTATGTTAGGTAATAACAAAAAAAAAGTGTATTTTAACATTTATCTGGTTCCAATAACATAAGTATTGCTTAGTTTGGGTCTATATATGAAGCTGTGTGAAATGTCCATCAACACGCAATTTGAACGAAGGTTTATCCAAAAACCAGTTTAGGTAAAACACTTTTTAGCGAGCTTTTTACCACTTGTTTAATAATTTCAGCCGTTTGCCATAAGCTCCTAACAAACTCTATTAGTTCATCTTTTCATCCAGCAGGAGACCCATCGTACCCGGCGCTTATTATTTGTCTTTGCTATATTTATTAAAACTTCTAGACAACCCTTTTCCCTTCGCCTGTACGCCATTGAACACTTTCCTTTGTTACTGCGGCCTCTCGATTATTGCTGTTAATTTGTATCGCCTCCGTTTATCGACTGTTTACTCGTATTTAGGACATGGCATTTGTTCAACCATTGCTTGCAGATAGTGTCGCTCAGTGAGTAACAAAACCTTTTTGCAGCGCCAACATAGAGGCTAAGGGTCCTAAACACAATATACCGAAATTACGCGGCTCACCGCTGCTGTAGTTCGGCGCGATTGCATTTTTTTTTAAGATGTGATCAGACCATGTGACACGAGCAACCTGCTACAGTCTAAACTAGTCACGCGGCAAACTTGTGTCTTGCGAATGCCGCGCTATGTCTGGTCACACCTTTAGAAAAACGCGCGGCATAGTGTTTCGTTAATAATCAAATAGCATTGCAGGCGTTATTGCGCCGAACTTCAGCCGCTTATTTTCGGCATAGTGTGTATAGACACTATGAGAAAATAGGCTGTGGTAGGTACAGATATCAATCGGCAACCTCCCTCAGTTGGTCTAGTAACTAGTAATCAGCAGTATGAATAAACTAAACTACCACACCTTCAGATCACATTACTCTGTAATAATAATCTAGAATGTAAAGGTCTAAACAAAAGCTCACGCTGTATTCAAAACACGATTCGTATTCACTACAAATGAAAGCAAAAATAACCTAGCGTAAATCAAAAGTGTTCATATAAAACATGATAATAGATACCTAAAGTTGATGGTTTGGTTACTGATAAATATTCATCGTTGTTACCAAAGAGTATCTACTTAAAGACAGTTAAATCGAAACTTTCGTCTCTAGACACGTGTGCAGTTTAACGTGCTCTATGACGTTTCTAGTTTGTTCCCCGCCCGGTCTTTGTTGTAGGCTCATGTTACAAGTACAAGTTTCGTCGGGGAAATTTATTGCAGGGTTTAATTACTTAGCAGTTATCTACTTACACACTTACTACCTACCAATTTTATTTCAATCTATAGATGACATTCAAAAGAATCTACAAAAACCTCCGCCTCTAAAATCACAGGATCCTAATAATATTATGAATGTGAAAGTTTGTGAGCTTGTATGTATGGTCGTGGCTCAATCAGGCCTAAACGACGAAACGGATTAAGTTGAAATTTGTTGTAAATGTATATATAATGCCCGAATAAAAATAGACTACTTTAAAATATGAAAAATACCCCAAAAATTATAAAAAAAACGCAAAAGGGGTGATTTTGGTATATATGGCGATGGTGTGTAACAAATCTGACATAACATAATAAAAACATTCAGTCTTTTCTATTCGATTGTTGAAAATTTGACAGGACAACGACACGGGTCGGCTAGTACCTAATAAATTTTGGAACGATCAGACCAGTCGAAGTTGTAATATACCCTTCAATTATTATAGCTAAGAACCATCTCAATCACATCAGCTTTCAAACAAAAAACATAATCAAAAATGGTCCTTTCAAAATTTTCTCATTTCTAGTCTCATTCGCCCCGCAAAGACAGAAAAAAAACAAATAATCTAGATAGAAGCAATGAATATTCAAGAAACTAAAGTACGTACCTACATACCAATAAATTACAATCATTGGAGATAAACTCAACACTAGTCATCGTAGCATGTTACACTATACCTGTTACTATATCGACGATAATATCACGATAGCAGAATCACGATATACCATCGTCTGGTGCATAAATCAGAATATTGTGAGAATCTACATAGACAAAGCTTTAACGCGTGGCCGAGTGGGATACCTCCCCTCGACTTTCAATCTGAAGGTCGTGGGTTCGAATCCCGGTGTGCATCGATGGATTTTTCTGTTCGATTTTTTTTTAGTTTTGCATTTATAATGACCTTATACTTTTCTCTGTCATTGTGAAGGATGAAGATGAAGATTTGGAAAGATTTATGTTAGACCGGGCCGGAGTCTTTAATTAGTAGACGGGCCCGGACGGGACACGGATCAGGCACTGTTTAATATAAACTGCTTTCTACAAAATGTATGTCTTCATTTTGTTCTCCTTTTCCCACTTAATGTGGGGTCGGCACAACATGTTGCAAAGAGGATTTAGCTTTTATGTTATACAACCGGCCGCCTGCCTGACGTCAAACAAATACAAAATGTATGGGCTGCGTCCGGGTTTCCCCGGATTTGTCCTAGTTTAGCGAGGGGAGCGTCCGGGAGGGGTTTCATTTGTAGACACGCGTCTTGTCCTGGTTGCGAAATTTATGAGATGGCAACCCTACACGGTCCGGGCCACGTACACGTTACTGCCCGGGCACAGCCCGGTCTAATATAAATCTACCCTTAGGCATTCTGTGTACCTATATCACTTTATTCATTTATATCGTTACTAACTTTATACTGTTAATAACTTTCGTACCTTAGTTCCATCCAATCTAGCGATTGTCACCCAACAGACCAGAAATCTTCCAATTAATTACCGAGTGAAATTGAGAGACATTCAATGCAACGAGCAATTTCAAGATGTACCTACAATTACTTTAATTAAAATAAAGTACAGCAAGCCAAAACAATCTTTATAGCGTTAGATTTAAAGGTGATGATGCTTTGGTGGGGTAACCTAGACAGAACTCAGACTAACTAATGACATAAAACCGTGATGAGCCAACTTTGGTTTAGCTTGTTATCAGAATTATACGTAAAGTTATGAACGCTAGAATATGGTTCTAATAACATTTAATGATAAAACTCATCAAGAAACTGTAAAGGAGGTTTAAATAATCATCAATAATTATATTACGTGTTGTACTCGTATCATAAGACGATGCGACTTCTGGAGTAATTAAGTCTTTACAGCTTTACAAACGTAAGTAGATATATAGGTTCTTAACCTTTTTAGTATAGGTACCTAAAGTAGCTTAGAGTACCTACCTACCTACCTAGAAAAAGCCGTGTTGGCAAAAGGAGGCACCTTGACTTTCGATGCGAAGACCGTGGGTTAGAATCCCGGCTGTGCATCATTGGATTTTTCTCTCCTTAAAATGTATATGCGCATTAACACGTGCTTAAAACGGTGAAGGAAATCATCGTGAGGAAACCAGTTAGTATTCTTATTAGCGGCGAAGGGCTTGCAACCTGTCACGTATGGAATGCTAACTACTGCAAAAAGTGGAAATGTGCCAAATGTAATTTTTGGACTTGCCTCTGACCCCTTTTGTATACTTACCTAGTAATTTTCAAGGTTCTGTGCGCTTGGGGATCTAAGAGGACTTTCGTCTTCCATACATGGGGATTGGAGACGTGATCCTATTTCATTTCATTTTTTACCTAGAGTAGTCAACTTATTCAAGGCATACCTAGGTAGTAGGTACCTATAGGTAGGAAAGTCTTGGAAATCTCGAAAGAAAACGTTTAAAAGCAAAAAAACAAAATTCGCTACAGCCAGTATTTACAGTCTGTTTAACCTCTTTACCGGAGTCATTTGAAAAGAAATTTACATGGTGCGTTAAGCACGGGAAATTCGCCCAAATTACTGTTTAGCAGCGTTTTACTCTAATTGCGCAGATTCATTGGGAACTCTGCATTGGGGGCAAACGGCGGCCATGACACCGGATCGTTGACAATGACAGCAATTTCGGCGGAAAAAGTGACGTCTGTCATAATGAAAGTGCGCCGCTCTTACGGCAAATGAATGTGCGATAGAATTCGCATTTTGTTTTACGAACAATCTTATCTTATATATTTTATCTTTCTTATACAAAACAAAGTCGGGTTTGTTTAGCACTTTTAAGGGAAGATTTATATTCGACTGAGCCGTGCCAAAGGTGTGCCGTGTACGTGATTTGAAACGTTACAATCATACATTTTTGTATAAAGCAGTTTATATTAAACAGTGCCTGATCCGTGTCCCGTCCGGGCCCGACTGCTAACTAAAGGATGCGGTCCGGCCCGGACACGGCACGCTCCGTACACGGCCCGGTCTAATATAAATCTTCCCTTTTACTCGAGAACTGCTGGATCGATTTTCATGGTTTTTGATATGTTGGATATGTCTTCGCCCCGAATAGCAGAAGAAACGAAGTATGCTGGGTCAACGTGAAAAAACTTTTTACAACACAACACACTCCGTCAATTCACAAAATTAAATTCCTCATCTAAGAAAAATGCGTAGAATATTTATAGGGATATGGAATGTCACACTTTCACATGTCAAAGATCAAGACGTCGTTATAAAATGCGCAAGTGTCTTGGGTTAAAAAAAAATCCTCAATTGAATTACTGATTGCAAGAGTAGAAGTTAATTACCTACTTATTCAAAGATAAAAGGTTGGAGAAGAGGCATAAAGTAAGCAGTTATAAATATAAATAAAAAACATGTCGACGTGAAAAATTAGGTAGTTAATCCAAGATATGAACCAGAAAAGTCGACACAAAACCACTAATTATAACAAGAAAAGCGCAATGACAGCGATGGTAAGCCTACTCAAGGACTAATAGCAGACTTCTGTCTCTCAATAATCGGTCAAATACATTCACAAGTGTCGGAGGTCTGTTTGTCAAGCGAACTGTAAAGTTCGGACTGTCTAACGGTTCGTGAAACGTCCTAAAATGACGGTAAATGGTAACGGATGAGAGTAATGACGAAATTGGCCGCCGCGTCGCCTCGTCTCGTCACTAATGACCGTACTGTACCGTAGATGCATTTGAAGGGGCTGACACATCGCATTTACTTCTAGAATGTACATACATACACACACACATTCACACATCAATATAACCAACATTACCTAGTATATTTTTCATATATAAATCACATTATCCATTTACTCACACAGGCATACCAATGTATAATACGTATAGCATTTTGGAATTTTCACCGAGTATTAGATTGTCAGAACCAAGTCAACCCGACACTACATAAATGCAGTAATTTGAGCATGGTTGCGTATTATGCAACCCTTTATAAGTATAAATTTACAACTATTGGAGTACTATCTTTTCTCAATGGTTGGACATAATAGTAGTTTGAAACTCTTTTATCAAAATGTACGAGGCTTACGCACAAAAACTATCGAGTTTTATAATAACCTGTACCTATCTGACATTGATATTGTATTAATTACTGAATCTTGGTTATGTGATAGCATTTTAGACACTGAGCTATGCAGTCCTGACAAATACGATCTGTTCCGTTGTGACCGCGGCTCACTCGGTGGTGGAGTGTTGATCGCTTGCGCCGTGCGCCTAGAAGCTCGACTGCGCTCTGACCTCATCCGTGATAATCTTGAATGTATCTGTATAACTATACCTGCGCGTGCACTGTGCTCGCAGCATGATTTGAATATTATTTGTTCCTATATCCCGCCTAATCGAGTGCTTCCAACAAGAATGCGGCTACTGGAAGACTTGTTATCTTCCCTAATAAACTCACAACCGGATGACTATTACATTGTGACTGGTGATTATAATATGCCATGTATTGATTGGAAAACAAAAAAGCCTATAGTTTTAAGAAAGGGGTCAGTGGAAGTACAAAATGCAGCCACCAATTTGATAAATTTAACCTCATACCTTGGTTTGTCTCAATATAACTTTTTTCATAACGATTTCGATAACCTTTTAGATCTTGTTTACTCGAATACGCCTTTGGAAATTAAAAGGACATTATCTCCGTTGGTTAATGAGGATATAAGTCACGCTGCTATAGATATCAGCGTCGCAGATATTATGGTCCCTTCGATTAAACCTAAATGTAAAAATATAAAACTTTTCAGAAAAGCGGACTATGATAATATAAACGCATATCTATCGAGTTATGATTGGTCATTTTTGACTTCCTTTACGTTGCAAAGTTCCATTGATAGGTTTTATTATTGTTTAAACACAGCCGTATCTAAATTTGTTCCCCAAAAAGTTGTCTCGCACAGATATACCTATCCTACATGGTATAGTACTGCTCTGATAAAATTAATTAAAGAAAAGGCCAAATATCATAGGCTTTGGAAAAAATATGGTAATCCCAACGACTATGACTCATTTTCAACGTTACGATTGCGTTTGAAAAAATTGGAAAGGGAGTGCTATTTATCATATATTCAATATTCAGAACAAAAAATTAAAAGTGCACCTAAATTATTATGGACGTATGTTAAATCAAAAAGAAAAAATAAATCAAATTATCCTAACTCGATGAAGTTTAATAATAATATTTATACAAGTCAATATGACATTTGTAATGCATTCAATGATTTTTTTAGTAGAAACTTTAGTCAGCCTGCGCATCGGTATAGCGAATTTTCAGAGGACCGGGCCCCGTGCTATGACGTCAATAGTGAAATTCATATCTCAATGACTGACATGAAAAAAATGCTTCTGAGTCTAGACTGTTCTAAAGGGGCGGGAAGCGATGGAATACCACCCTATTTCTTTTTTAAGTGCGCGGAGTCGTTGGCATTGCCAATCACTATAACTTTTAATAGATGTATTACTGATGGGTACTTTCCGAAAATATGGAAAACTGCACACATAGTTCCAATTCATAAAAAGGGAACTAAAACTGCCATCGAAAATTATAGACCAGTGTCTATCCTTAATGTGTTGAGTAAGCTAATGGAAAGAGTAGTTCATACTCATATTTACCCCCTTATCAGTCAGCATATTCCCACTGAACAACATGGCTTTATACGCGGTCGCTCGACCAGCACCAATCTGACTATTTTTGTCAATGATATTCTTCGTGGTATGGATGATGGCTTTCAGGTAGATGTCATATATACTGATTTTGAGAAAGCATTTGATCGGGTGGATCATATAATCCTTCTGCGTAAATTGCAGGAGCTAGGAATACGGGGCAATCTCCTTAGATGGATGGAATCTTATCTGCGCAATCGATCTCAAGCTGTTGTAGTTGCAGGGCATCGCTCTGACTTTGTAGACGTTCCATCAGGAGTTCCACAAGGCTCAATATTAGGGCCCTTGTTGTATGCGTCTTATTTGTATGATGTGGGTACTTGTTTTCAGTTCGCCAAATTTCTTATGTACGCTGATGACACCAAAATTTATGCATACATTAGAACTGTGGAAGATGCGCAAAAACTGCAGCTCGACTTAAATCACCTTTGTGACTATTATCGTGACAATAGAATCGGAGTTAATGCGGCTAAATGTGTTAAAATTAGTTTTACGCGTAAAATCAATAAAATAATAAACCAATATAACCTTGATAATATACCCTTAGAACAGACAAATGTTACTAGAGATCTTGGAGTAGTTTTTGACTCAAAAATGTTGATGTCTGATCATGTCACGGCAACAGTCACAAAGGCTTATAAAAATTTGGGATTTGTTTTGCGTGTCAGCAAGCCTTTCTCAGATCCGGAATGCATAAAAATGCTATACAGTTCTTATGTTCGCAGCATCTTGGAGTATTGTAGTGGTGTGTGGAATCCAAACTATATGATATATATTAATTCTATCGAGTCCATACAATCTAAGTTTATAAAAGCTCTTAATTATCGTTCGAACAAAATGGGCACATATGAAGAATCGTGTAAGTATCATAATTTAATGTCATTGAAATATCGTCGTACACTACTGCAAATGTTGTTTTTTCATGATGTTTGCAGCAGCAGAATTGTCAGTCCTGAGTTAACATCCCTCTTTCTACAAATAAAAGCTCCATCTAAACGCACTAGACACACTGCACTATTTCATGTCCCATTCAGTCATTCCAACTATGGTCAGAATTCTGTCATATGCCGCACATTAAATAGTTTTAATAAAGATTTCTCATCAATTGATATTGACATCTTCCACCAAAATAAAGCGTCGTTCAAGAAACAAATTATCCTATCTTTACTTAACTCTTAACTTAACTTTTATACTTATCTTAGCTACACGTATTTGCACACACACACACAGACATTACATAAATACACCACACATACATGCATGCACACATACACACACACACGCACACACACACACACACACACACACACACACACACACACACACACACACACACACACACACACACATACATTCACGCCCAACATACACACGCGTACCTAATTTATCTTTGTTATTTGTAATTTCATAATTTTGCACGTCAACTACTGACACATTGTCTAGTTTATAATCTTTATTTTTATTCATGTAAAAGCAAAGCAACTACATATATAAAAAAAAAAAAACCTTGTTTAAAAAGTAAGAATCTGTTATTGGCAGTATGTTTAGTTAAGTTTTTTTTATGTTACATTCACAAAGTGCTGTTGATTCTATGATAAATAAATAAAAAAAAAAAAAAAAAAATGTACATACATAATGAAATCACATTACTTATAAATCTTCTAATATATAAAATTGTCATGTTTGTAATAAGACTCCTCTGAAACGATTCTTTTGTGTATTAGGTAGGTCTGAGAATAGGTAGTAGGGTATTTTTTATACCCCTGGAAAAACTGAAAGTGCTTTTTTCTGTGGGATTATTGAAATTTGACAGGACAACATCTGTCGGCACAGCTAGTCACATTATAAATATTTAATAAAAAAAAAGCTAGTACGTCGTCTTTACATCTTCACATCTTGACAACAGTAAAAATGGGACTGAAATGATACAGCCAGCTCCATGTCATAAAAATAATTATATTACCTAGAAAATGTCTAAGCACGTTTTCAATGATACTTCATTATCAATGCTTAAACCTTTTGGGAACAAAACAGACTAAAACAATAGACTCTTAGGGATAATGAACTTCAAAAATCCAGCTCTACAAAAAACAAAAACATTTAAAACCAGATAGCAAAAGATTAAAAAGTCCATAATCCTAATCCTTATAATATTATAAATGTGAAAGTTTGTGATAAGGCTGCTATATTAGTTCCCTAATCAAAAATAAACGACAAAACGGATTAAGATGAAATTTTTGTAGTATGTAGATAAAAAATCAGATTAAATAATCCGAAAAAACCTAAATATCAAATTATAATTACTTTCCTATCCAATGCACAAATTACACGTTTTACTGTACCGATAACAACAAAGACAGAAAATTTGTGACTAAGTTAAATAAATTGAACTCATCGCAACACTCAAAGCTTCGAGTATAATTGCATTCCCATTTCTAAACTATCTTATCGCTACCAGCAGAATTACCATCAATCTAAAGTCTACACCTATTAATATTATAAATGCGAAAGTAACTCTGTCTGTCTGTCTGTCTGTGACGTTATCCCGGCCAAACCACTGTACCGATGGTGATGAAATTGTATACAGAAATAGTTTGAAGTTTTGGAACGGACATAGGCTACTTTTTCCCCAACATTTTCTTATGATTTTTAGGAATTTCAATGTTTTAAGATAAAGTCGTCAAAAAGAGATTTGTTGAAACTACGAGAACGAAGTTGCGGGTAAAAGTTTGTATTTGTAAGAAATATATGAGGATATCCTAGTCGAGTAGCTTGAGAATAATGCAAATAATTCAAGTAATGCAGTAAAGGCAATCAAAACGATAATGAACTTTAACATCTCTAACAATAACAAACCCATGAGCTTTTGTAGTCAATTAATGAAGTTACTAGCTGCTCGCCCCGACTTCGCACGGTACCTGGATAAAAGTAACCTATGTGTTATTCTGATATATAAGCTATATTACTGTAAAGTGTCATTTTAATCCGTTCAGTAGTTTTTGCGTGAAAGAGTAACAAACTCACACACACACTCACAAACTTTCGCATTATAATATTAGTAGGATTTATAAGGATAGGTACATTTATAGTCAAGTAAGTAAACTTTTCCCTACCTAGTTTCTGACTTCACCAAGCGGAACAGGGGGTCTACTCGCTAAAAATCGTTTCAAAATTACATCATTTCGACTATAGTTTGAACTGATTTGTCAGTAGGATTACAAACATCGATGATTGTCAAATAACGGTCGTTCTACCGTTCAAACTATAGTCGAAACGACGATGTAACTTTCAAACTATTATTATCACGAAATTTCATTTTTGATTAGCGAGTAGACCCTCAAAACCCTATAGGACAGGCGTGAATTTATATCCATCGATACTTATCAGCACCATTCAACATTCTCTCTCCATTGAAATTAGACCCTTGCATTTGTTTATCTTGAATTTCAAAGTGACCTCTCGCATCGCTCGTCTCTGAACAATAGCCACCACGCCCAACATTTTCGTTCAAGAAACCCTCGTATTCAAGAACAACACTATGAGAACACGCACCCACAGTGGACGAAATCTTTTTTCATAAACATCACTTTATGTGTTGAGCGGCACTATGGCGCATGCTACCGTGTGCCTTTAGAGATCAACTTTGGCTAGAGGCACACGAGAATGTGCTTCTAGTCACACTATGCAGTGTCGCATAACACAAAGTGATTTTTATGAAAAAAGATTTCGTCCACTGTGGGTGCGTGTTCTCATAGTGTCGTTCTTGAATACGAGGGTTAGTCATCTACCAACTTTCCCAAGTGCGCTAAAATTCGCAATCAATCTAAACTTGCAACACCAAAGGCATTCATCATAGAATTATCTTCGTAAGGCACTACGTTTCTCAAAGTGTGAAATACGATACGCAGATGGAGGTAAGGTTTAACGCAAACGACCGATTAAAATCGGACACCGATTTGTAAGTACCCGACTGAAGTCGGTGAAAGTCGGTGTCCGATTTTACGCAGATTTTCTGCGATGACTCATGTTCACTCGTAGGCATATTATTTCCTTTTCTACAACAAACATCTAACAAATGTTTAAGATATATATTGACACAAAATACATTTATTCTTACTTTATTTCTTAATCGGATGATATAGAGATGATATATATAGAGATTCTGTAGAGTTCTGAGATAAAAAAATCCGCTCAAAAGTACCCTTAACTTGAGGGCTACCTTTATCCCCCATCCTATATTTGAATAAGTTCTTCTCTTATAATGTAATTTTTTTTGTGACTTTAAACAAAATTATTTTTTCTATTCTATTCTAAACTGGTGATCATGTGAGCATAAAGAATGAGATAAAAATAAATAATGTAATATACGTATTTCCGGCTCGTTGCATGTGGAGATCTGTGTTTTATGCCTATACCTATGGGAAACCAACATGATATTATTAATGTATTCGCATGTATGAAACAACAAGAACTTATGTCCGATTTCAGTATGATCTTTTTATAGACGTTTCCTTTAAAATATAAAATGTATCTCTGCAGTAACAACTTGAAAGTTTATTATCGTGAAGATTTATATATTTTTAGTGCATTATAAAAGTGTAGATTATAAAAGAACTTCTAAAATATTAGAAGGCTCAGGTTTGTGCTTCGTAAAAAGTTTGAGTAACGCTGCGTTAAGCTAAAAAACTGAAAGCATAAAGCTAATACGGCAGAAATGAAGGCATTAAACAAAGAAGGCCTCTCCAAACTTGACTTTCACCGCACTCTTCATTAATCAGAATGAATTAATCTAAATAAAACAGTGGTCTTCGCTTACAATTTGCTCGTAATTTCGTTTACGGTTTATATGTATTGTTTGGTGAAATCTGTTATAAAACACTAAAGTGTTATTGAATTACGGTCTAAAGATTATATTTTCTACACTAATATTTTACAGAGAAAAGATTTAATGTTTCTTTGACGACGCCGCCGGGGCAGACTGCTAGCGTGGAATAAAGTGGTTAGACTAGCTACTTGGGAAGTGGTAAACATTAATCTTAATTGCAATGCAAACAGAATTATGTTTCTACATTGTAATAAAAATTAAAACTGAAGAGTTTGTGGCTGATAGTTATGTAATCAGTAGACTTTAAGCAGCCGTGGTTGAGTGGGTAATTCAAACAGAGAGTTAATTCGGTTAATTTATTCAGTCCCTACTTTAAGGGGACTTTCCTTCTGTCTTAAATTATTACGTAAAGGTTAGCTAATTACGTAATAACATAAGTCAGAAGGACCCTTAAAGTAGGGACTGAATAAACTAACCGACTTGGTATTACATGGATCTCACAACTTTTTACGGTAGAAGAACTTGAGTTGCGTTGCGAGACTTGGCTTTTTTTACAAGTTATGTTTTTGATGGCATTAAAATTATCATGGCCAAGTACGCCATAACGATATAATCATCAACTTAATAGTGCAGGTTGCAACACTTGTTTTAAAACAACTCTTAAGCCATAACAAAGAAATACTAAATTTCATCTGGCACGATCACTTCACCCAGAAACCTTATCGAACAACAATGGAGCGATTTCTTTTGCTTTATTTCTTACAGCTATCACTGTTTATTGAGTGTCAATATTCCTTTCTAAGACAATAATTGTGATTCGATCTCGTTTATCATGTTTTTAGGGTTCCGAAGCAAATTGGTGAAACGAAACCTTCATGGTGCTTCGTCTGTCCATCTGTCACGTCACGGCACGTCACGTTAAATAGTTATACATCATACTTGCTCAAATTCTCACTGATAATGCAAGTAAAAAACTAAATATTTTAATTTTAATTGCCAAAAGCCTAAAATGATTGTCAATTAGAAAAGCACTTGATTTGTACTCGTAGAACAGATTTTAATTCACATTTTTGTCGCATAGGCAAAATATAATACAAAACTTTCATTTTCACGGAACCCTCTCAGTGTGCGAGAGGACTCGCTTTTGATCGATCTCTTATTAAGAAGAACAACTAAACTTTGTTATCTGTTTTGTGAGCTTGCCGTCAATCAGCTGTAGAGTTTGTTTTTTAAAGCAATAGTCTTCCTAATCGTTTCAAATAGATTAAGCGACTTTTAGCACGGTCACCAAATGGTGATCGCTAGTGTCATAAAAACAACAGTGCTTAAGCTTTACGAAAGCTTTTGGGCGACCTAAAAGCATTCATCACAAGAAGATTTGCCCCTACCTCATACAAACTGTCTTGCTATTGTAAATATAATATCGCTTCTTAAAATCATTGGCGTAGTGTAGTGAAAGCCTCTCTGTCTTCTGTGCAATAGCCGTGTTGGTCAAGTGGGTTCCTCGAATTGGAATTAGATATTTCTATTCAAAAAAATGTAGATAGTACGTGTTAATGCGCATATAGGTACATAATATGCACATTAACACGTGCTCAAAAACGGTAAAGGAAACATTGCAAGCATACCAGTTCGTATTCTCATAAGGCACGCCAGGAATGCTTCTAAGATTCATATCGACATTTTAATTGCACAAACCAATGCACCTTTTCACTATAAGACAACGAATTACTTTTAATAGCTGCTCCCGTTCAAACGCATTAAATCAGGCTTTCGAATGCACATGCAAAAAGCGAAACCCGCGATAGCCGATAGTTAGGTGTAAATTATAGCAGAGGCAGTTCTCCGATGAATTATCGATCATTAATACCTTGTAACGCTGCCATTGAGTCTGTTATTAATGTGCGTATACGCTGGTAAGCGCTTACAGGTTGTATTCTGTGCGGCGATGACAGAGACACACTCACTGGTAGACGATGGGTGTAATTGCGACATTACCAAGTAACTATTAGAACTATTAGAATATAAGGGTTTCAACGTTTTGTGTTCGTTGTCTTAGGAGCTAGGTAAAACTGCGCCTGTTCCTCGCGAGCGTTCAGACTTATTTAAAAAAAAACGGGACTTCTTATTTTTTAAGAAAGAATATAGAATTTTACTTTATGTTTACGAAATTACTGAACAAACGCTGTTCAGATGTTATACAAACACAATTTTTAAATGTCGTCCTTTTTGATACAGTAACAACAACAACTGACTATTTCAAATAAAATTCAAATTCAAAAATCATTTATTTCAATAAAATCACATGGATCACTTTGAAACGTCTTAGGAACTAGGTGAAGCTACGCCGATTCCTCGCGACCAAGCCTTGAAGAATCAGGCAACATAATCAACAATAATCTGACTAGAAATATCTCTGAAACATTGTTTCTGTAAACTTTTACGTGGTGTTATAGAGACTACACAATCGTACGGTCAATATGGCTTTTTTTCTAAATACCCATAAGCTTTTATCTTTGCAAAAAAGTTTGACATTCGTATGTCATTGCACCGCCCTATCTAAATTGTCCACAGTTTATAAGGGTTTCGTGGAACTGCGATAAAAAATTCAATTACAGCGATATGTCCAATATTAAATACTCAATGATGCATCATTCTCTCTGATACTTGGTATCTAATAGCAAATTCACGCATTTCATCAGTTCGTAAGAGCTAGATGGCGATAAACACTGGTTTTGATGTTCGTAGGGATTCCCTCGAGTGCTGAATCGGAGATTTAAAAGTATCTATTTAATATAATATTTGACTGTGTTGATCATTGTATGGTATGTATCTCAGGAAAGAATGTCATTTGACGAGAGGAGTGGTAGATATATTTCAAGGAAGAGGAAGACTAAAGAAAAGATGGATGGGGGGGGGGAAGTTAGAAATAAGTGAGTATTGAGATGACGGCTGATAGAAGTGGCTCGAGCTCGTGGTTCGTGTTGTAAGGGAAACCTACAAGCAACAAGCTAACCCCAAAAACGTGAAAATTGTCTAACCGCGTAGAAAGGACCAGAATACAACCTCAAGCAAGTGGCATGATCGACGACCCAAGTCACCAGGTGAAGTGGACATATTGAACATGAACACTGAACATATTCTAATCGTGTTCCCAACCTATGCGGTGCTAATGAGGAGTTCGCACGAACTCGCGAATTACGGAAGCATTCTGCTAACAACATTATCTTGCAGACGTAGGGCCGTACTAAGGAGGTCCATAGGACCTAGACTCCTATGAGACCCTCAGAAAACACGATATTTGGATTACAAAGATGCGACTAACAATCACGGAGCTTCAGTGCTAGTCCGCTGCCGTGTTAGGTAAAACTAAAAAAAGGAGCAATTTTCGAATGATAAATCCATCTAGAAAAGTTTTACCAGTCATGTGTTTTGTCTTTAGTTTGGATAAATAAAACTCTAAAGTTAACTATGCCATAAAATCAAAGTTGTACCCTTTGCAAATATTGATAAAAACACGATAAAAAGGAACGTCAAAATTAAAACTTATAGGTACATACTCGTACCTACCTAACTTAGCACTACACATCAAATATTTAATCAAAAATAAATTATAATCTAGCGCCAAACTAAACAAAGCTTGTACTATGAAGACCAGGTAACTGATAGAATACTTAACATACTTTTTTTTGTAAATACGAGTACATACTTATTATAGATAATAACACCCAGACACAGAACAAACATCTATGTTTATCACACAAATATTTGCCCTGGGTGGGGATCGAACCCACAACCTTCAGCGCAGAAGGCAAAGTTAATACCAACTGAGCTGTGAGGCTCCCCAATATTAGCCCTAGCTACAACCTCGTTGCGTTGTTTTATTAATCGATTGCTTATTAGTCAATGTGACAGACAGGCAGCGTCCGATGATCATACTAATGCCTGGTTATAAATAGCACTCATTCATGTTGGATCATTAAAAATAGATGAGTTAGGTAAACCTATGGGTAATGAACGTGATGTGACATGGACTAAGACTGCTTACTGGTTAATACATGAATACTTTGTTTTATTAGTCTAGCAAGTGCAAGGTTCGAGAAAGTTCGCGGGCTTGAACCCTGGCTGTCCATCAATGATGTTTCTATTATTAAAAATTACAAACGCATTAACACATGCTCAAACGGTAAAGGAAAACATCGTGAGAAAACCGGTTGGAGTAAGCGGCGATATAGAAATACCTGAGTACAACCTGATACTCCTACAAAATGAGGGCATTTGCCAAAAGTTATATTTAGACGTGACTGACTACCCCCTTAGACATCTTCAAGGATCTGGAGATCTGAGAGGATGTCTACCGTACTTTGGGATTATCGTCGTGATCCTATTCTATTTAATTTTTATTCTTTACAGGACCTTTGCCACCTCAAGTGTAAACTCACTATGCAACCAATCCCTGATACTGACAGATAGTACCAAAATATTAAGAAAGTTTCTAATTTAGGTAAGAAGGCACTCGTAGGTCATACCTCCAAATCGTGATACTTCTTACATAATTTAGATGTACTCAACAACTGCAGTTATAAATGGCGCAAGAGTCCTAATAAAAAGCATATTTCCATGTAATTGTTCACGAATAAACCATAAAGGAGAGTCGAGAGCGTACAACAAGAAGCAATTTATATAATTTTCTATTCGTTCGATCGCCAGATACCGGTGGAAGTGAGCGGCGTAGCACGGCTAATGCATAAGCATTACTTTTTTTACAAATAATCCAATGTTACGCAAACATTTCCATACAATGGGATAAGCTAGACCAATCGGTAATGCTTATCAAAACACAGCGTCAACTTGTACAAATAGATAGTACGTCCAGCTTATGAACATAACCAGGCCGGGTTAGTATTTAATAAGCTAGTGTCATATGTCAAAAACTAGTACTTGTCCCAGTACAGTACGTCCCAGTACTAGTACACTTTCTCTCGTATTCAAGAACGACACTATGAGAACACGCACCCACAGTGGACGAAATCTTTTTTCATAAAAATCACTTTATGTGTTGTGCGACACTGCATAGTGTGACTAGAGGCACATTGTCGTGTGCCTCTAGCCGAAGTTGAGCTCTAAAGGCACACGGTAGCGTGCACCATAGTGCCGCTCAACACATAAAGTGATGTTTATGAAAAAAGATTTCGTCCACTGTGGGTGCGTGTTCTCATAGTGTCGTTCTGGAATACGAGGGCAAGTGTACTGCCTATATTGGAATAGGTATTAAAAATATGGTCTTGTTACATGCATTACAAGTGCGAGTAGGCAACTATGAGGTACAATACGAGTATAACTATTATTCCAATATAGCTCAAGTCAATAGTTTTAGACATTACTAAAATAATCAGCCGCGACAGACAGACGGACAAAGTTGCAACACTTTGGTTCGGAACCCTAACTATACATACTGATCTAACCAATAAATCAATCTTTAGAAGAAGGAAAGTCAGGTTCTCATATGCAAAGGACATACAAGGTATGAAATAAGCGAAACGTAACAAAAATGTTAGTTGCGTTATGCGATAGTATTTGAAAAATAGATCAACAAGTAGTGCCGTAAGTACGTAGTTTCCATGGCGTAAATTATGGAGTTCGTATGAAAAGCGCGCAAAAAATCAATACTCCAACATTTCGCTTAACCGCTAGTTATTGTGAACATCGGGTCCAGGTTAATGGGCATCCTAAACCACGCGCAATAAATACTGCAGCAGACGTGGCATCGAGAAGTCATTTGCGTTTTCGCACGCCGAGCAAATTAATTGCACTTTGTACTGAATCGCTTTCCCGCTTTTGTTATTTATTGATTTACATCTGCAAAATGCATTATGATATTCATAGAAATAATTTTAAACGTCAAATTATTATACCTTGTCCATCTAAAGATGTCCCTGACGCATCTGGTAAATGAGTAAAAAGTCAAGACTGACGCGTAAATCATTCTTATAGATGTCAAAATTTTAGTACTTAGGTACTTATACGGTATAGTCCCGGCTATAATAGCCAAGGCCAGCCCGTGATAGAATTCTAAGATCGCTCAAGGGCCTGCCATGTCCTAGTGACTGTTATAGTAGTAGTGTAATCCTACTAATATTATAAATCTGAAATAAAAGTTTGTGAGGTGAAGCCTCTATCAAAGCCTAGTAAGAATATAAGAACCCTAAAAACGAAGCACGAAAATATATTAGGTTCACAATTCTCTCAATTGCTGTATCCATCCAACCAAACACATCAAACTGGAGATGCCAAATCAACAAGGAATCATTTATTTGCAAATAGAGGGAATATTCATTCCGGCCACCCATCCATATGGTGACCACACTGAACTTTGCTTGGCAAAAACTAGACAAAACACGCCAGTGGCGCTTCTCTTTATAGACTACGGGTGGCTTTGAAGCAGGTGGTCTAAGATAACAGGTACCACTTTCATAAATTACTCATTACAAGAAGATAAACAGACAGTGCATGTCGCAAGCTAACCTTTAGCAAGCCTGCTTTCTGATACAAAACTAGATATACGGAGCAACGCATTTTCATCTGCCTTATCTAACATTAGGTCCGTGGTAAACGGGCCAGTAACTAGCACATGCTCTAACAGCATGCTAGTAGCTAGCAAGGTTTGCAAATTACACTTTATTAACGCGAATGTTACTGCCAATCTCTTCACGAATCCGTACTTGTTGCCCGGTTTAGCTAAATGGTTGCTTCACGATGTTTTCTATCATCGTTTTGAGCACTAGTTGATGACTTGTATAATAAGTATGTATTTACAAAAATAAAAAAAGTATATAAGTATTCTATCAGTTAACTGGTTCCCATAGTACAAGCTTTGCTTAGTTTGGGGCTAGATGGCGCTGTGTTTATTTATAGTATTTATTTATAGTAGTATTTATTTATATACTTATTTATTTTACGAATAGAAATAATTAAGTCTCGCTTGCATAAATCCATTAAAAGGATTATAATTGTACTACCAGGATTCAAACCCAAAATTTTCTAATCCAATGTACAAACTCCATCAAAATCATCAAGTTCCGTCTATTGACTGTGCGGCCTTTACAGCTCGACTTGCCTATTATTAAACGGCGCACTTTTTGTTGTAATTCCAAACGAAACGAATTGTGGCACAGTTGCCGATTGATTTCCTTGCATAATACTCGTAGCTTGAATTTTCGATGTAATAAGAATAACGCGATTGTTGCATAAGCATGACTTAGAAAATAAACAAAATAGGTTCACGACCGTAATCCGTCAGACAAAAGTTGATTACTTTTTGGAATTTATACCAGAAAGTTGTATGATTACTTTTTCGGAATTAGAAAATATTTAACATCAGTTGCATAAGACACTTTTGCAACAATTTTATTGCTTTTCTACGCCTTCGCTCGAGTGGTACCTACCTACCTGAACAAAAAACCAAGGATATAAATTTTACATTCGGGAAACCATAAAATAACTTCCGATTGTAAGACCGTGATTTACTTGAAATCTAAACATATTTTGATTGACTTAGTCCAAGAAATGACCGGAAGTACCTATAATTTGTTTATCTACGTTATCTAGAAATATCATTCAACGCGAACGAAGTCGCGTGCGACTACAGGCAGTAAATAGCAACAGAGTTGTACCTACACCAAAAACTTGTTGAGATGCCGAGCAATTATAAATTATCTAATCGCAAAGACTCACTGATAGAGCGAACAACTAAACGGATAGTACATATTTTTATCTTAAATCTAAATGGACTAAGTGAAAACATCAGTCGAGAGGCTGCGCCCAATGAATATAAGATTAGGATCTAGGTGATCATTCATTCTTTCTGTCTACACTGTTGTCTATTAAAATATCGCTTCTAATTTCTAGTTTCTTTCCTTGGAGCTAAACGCTTATCTGTGCAATCATTGATTTCATCTACATTGATTTTTCGCTAGATAGTTTCGTATTTCCGGAAGACACCTCGGCTGGGTTCAAATCCCAGTCGTGCAGCCATGGATTTATTTGAGTATCCGAAAAATGTGTGTGCTTTAACGTGTTGATAACGGTGAAGGAAAACATAGTGCGGAAACCAATATTTTTATAATCTTTTTAACCTTTTTTTGCGATCGGAACACGTACTTATCATTTAATATTTAAATAACCGTTCATAGACTTGCAACTAAGACATCTTCGAGCGACTGAAGATCTGAGAGAGTCTACCGTATTGAGGCCTATTTTATTTTATTTCACTTCGCTGTTACATTTCCGGTCACTTTGCTATTCATTAGCAGCCAGTTGAAGATAAAGTGACTTTAAAAGAAATGCATAAAGATCGAAACTCTAACTACCTAGTACCTAATTAGCAACACTTAATTGATAATTAAGCAGTAACTTGCTAATTAACGCTCACATGTTAATATTTTTACACAAATCAGTCATAAAATTCCCCATCATCGCGAAATTCCACCGCCCGAGTGGACGCTCATGCAACGAAGATAGATACCGACGCTAAAAGCAATTTTCTAGTTTCCTGTAGGTAATTATTGAGATATGAAACTTTGCCGGAAAGATGCCGGCATCCTTTATGTTACGGGTGCATTAGCGTTGTGCACACAATGTAATAGCTTTATCTAAGTAACAATCTGGTCTATCGTACGTGTTCTGGTGAATGTTGGTGCCTTTAAATTGCACCCAACAGTCATATACCTTCTAGGTTGCTTTTCATTAGTATTATTATTTGAGTCTTCAGCTTTTTCGATCAGCACCACACTGGAGCTCTACATAGTATTAAGGAAAGGATCATTGGAAAAAATGATAGGTCCCAAGCCGTGTTTGCTGCCTGATTCTTCTAGGCTTGATCGCGAGAAATAGGTTAAGATAAGACGTTTCAAAGTGATCCTTATGATTGTATTAAAATAAATACCTAGTGACTTGAGTTTGACTTAGTTGGCCAAAGAAAAGATGGATGTACTGAGTAAAAGATGACATGGGTAAGAAAGGAGTGAGTGATGAGATGACGGCTGATAGAGGGAAATGGAAAACGTACACATGTTGTGCCGACCCCACTTAAGTGGGAAGAGGGCAGGAAAATTATGATAGTCCAACCATAGGATACCCTGTATCGTGGGTTGTATCACAATCTACAAAGGGCTTTATGGTATTCTAACATCCAGACCTAGAATAAATATTTTCATTTCGACCAGCTGCTAGGATCGAATCTACACCTTTTGCGTCGTCATAACTACATAGTATAAAGCAAAGTCGCTTTCCGCTTCCCGCGTATGTATGTTTGCTTATATCTTTAAAACTACATAACGGATTTTGATGCGGTTTTTTTTAATAGATAGAGTGATTCAGGAGGAAGGTTTATATGTATAATACATGCATAATATAGTAGAGAAACACTGATAATTTTAGAGGTTTCTAATGTGATGTCGTAAATAAACACATTTTTTTGCGCTTACATTGCAAATGCTGGCTGAACCCCACGAGATATATCAAAATAATGTACTACAGTATTGTACACCTTAAAAACGTCTACAAAAAAGTCCACGATGGTATTAGAAATGTTTTACGCACAGCGAAGCGGGCACGGGTCAGCTAGTATATATATGAGGGAAACATTAATAACATTATAATAACTTATATGTTATGAACTGATATCTAGAGTAATAGAGAACGATTCCAATTATGATAGCAAAGAAAATCACCATTAAGTTTAAATTAGGTGCAAGCATTAGTTTTATAGGCTTGGATACACCCAGCCTCGTCGAGATTTACTTTAGATTCAAGTATCCTAACGCTTATAGGTTGGAACAAAAAGAACTAGAGGAAGAAAATATAAAATTTCAATTTTTTTTTCTGGGATAAATTGGTTGCTTCAAATAGCGCCTTTACGTGGTATACCAGTGAGTGCTGCCATAGATACTACTAGTACGTAGGTTCACGTTGTCACACTAGCTTCCCTCCGCAGCTTTACTCGCATGGTACCAGGATGAAAAGTATCCTTTATGCTAATATTTCAGGACATAAGCTGTGTATAACCCAAGTTTTACACAAATCCGGGTCTTTTAAGCGTGATAGAGCCACAAATATCTTAAACTCCTCACGAACTTTTGCATTTATAATATAAAAAACCGGCCAAGTGCGAGTCGGACCCGCGCACGAAGGGGTCCGTACCATTATATAAAAACGGCAAATCTTGTTTGTTGTAAGGGAGCCCCTTAAATATTTATTTTATTCATTTTTTAGTAGGTATTTGTTGTTAGAGCTGCAACAGAAATACATAATCTGTGAAAGTTTCAATTGTCTAGCTATCACGGTTCATGAAATACAGCCCTGTGAGAGACAGACGGACAGCGAAGTCTTAGTAATAGGGTCCCGTTTTTACCTTTTGGGTACGGAACCCTAAAAAGTAAGAAGTAAAATTGCTCAACTTCTTTCATGCCATTGCGTGGAAGGTCTACATCTCCGGAAATGACACTGTCTAGCCTTCTGGAACCCTAAAGACTTGCGCTTACCAAAATCCAGAATGAGGAAACCTTAATTTACAAATAACCCTTGTCTTCGCCGTAATCAAGTAAAAAAATACTCAGCTCGAACCCAGTAAAATTGTTGGTAAGTAAAATCTATGATTCTGTACTTTCTACTAAGATATTAGGCATGTTGGATGTACAATATTGAGGCTGAATAAATCATCAACTCGTATCAATACCAATAAATCACTCGTTCAAAATAATTATCGGATATTATATCCAACAATTACTTCGGACACCACAAAAATAAACTAGTAACAATATCGCCTTAGGTCATGGGCGTAGCGAGGTACGGGCAGTGGGGGGCTGCTAAGCTAGAAGAGCGGTCACTGATTAAAAAATATTTTTTAGGGTTCCGTACCCAAAGGATATAAACGGGACCATATTACTAAGTACTAAGACTTCGCTGTCCGTCTGTCCGTCCGTCTGTCTGTTTAACAGTCTATGATTTTCTTTATTTGCCCCCCTATATAGAATCCTGGTTACGCCCTTGCCTCAGGTAATAACATCTACCCACAATAAACCAAATAATAAATAACAATTACAGTTAATAACATATTTTTGCAAACATCCAGATCAAAGTAATTGATAAAGAAGTTAGGTACTTTCGTTTACAATAAATCATCGGTTGAAAATTGAATTTGAGGTAATTGCTCAATGTAATAGATAACTATTATATTTGTACCTAATGGAATTTTGAGCCAGAAGAAAAATACTACTTTATAAATCCGAAAGTTTATGAGGATGTTTGTAGCTCAATCACGCCCAAACGACTGAACTAATTTTCATGAAACTCGAAATATACATAGCTTATGTAATGGAATAGCATTTAGAATTTTATCCAGCTACTACGAGAGTGACCGCAAAACATACAGTTTTTTTTTTATGACAAAGATAGCATAAATTTTATATTTTAACAACTTAAATTGAATAAATTTTAGAAATAATTTTATAGATAATGATATTTTTTTTTTGTACTTTTTTTTTTAATAATGAAAATAAAATTAATTTAAAGATATTATACAATAGCCATAATTTTATATTAACATAAAATATAGACAGAAACACGATTGGTGAAACTTTTTTCGATAGATTTATTTTCCAAAGTTGGCTCTTCCAAAACACTACTTTCGTTTTTACTCGGCTTGGGGTCTACCTTTTTTTTAATGATCCTTTCCTCAATGCTGTGTAGAGCTCCAGTGTGGTGCCAATCAAACAAGGTGAAGGCTCAAACAAGAATAATAATTAAAAGTACCTACTACTCAAGTACGTACAACAAAAAAAAATAACTAAGGAGCTTCAGCATAGTTGGAGGACAGCCAGTTTCCTACTTGATATTCGCAATAAAAGACCGAATCCCATTACACCATTATCGTACCAATTAAAATTTAACTTACTTCCTGAACAGAACAGCTAAAGTCCCCATCGCTCGAGTGGTGCTAAAGAAGTATTTTGAAAACGCAATCATGTTCGGTTTAGTTTTTTAATCGCATTCTCTAGGGCCGGCACTTTCGAATGCGGCGCGGGCGCAGGCATTCCGCGTGAAATGCGACACAATGGGATTCCATGGGGGATAGGGCTGTCACGTAGATGACTCGGGAGTATTTTTGCAAATTGCTTCCGAATTATTCATAACTTTTAACCGCCTTCGGAAAATTAGGAGGTTACTGATTTGTCGTTTTTTTTTTTTCAATAAACTTGGTTTGTAATTAATTATTTACACCGATTACTCTGTTATTTCTTTCGAATTAGACGAATCTACTTGACTTATACAAGTGGTAGAAACATAAAATTTTTGGTATGTGTGTTTTATTCGAAAACTTCTTGTGCTTCTTTTCATGTAAAAAAACATGTTGTAAAAATGTTTTGGCTTCTGGTTTTCTTCTTCTTTACATTTAGCATGTGCTCAAAACAATCTATAACAACAATACATATAACAATAATTATAACTATAGATTTAAAACAACAATAATTATAACTATAGATTTTAACACGGGTGTTTATCACGTAATTACCTTTAAAATTGGGCAGTCTACCCGCGACAATGGCTACTGTAACATAGCCAAAAACGTCGGGAAAAATATAATAAAAAATAGGATCACGATCACGACTGTAATCCCCAAGTACGGTAGACATCCTCTCAGATCTCCAGACGCTTAGATCCTATGAAGATGTCTAGTGAGGGTACATGCCATTTGGCACATGCCCACATTTTGCAGTAGTTAGCATTCCATACGTGACAGGTTGCAAGCCCATCGCCGCTTATAAGAATACTAACTGGTTTCCTCACGATGTTTTCCTTCACCGTTTTGAGCACGTGTTTTGATGCGCATATAAATTTTTCGAACAGAAAAATCCATTACAAAAAAAACACCATTCTAAACCGTATGTCCTCCACAAATAAAGTTCAAAATCGCTGGGCAAATTTTGGAAGCATTTTGAAATGCGTCTGACCCCTTAGACGTTTTTTTCACCGGCAGCCCTAATCTTAAGCTCAGTTATACGCTTGTACGTCCAAATGTTTACGCATATAGATAACATCGATAAAAGCCGATTGCACGCGATCAATTGATTGTAGATACGTAATGACAATCGATGAAAAATTATTCGGGTCAGAATCTGATGCTTCCGATTATTGTGCGTGATTCGTTTGGTCAATTTGGATTGTTGCTGGTGGTTGTTGCTGATGAGGATAAGATATTCTGTTTGTCTTGGTACAGTTAAATACAGAGTGTATAAAGACGACACACGAAAACTGAAAGCATATGCATATAAATTAATACCCCTAGTGAAAACTCATCGCCTTAAGCTGTGTGCTCGATGTAAAAATTAAATTGCTTTATTTAAAACATTAAGTTATTCCAACGAAAACCAAATTCAAAATACATTTATTTCAATAAAATAGCAAGGAACATTGAAACCTCATAGGAGCTAGGTGAAGCTACGCCTGTTCCTCGCGACCAAGCCTAGAGGAATCAGGCAACAAACACGGCTTGGAGCTTATAATTTTTTTTAATGATCATTTCCTTAATTCCATGTAGAGCTGGGTGGTGCCGATCGAGCAAGGTGAAGGCTCAAACAAGAATACTAATTAAAAGTACTAACCAAATACGTACAACAATAAAAAATGAACTAAATAAATAGAAAATATAATAATTACAAAAACTATAGTTAGAATGTGTTTAGGTTTTAACATATTACTAACTATATATTTTTGTAATTATATATAATAAATAAATAATCCCGAAGGATGTATAATTTGCGAATGTTTTTGTACAATTTGAAAAAAAATGAAATAAAATATTGTTAAATTTTTCGATCACAATCAGCGTTACCTCTCCAAATTATTCAACACCAAAATAAAAGAATAAGAAAAAGAACAATGCAATTGCGCTTATACAATATTTTTGATTAAAACGACGTGATTAAAGCGAAGTAAAAGTTGAAGTAAAACCAAACAAACCAATAAAGCATAAACATTAAACTAAACTTGTAAAAATTTGCCCAGCGATTTTGAACTTTATTTGTAGAGGACATACGGTTTAGAATGGTGTTTTTTTTTGTGCAGACTTGCATATCAAATCGGTAAGTTGCAACGTTCGATGTGATGCTATGCAAATAACGTTATTTTGTATTCTATTCCGTAAGCAATTTTCCTGTTATGATGCATACGGGGCTCGGACATACCTAAAGGTGCGAGCATGTGCCTACCCTGTTACTATCTTTCAACTAGCAAATAGAAAATTCTTTAGTTCACCATAAAAAAAACATTTACGTAAGCGAACTTAATGCTAGTAAGCAGTTTCTACCAACTTACCTTTGTAACTAATACTTAATCATCATCCCACTTAAGTGGGGTCGGCACATGCACTTCTTCCATTTCCCTCTATCAGCCGTCACCTCATCACTCACTCCTTTCTTACCCATATCATCTTTCACACAGTCCATCCATCTTTTCTTTGGCCTATATCTACGTCTACATCCATCCACATTCATTCCTATCATTCTTCTCTAAGAATGATAAATGTAAAATTTAACTAATACCTAATAACAACTAATAATTTTGTAGATTATAAATGGAATCGCTACTAAAATGTTGCAATTATTATTATACAACAAGCGTGTGTGTGTGTGTGTGATTGCAGCTAGGATGATACAGCGCTACACACACAATTAAGACCAACACGACTCGCCTTCGTGAAATAGAACAACTGTACCAATATTAAGCCAATTGTCAAGTCTCGTATACCTACTCTGTAAAGCTACGTCGTAGAAACACCTTTACAATTCAATATTGTAGTAAAAAGCAACGGAGATGACGCCACTGGGACACAGTTATGTCATGTGGATTCCATTGTGGCATCAATCAAGGCTTCGGCTATTCACTCGCAAGAAATTGAACGCGATAATAGGACCATCTATTATTATGATGGTTTTACTCAAAAATAGCTAGAAAATAGAGAAATTTGGCAGATCTTCAGGACAAGGTTGTGTGGAATGCTAGCTACTGCAAAATGTGGGCATGTGACAAATATAATGTTTAGACGTGCCTCTGACTACCCCTTTTAGACATCTTCAAAGGATCCAAGCGTCTAGAGATCTGAGTGGATGTCTACCGTACTTGGGGATTACAGTCGAGATCCTATTTATTTATTTTTTTATTTAATTAAGAATAAATATTTATGAACTGAACTGAAATGAACCTTAATCGTAAAGCATAATAACTACCAAACAAAACTAAATTAAGCCTTTCAATTGGCTACACCGCCGCCTTTCATCTACTACCAATTGCACGAGAATAGAAAGGTAATCAAATACACAGCGACGCTCTCGAAGTACAACGGAATTATAATGCGGAATAATGCAGAACAGATCCGACCTGGACCAGCCTCAGAGCATCATGATGCAAGATGTAGATTCGAGTGCGAACAGTAAGCTCAGGTTATGTTGTAAGACTGGTACCTGATGTAATGAGTATAAAATAAAAACCGGCCAAGTGCGAGTAGGCCATTATATCTATAAAAACGGCAAAAAACACGTTTGTTGTATGGGAGCCCCCCTGAAATATACATTTTATTCTGTATTTAGTATTTGTTGTTAGAGCAACAGCAGAAATACATCATCTGTGAAAATTTCAACTGTCTAGCTATCACGGTTCATGAGATACAGCCCTGTGACAGACCTTTCTTACCATTTGGGTACGGAACCCGAAAGCACATCGAAGGTGCAATTCCAAAAATTAAACTGACATAACTCTTTTGAATAAACTCGAAATTGGCTTGCGCTTCGCCTTGGTAGGTACCTAAGAGACAGATGCGCGGTCATGCATATTGTAAAATATATATAAAACCTCTCTAGTCTCGGTAGTATTCAAATCACAATACCTACTACCTAGTACTAACTCGTAGATATCTATACATAGTAGTGAGATAAAATACAGCAAAGATACTCACTTACACATATATTTATAATATGAGAGGAAAATCGCTAGGTAACTGGAATCACCAAAAAAAGTATTTTTATTTTCAACTAGCGACCCGCCCCGGCTTCGCACGGGTAGCATGTTAGTATACATATAAACCTTCCTCCTGAATCACTCTATCTATTAAAAAAAACCGCATCAAAATCCGTTGTGTAGTTTTAAAGATATAAGCAAACATACATACAGACGCGGGAAGCGGAAAGCGACTTTGCTTTATACTATGTAGTGATAGAAAACTCTATATCCATTTTCAAAGCATTCCGAGCTTTTAAATTATTAGGTAGGTATTTGATGTTGAGAATGATGAACTACTGAGTACTAGCCGATCCCCGTTTATTATCATTTTGGGGATGTTTTACAGGTAATGGTTTATTACCTGTAAACCCTGTTTTTATTCGGGCATTATATCTACATCTACAGCAAATTTAATCTTAATCCGTTAAGTTGTTTAGGCCTGATTGAGGCCCAAACATACAAACATTCCCACAAACATTCGCACTTATAATTACAAAAAAATAGGAACACGACTGTAATCCCCAACGGTAGACATCCTCTCGGATCTCCAGGCGCTCAGATCTTTGAAGATGTCTAAAGGGGTTAGTCAGAGGCACTTCCAAACATAGCATTTTGTAGTAGTTGGCATTCCACACGTGACAGGTTGCAAGCCCGTCGCCGCTTACACGAATACTAACTGGTTTCCTCACGATGTTTTCCTTCACCGTCTTGAGCACGTGTTTTGATGCGATTAAATGGTTAGGTATTTTAATAATAATAATGACTAGCGACCCGCCCCGGCTTCGCACGGGTAGCATGTTATTATACATATAAACCTTCCTTCTGAATCACTCTATCTATTAAAAAAAACCGCATCAAAATCCGTTGTGTAGTTTTAAAGATATAAGCAAACATACATACATACATACATACAGACGCGGGAAGCGGAAAGCGACTTTGCTTTATACTATGTAGTGATAATAATAATAATAATGATGGAATATTGAGTTTTAAAATTCGGTTTTCCGCAGCTTTCCATCTATTGGTAACTCTGAGATAAGTACTTTTGGTGCAAACTTCTCAATAATCTGCATTCGTTTCAATTCATCGGCCAATAATCAGAGGCGTTACGAAACCATAGCAATTTCGCAATAAGAAAGTTAGTCGCTATTTTATTTGGCTTGAATAACGAATATGTATAGTCGTAATATTTTATGTTTAGTTTTGAATGTATCTGGATATTTGTTTGTTTTCAAGTACGATAAAAATATTTCACGGTTTTTAAGCATTCAGCATTATCAGCAAGTATAAGCATAGCATCTTCAAGTAAATAGTTGTTTACTAATAATATAATGTTTTACCGATTTTCGTTAAAAATAAGAAGGTGTAGAGAAACAATCAGTTATCGATGAAGATATTGTCATTTCATTTATTCAAATATGCGATATTTTTAGTAAATATTCTAAAAATTCAAATGTTTCGTTTAATTATTTTGGTACTAGAATGTGTACTGGTGATTAATAATTCCAATTTTGATTAGTAAATAACTAACCTTTTTAATTCAAACCGTCAGTGTTGTACCGACACAAAACAGGGACGCGACGCATCAATTAATCAAATCGCGAACGTTATCGATAATAATCACGACATTTCATTTAGTAGTCTTGGCTTCTCGGTAAGTGCTTTCTAACGCCTCTCTATGCTATCAAATGTGGGAATGGGTCATAGGCCGGCTATTTGCTCCCGCGTGAGGCGAAGCCCTAAAGGTCCACTTACACAGGCAGTTGAGACTGTTTTATGCTGGACAACACCTGGAGATTATGACGTCACGAAGGCAATTTAGTTAGTAATTTATGACTTTGTCTCTTATGGAACAACCAAGCCGCATTACTGTGTGAATGAAGCCATACTAAGAAGTTTTTAGGAAAAACGATACACTACCATAACACATAAAAAAAAATTATAAGAAAGCATTAAATAATATCATAAAAAACGAGAAAGAAATTAGAAAACAATAGTTGATGGATTTCTGTATTTTTTTTTATTAAAAAGCATTACAAGAAACATGTTTAACTCCTGCAGCTATTTTGTATAAGTTTACTGGTAATCGTATTCAACTTCAACTGTCAAAATCCCATGGTTAGGCTACAACCCTACAACCCCATTGCTTAATTCCAATAGGAACTAAAATAAGTTAGATAATACTTTTTCTAATTTCTCGTGTAAAAGCACCTTAATCAAATTGATTTATTGATATTAACAAATAGGGATGTCACGTCACAGTTTCTCGATCACGATTTCACCGTGGGATCGTTACATTTTTCGCTCGATAAAACTTGTACGCATCTATTTCGCGTGTTAGATGTTACAGTAATCAATTCTATTAATGTATGCATCGATACATTATGCAAGCAATGTACATCCATTTTTTTGAATAAATGATACCTAAGTTACACTAAATCGTGATCTTAAGCATCGCATCAAAGTACCAAATTATTTATATCCTAATAATTATAAATGCGAAAGTTTGTGAGTTTGTATGTATGTTTGTTCCTCAATCAGGCCTAAACGGCAAAACGGATTAAGTTGAAATTTGCTGTAGATGTAGATATAATGCCCGAATAAATAATAGACTACTTTAAAATATGAAAAACATCCCAAAAACTATATATAAACGCAAAAGGGATGATTTCTGTATAGATAGCGCTGTGCAACAAATTTGACATCACAGATTAAAAACATTCAGTCTTTTCTATTCGATTATTGAAATTTGACAGGACAACGTCTGTCACGGGTTGGCTAGTTAAAATATAATCAAGAGTGCAGGCGTATGAGATCGACGTATAAATATTAACAGATTAGTTGTTGATCTATTACACTGTTTGCCAAATATGACAGTCCACAAGAAATCCTCACGCACCATATCCTACTCCTGTTTAAATCTCTCCCAAATGTTTCTAAAACTAACCTACTAATTAATAACTACTAATAATTAATACTACTAATTAATAAATATAATACTAATTGACGTGCCTAAATAAATTTTAAAAGAAGAGCAATTATTGACAAAATTAAATGCATAATTAAAGCGACAACCCTACCAATAACAAATGGAGATAACATAGAAACAAATGAACTTGCAAATCGGAATCGATAAATATTCATTAATCGATAAAATGACTCATCGAGCTTTTCCCGCTACTATTGTAGAATCTCTTATAGAAAACACACCAAGTACTTATTGCAAACACTTATCAACTCATTTTGTGGTTAGAAAAGAAAACGCTACAAACATTTTCAATTTTGATTTCCTTACGATAGTTGGCAATTTAGTATTTTATACTTTCACACATTAAACATCTCAATGCGAACCACTGCGAAATCTGGGCATTTGCAAAATGTTATATTTGTACGTGCCTCTAACTAATCCCTTTAGTCTTAGTCCCCTTAGTCATCTTCAAGGATCTGTGCGCCTAGAGATCTAAGAGGATGTCTACCGTACTTGAGAAATACAGTCTTTAGGTACACTAAACATATATCTGGATAAATGAAAAATAGCTACATAAGATTCGAAATTAACATATTTTAAACCAGTATTCTAAAGTATGGGGTAATCTACTTGCATTTCAATAGACAAGCCGATACAGCAAATCTCACTAACAGATAACCTAACACCGTTTCTTATTAGTAGGTACCTAACCTCCACTAACTTATAACTAATCTGTATCCACCCGAGGCGTCTGTTAATAACTTGAACCACAGATTAAATAATTATTACTACGCTCCGCCACAGTTTAGTTTTACAACCAGTAGAGTGACTGGCACCACCGCACTGCAAGTTCATACTTGCATAGATGTATGCAAGATGCAAGATGTAGAGAGATGTCTCTACGCACCTGGAGATGTCAGTTCGCATAGAAATTCAATTGCAAAGCGTCTTTTATAGGCTATAGTTTAGATACAGATAAGTAATGCAAGTTTGATAACTCGTTGAAAGTTTAGAGCAGTAGGCGTAATCGATTGTTACCGTAGTAACGTAAAATTGAAAAGCGCTTCTAAGAGCTACCTATTAAAATTGGCAAAATTATTCAGCATTGAAAATTACCTACACTAACTAAAGTTAAACTATACCTACTAACTTAAGTTTTCAATAATGAGGATCGAAAAACCATCTAGTGAAACTTGTCTTTTAATTTTTATTTGCGTCTTCAAATATGTATGCAACTTTTAAGTGGAAAACATCGTAAGGAAACCAGTTGGTATTCTTGTAAGCGGCAATGGGCTTGCAACCTGTTACATTTGGAAGGTTAACTACCTACTGCAAAATGAGGGTATGTATGAATGTTTGAACGTGCCTCTGACTACCCCCACTAGAAATCTTCAAAGGATATAAGCGCCTGGAGATCTAGGAGGATGATAGCGTACTATTTGCCTCACATCGATTGAAAATAAGTGCTAATACAACTATGGAAGGATACGCGCATTCGACTAATGCGTATATACCGAATTTACTGTTAGCATCTCTACTGTGCCTGGAGCTGTTGCAACAGACGCATCCGAGCTCGTAAAGTTTCGAAATGAGACGTAAACAGAAATAAACCGAGCAACAAAGGGCGGGAATAGGCGATGCAGAAATAGGACGCTACACTTCCTAGTTGATCTACCGTAATCCAGCCGTCACGTGCCAAGAGGCACGAGTTGCGCACTGGCAGAAGTCTCGGCGATGGCTGCGTGGCACGTGACAGTCAAGGCGCCGAGCATGCATCGAATTACTAAGAGGAGAGCCCTAAATAACCATTGAACGCTATGAGCTTCGCGTCTGCTGGCCAGTTCCGCGAAACTGCGCGGGTGACAGTAAAATTTTACTATTACTTAGTTCCAACAATGCAGGCAGTGATGCAAGCTTGCCAGAGCTTATGGTTCGCGGAAGCCACTCTCTCAGCGTACTCTATGAAACGATGGACCTCCTCAAAAATAGCTACTTAGATAAATATGAAAATTGAAAAATACTGATACTTGGTTGGGTATTCCGCATCACATACGGCCATATCAACAGCCCTTCAAGTCATTATATATATCTAGGTACCTAAGTAATTATTATAGTGAATTTCAAAAATAAAAAAAAACAAAATGTTTTTAAAATGGCGGACACACAGACACTACATCCCCACGCTTTACAAACATACGTATAGTTATCTTACGGCCCTTTAATAGTGTGCCGCCATTTTTTCGAAAATACCAAGTTCTATTTTTATAAGCTCCGAAATAATAATCGAAGCAATAAATCTTAAAGAAAACGGTTAGATTACGCTCCATTTAACTCTACTGACCCGAAAATCTTAAGATACAATAATTATGTCGTAACATATTGATTTAAAATAGCACTTACCGTGACTGTGAATATCTTCCGTTTCAGTTCCTTAAGCACTTACCTGTAAAATAAGAGTATTTTCATAAATAAGCGATGATTTATGCAAATGTGCCTACTGCCTACGTGCGCATTAACATATTTTTAGTATGCGACACGATAGCGACACGATTAGATATATCAAAGGGAACAAAGATATTGGTTTCCGAAGTTTCTAAAGCACTTAAAGGATAAAATGGTCACCAACGATTAAATAATGTCCCAAGTAGAACCTACAGACACCTACAGATTCGGAACATGTATCTGCAGATTATGCAAGCAAGCTTGTCCTTCCGTGGTAATCGAACCCTTGCGTCTCAAGCGGGCACTCGCCCACCACGCTACCGAGGTCGTCTAATTTATGTAATAAAATATTATATTATTTAAGTAATTTATATAAAATAAATTTACACAATGAAAAAATTATACATATTGCTTATATTTTTTTTAAGTATTTTTTTTAAAAAAGATTACAAAGTATCTTTGTTACTGTTTCTCTAATTTACAACAAATAACATAATGTGTGTATGTGACTTCAGTCACATCGGTGTATATAAAAACCCATCGACTCCATGCACACGATTCTAATTAATCATTGGTTGCGTGAAACATACATAGCACACTCGACCTAGATTTTATGTTTAAAAACATTAAAACCCATTGATGTGTATCAACCGATTCATCTTCCGATTGCATGGCGTTACAAGAGGTTTTTATAAACTTAATTACCTAGAATTTTTGGATACGAATTATAATAAGTAGGTAATAGGGTATACTTACACTGTTACAATTATTATTTTATACCGATGAAAAATGGAGGAGGTTCTCAAGTCGACGCGTATCACTACATAGTATAAAGCAAAGTCGCTTTCCGCTTCCCGGGTCTGTATGTAATATGTAATATGTATGTATGTATGTTTGCTTATATCTTTAAAACTACACAACGGATTTTGATGCGGTTTTTTTTTATAAATAGAGTGATTCAATAGGAAGGTTTATATGTATAATACATGCATAATATAGTAGAGAAACACTGATAATTTTAGAGGTTTCTAATGTGATGTCGTAAATAAACACATTTTTTTGCGCTTACATTGCAAATGCTGGCTGAACCCCACGAGATATATCAAAATAATGTACTACAGTATTGTATACCTTAAAAACGTCTACAAAAAAGTCCACGATAGTATTAGAAATGTCTTACGCACAGCGAAGCGGGCACGGGTCAGCTAGTATATATTATTATTGTTTTAAATGTATTTTTATCTTTTTACCTGCGGATCCGATTTAAATGATTTTTTTTTCTATTGTGTAGAGAATAGTCTTAAGTTGGTCCCATTTAAATTATATTAATGTATGGCTAATAGTTACTTCATAAAACTTGAAAACTAATATTGTCCCTTGTCAAGTTCCAATGACAAATGTTATATCAAGTGACAGGTGTTCGATGGTTTGAATGATTTTACAAAAGCTTGTCATTGAAAAATATTTTTCAACGGAAAACTTATTATGTCGATCAGTCAGTCAGTAAGAAGTTTGATTCATAATATTTTAGAATCTGTGAGTCATGTCAGTGCCCCATCAAACAAAATTAATAGCTTTAATCAAACTTTAATTGAATCTCACTAGTGTTTCACTTCTGTTTATAATGACCCTATTTCACCACTATCTCTTTCATACAGGGCGCCCCAAAAGGTTGTAACAAACGCACATCACACATAACAAACCTGAATCATCATGTAGATACCTATAAAAAAATGTTTTATCCACTTTTATTTTAAAAACACTCTCAAAGAAACATTCAGGATTTCAAAATTTTAATCATTAAAAAGCAACAAATATTATTAATATTACAAAAACAAATTACATCTAATATGTACTATACATTTACAATAATATTTGTTGCTATACAAATGAACCAGTTGAGATATCTAAAGACCGTTGCGTCCAGTCAATAGGTAACTCAACTGACCAGTCAGATATTTTCAGATAATTAAATATTTTTTAAACGCACAACTTTTGTATCAAATGTTTAAGCATTCGCTTAGTTCACTATTCTGCTAAATTAGAAAAAAAATACGCTATCACACACACATATCAGCACACTCTATCTTATAATAATTTGAAAATTAATGAATTGATTAAAGTGCTCTCTTTAATCTTTAGACTTTTGCTTGGAACAATTTTACGGGACACCCAGTATACCTAACCTGCAAATGAAAGGGTATCTATAAATCTGCTAGGGTTCGTTATGCATAAATGTAAGCCCTGGGCCATTCAACTTGATGGAGATTAAATGATTTGTGTGAGCCTCCTGTTTAATAGGATCAATTATGATAAATTCATCGATTTAAAAGCTTAGCAGGCTGCGTTTTGCACGGGCACTGACGTGACTAGATATACCTACGTGGTGAACAAAAACATGTAGGTATGGAGATTGACCCCATGTATCCATGTTTCTCTTTTTTTTTGTAGTTGTCGAATTAATTATACATAATGATTATAATTATACTAGCTAACCCGGCGAAATTCGTATTGCTTTAGAGTTAACTCCCGTTCCCGTTCCCGTTCTCGTTAAAAATTATCCTATGTCCGTCTCCTGGTTCTAAGCTACTTCCCCGCCAATTTTCAGCCAAATCGGTTAAGCCGTTCTTGAGTTATATGTGTTGTAACAAACCCGACTTTAGCATAGGGTGAGAGCGCTGGTTGTGGGCATTTTAACAACATGTTATTTATCAAATAAACGAAAACAAATTTTAAACAAGTTTGTTTGCTATGCTCAGTTATTGACTGCAAAAATTGAAAAAGATCAAAACCGGTGTAGGCAACACCGGTCTTTCCACAACCAGGTGTGGGTCGCTCTAATTAAAATGTTAAAGTCTATCGCAGCATTTTGGAGTTTTAACAAATCCATATTTTGCATTTCTCCCAAACATGTCCAATATAAGTATCCATCTATTTCTCTCTTCTTCTAAAAGCTGATGAACTTGTTACCATAAAGAATGCAATGTGGATGACCGACATTGCATTCCAATGGTACGCGCTACGTTTACGTTCACGCCATTATCCAGCGTGTCGAAACCTCACGTAACTGGGAGATTGATCACCGTTGCACCTTCGTAGCACCAGTAGGGCTGCCACAAGATACTCGTACATACACATACACACCCAAAATTATATTTACAAAATCAAAAGGATTTATTGACTGGCCTCACAGCTCAGTTGGTAGTAGCTCTGCCTTCTGCGCTGTAGGTTGTGGGTCGATCCCCACGAAGGACAAATATTTGTGTGATGAACATAGATGTTTGTTCTGTGTCTGGGTGTTATTATGTATCTTATGAATGTATTTACAAAAAAAAAGAGTATAAAGTATTCTATCAGTTATCTAGTTCCTATAGTACAAGCTTTGCTTAGTCTGGGTTAATTATAGGAGGAAAAAGAAAATGAAATGAAATAGAATCATGCACGACTGTAATTTCCAAGTATGGTAGACATACTCTAAGATCTCTTAGATACTTGAAGATGTCTAAATGGGGATAGTCCAAACACGTCCAAACATTTTCGGCACCCACGTTTTAAGGTAGTTAGCATTCCATACGTGACAGATAACAAGTCCATTTCCGCCATGAATAAAACAAATTATATACAGAATCCATTATCAAAGTTAGATTGTATTTTCATCAATATTTGTAAAATCTGACAGCCCTGCACTACCTTCCAACGCCATCAAATCAAGAGTAATGGACTAATAGACACGCGTGTTGCCGCTTTTGTAATAACATGTAATGTAATACACATTACCGACAAATCACATGAAAACGAGAGTACCTACATGATGCAAGACCCAAAAGGTGACTAATGTTCTTATGATGAGAGAAATCAAAGAGTAATTTAGACAATCACCTCTCTTCCACCGATCTTCCTGTCATCTCTTTAAGAAATATAAATAGGATCACTACTGCAATCCCCAATTACGGTAGATCTTTCAGATCTCCAGGCGCCCAAATGTAATGTTTGGACGTGCCTCTGACTAACCCCTTTAGACATCTTCAAAGAGTGATGGAAAATAAAGTGAACAGGAAACCGGCATTACCTAAAACTAAAAAAAAATGTGACGTGTAGGTAAGAGTTGTATATAGATTTTAGCATTTTTTGTGACAGAAAACTTTTTTTTTTTTGTCCTTTTTACATTCTCGCACCTTGCCATTTCTTTCAACCAATTCTATTAAGCGATAGAAACAATAATGTTATTGATAGTAATTATTATGTAGATCTTAGATTACCGAAATATATAAATAACCAAGTAAAAAAGGATCTTATTTATGAAGAAACATAAATTCTAAGTTTAAACAATTTACTAGTTACTACCTACTACCAAACAAAAGCTCTTTAATAGCTTATAGACTTTAAAGCAACCGCGTTGTTCGTAAGTTCGTGAACACTAATGAAAGGAAAGCACTACGTGAAACTTAGCGAGGAGAACAGGGGAGCTTTGACTAGTATGTATCAGACAAAGAAAGACTTCACAGTTGAATGCATAAATGCAGTGCTTCAGTAACAAAACAATGAACGATTGTCGGTCTGTCGGTCAGCCTACGGTTGACGGTAGCGATTTCATGCGAGGCGAGTAGAGATTGGAAAGAGATGGGTCACTGCGAAACAGAAAAACTTTAGCTACATACACAAGACTTACACATCTGAGGAAATCAAAACATTCATCATGATGATTTCGTTTACGTTATCAACGATCATGACTTCTTTTAACGAACTGTCATGTACATAAATACTTAGGTAGGTACCTAAGCAAATATTAATAACACCTGTTCACACACATACAACCCGGTCACAATATCTGTGCACCTGACCTCGTGACGTCATATCGGCGGTCTCTCTCATAATCGGCAACGAAGAAGCGGAAGCGGGAGAGGCGCCGCATTTCAGCGAGGTGCACAGATATTCTGACCGGGTTGTAGTTCCGAAACGGATCGTGGATTTAAGAACTAAAACTAGACCCAGAACAAATCTGTTTGCAGATTATGCAAACATGTGTCCCGCCGCAAGAATCGAAAGAGCACCACTTGCGTTTCAGACGGGAAATCGATAACCACGCCACAATGATTGTAAAAATTGCATTTTACCTATCCATGCCAGATAGAATAAAATAAAATAAAAAAATAGGATCACGACTGTTATCCCCAAGTACGGTAGACATCCTCTCAGATCTCCAGACACTGTGAGTGTCTAGTGGGGGTAGTCAGGGGCACGTCCAAACATGATATTTGACACATGCCCACATTTTGCAGTAGTTAGCATTCCATACGTGACAGGTTGCAAGCCCATCGCCGCTTATTAGAATACTAACTGGTTTCCTCACGATGTTTTCCTTCGCCGTTCTGAGCACGTGTTTTTGATGCGCATATAAATTTTTCGAACAGAAAAATCCATTGATGCACGCCGGGATTCGAACCCACGACCTTCAGATTGAAAGTTGAGGTACCTCCCACTCGGCCAACACGGCTCTCTCCAGATAGTTTAGTTTGTAACTAATTTTTAACGAGATTCACACTCTACTCGAACAGCATACATAACCATCTTTCAGGTCTTTCAGGTCTTTCAGGCACCCACCAACAACGTGATAAAGATTCGGTTGCCTTAGATAAAGTGACCTATCTGCCATCAATCGCCATCATCATGGTGTCCGCGGGATCGTTGACCCCACACGAGCATTGTTCCGCGAATGCAACCGCGGACAACTGCCAGCTAACCTGCGCAACCGGGAGGCAGTGATGACGGACGGACGGACTATTTATAAGATGTTATTAATGTCTTTGGAAATGTGTGTTAATAGAGAGCTCATTTGCTTATAAATTAGTTTAAGCGATACTTAAAATTTTTGACTTTTTGTATGGGCTAAATCTACCCGAATGAGACGGGAAAAGTGATAAAACTGCATTATCTTGAAAACCATCAAATTTAAAAAGAAACTGTCTGTAATTTATTTAGCTAGTATGATTATCTAACGAATTATATAAAAATAAACTGTTTAGCTATTCATAGTTTTGATTAAAAACGAAACTAGTGTTTTTGAAGAGCCAACTTTGGAAAATAAATCTATCGAGAAAAGTTTCACCAATCGTGTTTCTGTCTGTAATTTATCTAGATTATATCCTTAAGTTATCTTTGTCATAAAAAACAAAACTGTATGTTTTGCGGTTATTGAGCAAAAACGATTCTGCATTCTTAAAAAACATTTATTACTCCTCTTAAGGAAATCCTCATTTACGTAATGAGGGTAGGAGATCTTATTATATAAAGCTCGTGCGTTTCTGACTGATCTATCAACACACAGCCTAAATCACTGGTCCTAGAAACTTGAAACTTGGAGGATGATTTCCGTTTAGTCTAGGTACTAATGTATTTCGAAAATCAACCCCTAAAGGGGTCGATGTTAGTTGAAGCCTGTTTGCCGCGAGGGTTACCACAGTTCTTAAATAAAATAAATAGTAAATATTTTCGGACTTTACACACAACGCCATCTAGCCCCAAACTAAGCAAAGCTTGTACCATGGAAACTAGATAACTGATAGAATACGTATATACTTTTTTTTTTGTAAATACATATTAACACCCAGACACAGAACAAACATCTATGTTCATCACACAAATATTTGCCCTATTTGCGCAGAAGGCAGAGTTACTACCAACTGAGCTGTGAGGCCAGTCTTCATATTAGAATTAATAAAGCACTTTTTTATACTAAAAGATAACACATACAGCATAATAAATACCCATTTCCTAAACAATTACCCAGGCATGCAGTCACTTTTATTCCCATCAAATACTTTATACCTATTTTTCTAAATGGCCCTATAATTTGAATTGGCTATTATTTATTCTGTGGTATTGAATGACAAGCTTTCATTATTCGACCGTAGGGCCTGTGACCGCATTCACACAGAATGAGCAGCTATAACGTGCTGGACTGGAACTCTGGTCGTAGTGAGTATTAAGTTAATACTATTAACTATTACTACTATTTATACTATTACTCCAGATAGTGAGTAACATTGTCGATTTTAACCGAATTTGAATAATCATATTTTAAAACATTATAAAAACTAAAAAGGAAGAACGAGGAAAATGTTCGACCAATCGAAAAGTTAAGAGACGTAAGTTTCTTAAATGTTACGAATGACTAATAGTTAAATACAAATTAAATGAGACCAATTTTGGTCTATTCTTTACACAATAAAAAAAACATCTAAATTAGATCAACTACGCAATGAAAAAAGAGCAAAAAATATAGGTCGAATTTAGAACTAAATTTTCGGCCGATAAATGATGAAAAAAATTGTTAACATAAAATAAATTATTGTTTGTTTTATAAAATAATAAGTTAATTATAAAGAAGTCTTAGATCGTAGATTACCTAATACCGAGTTACTGAATTTGTCTGTATCTATCGCAGTAAAAGCATTTTATAACTTTGTCCAAAATAAAAATATAAAGCGTAAGTGTCGGCGCCAATCTGCTTTCAATGTAAATGCAGTATCTGTTATTGCATTCCAAACTGTTCCATTTTGTAATCTAAGTACCTTGTGGTGCTTTTGTATCAATTGGTTGGTATTCGGAACCGGATGTTGATGGCTCGAAAATTATTCGTTCAATGAACACCCGATTATATAATAATAGTTTTAAAATACCAAAAAAAAAAATTGACCGTTGCAGCAGAAGCTTCTTATGATCTGAGCACTGTCAGCATGATTTATTATTTTTAGGTTTCTTTTTAACCGAAAATTGGCACTAATTTATGGTCTCAGTACTAGAAAATACTACACAAATTACAACGGAGACGGCGAGCTATTTATGAATGGATAGAATCGTGAAAATATGAGTAGCTATGTGGTAGGTGCGTATGAATAAACGGTTAACTAAATATTGTGTTTTTTTAAGGATATTCTTTTTAATTTTTTAATTTAAGTTTTAACTACTTAAATTTAATTAGTAACAGACACTGACAATACGTTATTTTTTTTTTTTTGGTAATTAAAAACTAGTGTTGTATATTACTAGCCGACCCGTGACTGACGTTGTCCTGTTAAATTTCAATAATCGAATAGAAAAGACTGAATGTTTTTTATCTGTGATGTCCGATTTGTTGCACACCAGCGCCATCTATGCAGAAATCATCCTTTTTGCGTTTTTTATCGTTTTGGGAATGTTTTTAACATTTTAAGTCTATTATTTATTCGGGCATTATATCTACATGTACAGCAAATTTCAACTTAATCCGTTTTGTCGTTAAGGCCTGATTGAGGAACAAACATACATACAAACTCGCAAACTTTCGCATTTATAATATTTATTTAGTTGCCTTTGATGACGTTGAGCTGAGAATAAAAATAATGATGCTATGATAATGCTATGATAATGATGATAAACTCAGAGCTCAGTTGGTAGTAACTCTGCCTTCGGCGCTGTAGGTTGTGGGTTCGATTCCCACCCAGAGCAAATATTTGTGTGATGAACATAGATGTTTGCTCTGTGTCTGGGTGTTAGTATGTATAATATGTATGTATTTACAAAAAAAAAAAAAAGTATATAAGTATTCTATCAGTTATCTGGTTCCCATAGTACAAGCTTTGCTTAGTTTGCCCAAACTAGATGGCGATGTGTAAAATGTCCACCAATATTTATTATTTATTTTATTTTATTTTATAAATGGTATAAACCAACTGAAAATAAGACTAAAGATAACGAGGGAGAGAATTTGTGGTTACAGGAGAGCTCACACGCTTATTTACACAAATCGTTCCCCCTAAAACCCCCCACGCGCTTCGTCCTTAGCATAGAAGTCGGGGTCGCCTATTACACAAACAAAAAATATATTTTTCTTCTTTTTTAGGGTTCCGTACCCAAAAGGTAAAAACGGGACCCTATTACTATTATTATTATTACTATTATTGACTTCGCTGTCCGTCTGTCCGTCTGTCTGTCTGTCTGTCTGTCTGTCCGTCTGTCTATCACAGGGCTGTATCTCATGAACCGTGATAGCTAGATAGTTGAAATTTTCACAGAATATGTGTTTCTGTTGCCGCTATAACAACAAATACTAAAAACAGAATAAAATAAATATTTAAGGGGGCCCATACAACAAACGTGAGGTTTTTTTTGCCGTTTTTATAGATAATGGTACGGAACCCTTCGTGCGCGAGTCCGACTCGCACTTGGCCGGTTTTTTTTATTTTATTTTAATTTTAGGTTTTAACTTTTTGTTCAAGATTTTATTTATGTTTTGTTTTTTGAATACATGTATTTTCTGTTTTTTATATATAGGTAATTTGTAATTTAATATGAATAATGTATGTCCGTTCACAAAGAAAGTAATTCCTCCTTCGTCCTTATTGATTGGAGCTGCCGACTGTCGCAAATTGAATTGACCGGGTCGGAGGTCAAGAGGCTGCTGTTCTGCACGTTGAATTACGAAGAATGTGATGATTAAAGACCGACATAAAACCAACACTTCCTCACAGCTCAGTTGGTAAGTAGTAGCTCTGCCTTCTACGCTGTAGGTTGGGGTTCCCAGGACAAACATATGCGTGATGTAGGCACATAAATGTTCGTTCTGCGTCAGGTTGTTATAATGTATTTGTTTAGGCATAACAAATAAAAAAGTTTCTACGAATATAAGTATTCCATCAATTATCTAGCTTCACTAAGTTTGGAGTTAGATGGCGATGTGTGATCTAAGATTCAAATTCAAATTCAAAAATCATTTATTTCAATAAAATCGCAATGGATCACTTTGAAACGTCTTAGGAACTCGAATCGGCGAGATTCCACGCGACCAAGCCTAGAAGAATCAGGCAACAAACACGGCTTGGGGTCTACCTTTTTTTTAATGATCCTTTCCATAATGCTATGTAGAGCTCCAGTGTGGTGCCAATCGAACAAGGTGAAGGCTCAAACAAGAATAATAATTTAAAGTACTACTCAAGTACGTACAAAAATAAAAAAAATAACTAAAAAGCTTCAGCACAAATTGATGAGAAACTCTCTCGGTATTCTGAAACATAAAACTGTATTTTTTTTACCGTATCCATAAAGCTCCATTACTAACTTCACAGTAACTATCGTATTAATCTTGTAATCTATCAATTTATCGTCTAATCGCCTATCTAGTGCATAAACTTATCCTTCACTTTATTGGTCCTTTAGTCCAATAAAGCTTATCCGGAACAGCTTCAAAGCACAGTTAACGGCTCTAGCTAAGGCACAACCCGAACAATAGCATCTACTTAACAAAATGTCGATGACATCGCTCAATTTTAAAGACTAGGAGTCCAGAGGTAATATTATGTAATTCAGAAGACTTCTAAAAAACATTACAAATGCTCAATTATCTGAACTTTTACGTTCCGTGCCACAGCAACGGCTATTAATTTTAAGGCTATCGAAGGTAGGTGCATTTAATCCATTTATAACTTCGTTAGATCTGAATAAGCTAATATTATCGATGAATTTTGCATCATAAAGAGATTACTTTAATTTGCATGTTACACTGGTTTAGTGCTCCTTACAGCACAGTGCTAAATAGCAAATTGTTGTTGTAAATATTACCTATACCTTTACTAAGTAGGTAAGTACCCATATAATTTATTGTCAGTCTAACATGTTAGGCAAGCTTACGCGAAATGTAGAGCTCACTACATATTTTCTATATAAAAATATGACTCGCTGAAGTTAGTTTCTTTTACCAAAAATATAAAGTCGAATACAAAGTTACATGCCTGATCATTTCTATCTTGTCTACCTGATAAGTTAGTTTTAAATTATTGTACGTGCCTTCGACTATCACCTTAGACTTTCCAAGATCTGAAAGAATGTCTACCACGCTTGGGTAGCCTATTGTTTTTTTTATGAAGCAACTTCGCGGCAGAGCTTTGGAGCTTAGCGCCCACAACTTCAAGATTTTGATTGAAAGAAATACGAATAATGATTGCCTGTTTCTACAAATACCGTTCAAACTTGTAAATTTTAAAAGGAAATCTAGAAAGTTAGTCTAAAAAACTTTGTTTATCTATCTATCTGCGGCTCTTATTTCAGTCGTGACTAGTTGGTCTGCACGTGCCAAGGAACCATCGCCCGGGGCTCAGCCAATCTGATTACAATCGACCTTTGAAACCTACCACGCGACTCGTTCCCATCCCACGAAATACAATGCTGGTTTCCATCCTCAATTCCTTCCTAGCTTTTAATGCCTTCGTACATTACGCGCAATGGATTTGTAAGTATTGAAGTGTTCGTATTGGTTTACCTGAAGGGATGATTTACAAAATTGTGTTGTCCGGCGCACTTGTTCACGCAGCGCGCGTGACGTCACGATCTCCGAGATGAATAGCTGACAGTGCGAAGGTAGCTAATCATAGCCGTGAGATAAGTTTAGTTCGCCATTAAAAGTATTTATTGGTTAGATTAATGGTCAGTTTATATTATACTAGCTTCCGCCCGCGGCTTGTATCTCGATACAGATCTCGGATAAAGATCACGAGGCAACATCTAAGTATCTGTTCCAAACATCCAAATAGCTTTAGATATAAATATTATAAATGATGGAATAATTTACGTCCAAACACGTAAACTTTCTCATGTAGGTATTTGGTATACTTATTGGTAGAAAGCCAAGAATGCTTACCGATGCTTTATCTGTGTTAGGAAAATCATTGGTTATTTTTTAAATAGTAAGGTACCTACCCTGAATGATGGTGAACGGCGAACCAAACGAACATGCCTATAATTTTCCTAACATGTTTTCTTGCACCGTTCAAGAGCACATAATATAATAGTAATTTCAAACAATATTTTTTTGAGGAGAAAACTATTAATTTACCCCATGTTCGTACCCTACGGCGTCCATAATATCGAAAGGCTAACCGAAACGAAAGATAACCTACGCCACCATCATTTCAAATTGATGGTAAAATAGACAGTGCTTAGACACAACAAAGGTTAGGTAGGAGAACCATCAGAAAATCACATCATTAGGTATCTTCTTGTTAGTGTAAAGTGTGTAAATTTAATCTTACATATCCTTCAAGCAAGATGGTAGACCCGAGACCATGTCTGTCTGATTTATTGGTCAATGACCACCTTATCGTTGTGACACAGCACTAAACAACATGGCGACGGACATTGAAGTAGCCTCTTTCACGGGCAATGCCTAGCATGCCTGCAAAACATCAATCAATTTTGTTGGGTATTTAAATCTGATTAAGATTTTAGAAGATAAAGAACAAAATACCAATACCCCGTTGAAGTCGATTTTAATCTCAATTTTTCAACCGACGAATAAAGGAGGTTCTCAGTTCGAGATGCATATCATTTTACTTGGTGATCCGATTTTGATGTTTTTTATTTTTTTTATATAGTGACAATAGCCCAAAATTGGTTCCATTTAAATTGTATTAGGATTAAAATAATTAAAAGTTCCTTATAAAACTTAAAAAAAACTATTTATCGTCTCTTCACTTTCCGATTATCTATTCGAAACAATTTCGTCGATTTGTATCAGTTTTTAAAACGTAAATATTTATGTTTTTTTTCTCGTTATTTAATTAAATGCTCCACAATTGTTCCATGGTATACCATATTTATAAATATTTATTATGCGGCAAAATTGGTGTCGTCAAAATATCGCGGTGTTTGTTGCCTTGAATAAAGCAATTTAATCTTCCGTGTATGAGCATCGCTACTCTCATGAATGTCAATTGCGGAATTAATGGGAGGTTAGCAGCTGCTGATAAGGGATGCTTACTCAGACATGCCAGAATTGAGTAGGATTGCGATTTAGCGACTAGTACAACGCCAGCTACTTCGTATTTATGGAGTTATTCTTCAAGCTTGAATCAGCCGAATTAGCACTTGCAGAATAATCCTGACGATTCAAACAAAATTAAAATATTGTAACTAAAAAAGCCGTGTTGGCCAAGTGGGAGGTACCTCAACTTTCAATCTGAAGGGTGCGTGGTTTCGAATCCCGGCGTGTATCAATGGATTTTTCTGTTCGAAAAATTTATATGCGCATCAAAAACACGTGCTCATAACGGTGAAGGAAAACATCGTGAGGAAACCAGTTAGTATTCTTATAAGCGGCGATGGGCTTGCAACCTGTCACGTATGGAATGCTAACTACTGCAAAATGTGGGCATGTGCCAAAAATATAATTTTTGGACGTGCCTCTGACTACCCCCACTAGACATCTTCGAAGGATCTAAGCGTCTGAATATCTGAGAGGATGACTACCGTACTTGGGGATTACAGTCGTCATCCTATTTATTTTATTTTATTATTAAAATTTCTAACAACAAGAGCCCCATAACTACTCTTGGTGTCAGCAATCTTACTTACTTCAAATACTTAATAATACTCGTATTATCAAGTAGTTAGGAGATATATTTTTAAAGATATTGTGCCGACCTCACATGAAGTGGGATAAGGGTTGATAAGGGGAGATGATGAGAAATTGAATGCTAGGTAGGACTACTGCGAAAGCAATACTTTGATCTTCTTTTGAAAGTTACATAGGTACTTATAAGTTGTGTTGTGTGCCAGTAATTTCAACTCGCAGTAGTTGGAAGCAGCCGATGGTAATCTCAGATCTCATGCTGACATCGGCCCACTCTGACTGGGCCCAGGGGTCCCACGGGAACCTTGGCGCATAGCAGTAAATTAATCAAACAAACTTGTCATAAGTTAGTCTACTCGGACTAACTAGGGATGATAAGACGAGAGAAATTATTCCTTCCATATTATTTTATTCATCCTTCGTATATCCGAAAGTTTGTGAAGATGTATGTAGGATGTTTGTGTCTCAATCGCGACCAAACGTATTACCTAGGTTAAACTTGTAATATTTATAGTTTAGGTATGTCCTCGAATATAAATAGGATTCTTTTTTCCAGGTACCACGCGAGCAAAGCTGAGTAGCAGCTGGTAATTTTATAAATACGAAAATTTGTGAGGATATTTGTATGTTAAATGTAGACCCCATAGAGATATTTGTATGTTAAATGTTAAAGGTAGACCCCAAGCCGTGTTTGTTGCCTGATTCTTCTAGGCTTGGTCGCGTGTCGGCGTAGCTTCACCTAGTTCCTAAGACGTTTCAAAGTGATCCTTGTGATTTTATTGAAATAAATGATTTTTGAATTTGAATTTGAATTTTTTTGTGCCTCAATCACGAACAAACGACCAAACGGATTTGTATGGAACTTGCATTATATGTTGCTTATACATTATGTATATTCTGAAATACCATATAGGATACTCCTTATCCAAGTACCACACGAGCGCAGCCGTGGACGGAAGCTAGTAAACAATATATCGATTACCAGAGCCAGAGCTCAAAGTATTAACAACCCTACTGATTGATAAATGTACGTTTAATCGAGGAAGCAATTATATGTTTTCATTCATCATCGACTTCTGAATCGATCGATGATAACGTGCTGCAAATTTATGGATAATATTAAACGACATAGATCTAACGAGGCAAGTTAAGGCGAATAATTAATGTGTTTGATGAATGCAGAATCGCTATTCAAATAACCGCAAAACATACAGTTTTGTTTTTTTATGACAAAGATAACTTAATGATTTAATCTAGATTAAGGTTGCTGTTAAATTTATGACAGCTCGCATTTTTTGTACTCGGTCGTATTCTGTGGCCGCACACTAAGAATAGTGCAAACGCACACATTGAAGCTACTTCACACTTCATTTACCAAGACTAAATAACTAGTCTTGATACTTGAAAATATTTGGTGCATAAGGTATGTCATATTTGTATAGGTAGGTATGTACTTAATAATTTTATAGGTTGCACTTGACAAAAAGAAAATAAATATAGAAAAAATTAATATATATTATGAGACAGGTTACAAATCGTAAAGTGCTACTACACAGTTACTAATATTTGACTGTGCAAAAAATATTTGTTAGGTACCTACTAATAAAATACATTATGACAAAACGGTAAGTATCGTTTTTTTACAAGCTCTTATTTAACTTGCAGTTTATGTACATATTTATGTATGTATGTTTGATAAGGAAGGAATCTTGCAACTTAATTTTAAGCAGTTATCCCCAATCGATTGAGCTGAAATTTTGCATACATAATATGGTGACAGCGAGCTGATCTGATGATGGAGTCAGGAGCTGTTCAACGGAACTCTTCACTAAATAGTCGAATTGAGGCAAAACTTTGCATACCTATCAATCTCAATGACAATGTAAAATTATGGTACTAGAGAGCTGGTCTGATGATGGAGGTCGGATGTAGCCATCGGAACTCCTCAACTACACAACATAACCACGTCGCGTTTGGGCTCGTTATTTTTATCTTGACGAGAACTAGAGCACTAGACATTACAAAAGCTTGATTTAAAAAATATATTTTTAATAAAAAAAACTTATTGTCATCTAAAATCGATGACGGCACCGTCAACGTTTCGAGTACCACTCACAGAAAGTTTTGAAAGTGAAATACTGATAGAATATGTAGGTATGCTTTTGAATATTGTGTGCGAGCTATGATCTCGAAGATCCATAGACCGCGCGTAGCGAGGGTCAACAAGTTCTGGAATTAAACAGTTATTGTAAAACTTTACTAATTAACCCTCCATAATATTTTATTTCCAGAAAAATTAAATATGAATTTGTAAAAAGAGATGACCAGCTCTTTTTAAAAATTCATATTTTCCATTGTATTTGTACTAAATGACATCACAAACCTGCAATACTTTTTAAGACCTATCCAAAGACATGGAGAGTATGCGAGAAAAAAAAACATCTGAAAATATGTATTTATTTCTACCACATTGTCGGCGTGACTAATGTATATTCATGCCAAATTACAGCTTTCTAGTACCTACTAAGAGTATCTGAGCTAAGCTGCGGACGAATGGACGAAAATGGCAAAACTATAAGGGTTTTTTGTAAACTACGAAACACTAAAGAGCACTTTCAGTATTTCGAATTAAACAATTTTTCAGGACACTTTATTTTTTTTTAAATATTTAATTATTTGCATCATGTACTTAAACTTAAGTATATGCCATCAAAAACAACTTGTAAAAATAAAAAGCCAATTCTCGCAACGCAACTCAGTTTCTTTTTTTGTCTTTTTTTTGTAGGAACTATGCTTGTGTGTGTAAACTTAACTTGTGAGATATTGTATAAGTAGCCTAAGATGACCAGAGATAATCTGTCGATGTCAGTCTGTCTTCCCTGTTCGCTTGTTATGGCTGGTCGTGTTCTATATCTCTACAATAAAGAATCCATATATATCACCCAGATCGTGTATAATTTAACCAAAAACCCATCAGTTCTTCTATCGTAAAAAGTTGTGAGATTTCAATGTCTGTCTGTCTGTCCAAAAAATGGCCTGAACTGCTTCGAGAAAAGGATGGTACGACTGTGCCGTTTTTTTGCTTGACTTGGCGGGGGCACTACCGTGCCCCCAGATAAACCTTGCTTTGATAATAACAAATACCGACCTTTTTAGAAGGTTCAACATTTTTGGTTCAATGCGTATCGTATCATTCGTCAGTCATTCATCAGTCGTCAAAATTGATTAATGCTAGATTTGTTGCACACCAGCACTCGGAGTCTTTTTATAGTTTTGAGGATGTTTTTTAATTAAAAATAGCCTATTTATAAGCTAGAGGTATATTTACATCGACAGCAAATTAAAATTTCATCCGTTTAGTCGTTTAGGTCTGATTGAGGTACAAACATCCAAACATACTTAACATCCGCACAAACTTTTAGATTTATAATATTAAAGGTAGATAAATAATAATTATAAATTATATTCATAATCTGAAAATTATGTAATTTTTCTAAATCCAATTATAGATAAAGTATCATTTTTTTCCATCCATGTATAAAAAAACACGCTTGGTAATATAGGGTAGATCGGGTCTAAACGATACAGGTAAGGATCATGGTACCTTAGAACTTTCATTTCAAAACAGAAATGTATCAAATCAACATTTATATTTATTTAATAGGACTAATTAGGGACACTTCAAAAACCACAGCAAAAGACGTTGTCCAGAAAGTATTATCACTAAAATGGAAATAGGCCGGGCACATCCAAAGATTACAAAATGAGAGGTGATCTAAAACAATTATGAATTGGGACCCAATACATAAAAAACGAAGAAGAGGAAGGCCTGCTATGCGATGGGATGATGACATCGTGAAAGTAGCAGGCAAAACATGGAGCAGAGCCGCTAGAGATCGGGAAAAATGGATAGAGCTGGAGGAGGCTTTTACCGCTGAAAGCGGTCCTTACACATAATTTTATATACCTATGCATAGATACATATTTAAGTTAATTTTATATTGTGCAAGGAAATAAAAGCTTTTATTATTTATTATTAATTAGGGACACAACCAGGTTCACATTTTCCTGAAATTTAATATTTTTATTAAAATAACAATCAAATACGAAACATCGGCTTATTTCGATTTTGCTCCGACGCGACGTATGCAAAAAGGTAAAACCGTATACTATTATCATATTGTTTCGAAACCAAACTCGATGAAACGCATCTTCTACAAAAAAAAAACCATCCAACTCTTTCAACAAATCATGCATTGTACCTAACCTTCATCTGTGTGGCTTGCACTAAATTCTTCAAGGCAATATATTATACAAATGTTATCATTAGTTTTGCATGTCCAGTATTTTACCCCGGTATACCATTATGTAAGACCTCCTCTAAATTCGAAGAAAAATGTGACATGGACGTGCTTCCCCGAGCGCGTCTGAGCGCTAACTGACGTGCCGACTTGAGGTGAATGTGAGTTTTGTATGGAAAAAATGTATGGATAAGTTTTATTGCATTTTATATTGTTCATAAATGAAAAAGTAAATTATTTGAAAACAAGATAATGCCACGCGGTATAGAGAAATATAAAATCTACAATTTCGTATTATTTTCAAATAAAAATATGCTGTGGGTCTAAAGATATTGGTACCTAACCAGACCCCATTTTTCGACATTTTCAACGGTTCTTGCGACGGTAAAAACGTATTTTTTTGAAAATATTGTATAGAACTGGCCAGTTTTTATTATCTACTATTAAAGATGAATATATTATCAGTAATTTTGTATCATTATATCCTCACAATTGTGATTCCTGGTTTTTAAATCGGTACCTGAAAATCATTGAAATACGTGTGTGAGTGTGAGCCGGGCCTTAACTAACAGAAACACGATTGGTGAAACTTTTCTCGATAGATTTATTTTCCAAAGTTGGCTCTTCAAAAACACTAGTTTCGTTTTTAATCAAAACTATGAATAGTTAAACAGTTATTTTTTATATAATTCGTTAGATAATCATACTAGCTACCTAAATTAAAGACAGTTTCTTTTTAAGTTTGATGGTTTTCAAGACAATGCAGTCAGCCCATACAAAAAGTCTAAAGTTTCACTTATCACCTAAAAGCTTGTAAAAACGGTCAGTCACAGGCCAATTGGAATCTGATTTAGGAAAAGATTTAGTACAGGTCGTCCAATAAACGGGTCTCAGGTCTCAATAGGTCTAGACTAGACCCAGCCAACTTTGAATGCTACCCAAAATTTGCGATGAATACAAATTGGCATTTTCTCTTAATACATCAACGACGTGACGCAGCATTATTAAAGCTTGTAAGATGTAGGGTAGGTAGATATCAATATAGCATTGCTCTATTTTTGATAACCTCACTGATATCAAACTGTCATTCCATCAAATAGAATGGCACGCAGTAAGATTATAGATTCGATGATTCAACATGAATAAATGATACTACCTACCTACCAAATACAAACCTACCTTATTTAAAAGTAGCTACATGAAATGATAAACGATGTATACTCCATGCAAGACATCCTCTCAGATCTCCAGGCGCTGAGATCATCAAAGATATCTTAAGAAGGTAGCCAGAGGTACATTCAGACATTACCTACATTCAGCCACATGCCCACACTTTTGCTAGTAGAGGTGTGCGATACAAGCCATATATAGATACGAAATCTATATATATTGGTACAATATCTGATATCCGTATACTGGCTCGTTCGAAATCTATATATTACAATATCACTAGATATTAGTACTTAAAAATGTATAAGAATGCAGCCAATCCTAAGCCTGGATAAAGTATGAAGAGAAGTTCTATCATAATATACATTTTACTGCAGATATTCACTCCATTAAAAAACCTACAATAACGATTCGCATCGAACATCATAGTTCGATGCGAATCGGTATTACAATACGATATCGTATCAATCACGTATATTCACAATATCTATAAATTGAAATATATAGTTTTGAAATCCGATATTGAAAATCGATATCTGATTTAGATACGGTTCTCAGAAAAAGCTATATTACGTAGTCCTAGTTACTAGTAAAATAATTTCCATCAAGTCGGTAAGTTACGTGAAACCTAAATACCTAACCACTTTTTCTGGTATTTGACAAACGAACACATTTCCTTCATAGGGTTATTCACCTGAAAAAGTGAAACTGCCACTTGAGACGCAATCTCTCTATAATCACGCTACAAGTACATTTGATTACACAACACGACTTTACCTCTAAGTACTCGGAAACGGTTTTTAAGCAAAAACTCTACCACTCTCCCTTATGCACAAAACAACCTACATCCAATCACCTACAAACCTACAATGTTATAACATATCTAAACATAAAGCTCAAAGTTGAGCATAACTAACTGACTGAGGACATAGCGCTGTAACCACGGTTACCAGATGGGATGACCAAAATATCTGGTCAAAATTTCGAAATGTCGGGATTATGGAATTATTATCGGTACAAAAAAATATACCTAACGAAAGAGATTTTCAAGCACATTGGTCACACTTCGTCGATTTTTGAACAGTGTAATTTTTTTTTTTTTTTTTTGTTATTTGTCGGGACTCTGGTCATCATAATGAAATAATGTCGGGACAGTTCCGACTATCTCACAACCACTGCCGGATTAACCCTTGCTAATTAAGCAATCGCTCGGGCATTACGTCTTGGGGGGCACCAAAAACAGCACAAAAAAAATATTAGCTAGTACATGAAAGATAAGGCTGTTTGAAAATGGAGGCACTACGCACTGGAGATTATTACTACAGATTTACTTGGGGGTTGAGCGGTTGCTAGAAGATCGCACCGCATAGCCTAACGTGAAACATAATACACATCAGTCTTAGAAATAATCGAACCTCATCCCACATAAACCTAACTAATGCAAAAACCGGCCAAGTGCGAGTCGGACTCGGAAACGAAGGTTTCGCTGTCCGTCTGTCTGTCACAGGGCTGTATCTCCATGATAGCTAGACAGTTGAAATTTTCACAGATTATGTATTTCTGTTGCTGCTCTAACAACAAATACTAAAAACAGAATAAAATAAATATTCAAGGGGGGCTCCCATACAACAAACATGTTTTTTTTGGCGTTTTTATAGATAAGTACAGAACCATTCGTCGTAAATAATGGTAGGTACGGATCCGTACCTACCATTATTTAAAAAAAAACGGCCAAGTGCGAGTCGGACTCGCGCACGAATGGTTCTGTACTTATCTATAAAAACGGCAAAAAAAACATGTTTGTTGTATGGGAGCCCCCCTTAAATATTTATTTTATTCTGTTTTTAGTATTTGTTGTTAGAGCAGCAACAGAAATACATAATCTGTGAAAATTTCAACTGTCTAGCTATCATGGAGATACAGCCCTGTGACAAACAGACGGACAGCGAAGTCTTAGTAATAGGGTGCCGTTTTTACCCTTTGGGTACGGAACCTTTAAAAATACTTAGCTACTCCTTACCCTTATTCCACACTTCATGTGGGATCGGTACAAATTGTATAATTAAAAACTTACTAAGTTCAATAAAGGAGCGTGGTTGGTTCAGGAGAATATTCCACAAAAATAAATAAGAAACCCGCGGTCAAATACTAGCTATAAAACACCAAAATATCACCCACGACGACTAACTAATTGACTTTTACTTAGCAAATGAACGTCACTTATCCGTATGACAGGAAGGGATTGCTCAATTAGCTCGCAGATAGGAATAGTAGATACACTATATTACCCAGCTATTTATTCTATGCTAAGTGCCTGGATATGTCGCGTTTTATTGGCTATCTCCGCTTCTGTAATGCAATTAGTATTATTAATTTTTTTACTAGAAAGGCGATTCGTTACATAAAATAGCTTATTACGTATGATATTATATAATATCAACTAATAATATTATATCCTGGCGCTAAGATCATCGAAGTTGTCTAATACCCCCTATTCAGAGATACGTTCCACACATGCCCACATTTTGCAGTAGCTAGCATCCCATACGTGACAGGTTGCAAGTCCATTGGTACCATCGAGTATACTTGTAACAACTTAAGGCGCTCCATGTTGACGATTGTATTTTTTTCGAAACGAAAAAAGAAATACTTCTGAACAAGCCACATCTCCTATTTTATAATGTATAGTATATGTGAATAAAGATGTACCCATCTTTAATCATTTCGATAAATAATTCTACCGACCGCTGCAATGACGACAAACACACGTCGGAGCGTGGTCCGCCTTTGCTTTTCGAATAAATTAATGATATAAATTATGTATAATTACTTATCAAAAATCTATTCTAATAGAAATCTACATATTACCTATCTTTAACAATAAATCACAAGTTGATTTTATAGTAGGTATCAAAATATTTCGATCATAAATTCTAAAACGTATCATTTTGAAATAATATCTTTATCGTGAAGAAGTAATATACTTATAAAAATAGGAGATGTGGCTTGTTCAGAAGTATTTCTTTTTTCGTTTCGAAAAAGACCAATCGTCGACATACAGCCCCTTAATGTCTGTTAAAATTGCACTACCTACTAACCCAAATAATAAGGTCGTGCTCCACTAAAACGGCCCAAAAACTCCACCAGATTTTATTGTTGCCATTCGCAACAATAGCGTAGATTTTGTGTAGGTACACCATCAATCACGCGAACATTATTTGTTTTATCGATCGCATCGAAATCGGCTCAGCCGCGTGCCAGGCGGCGCCAGGTGATTTGAAACTATGTCACATACGGGTACAAAATATTGCTGAAAGTGTCTATTAAATATATTAAGTGTATTAAATGTCATAACTTTTTATTAAAACTATAGGTAGGTTAAATTCTACCTAGCTGTAGGTATCGGCGCCAAATGACGAAAAATAATGGCAATTCCAATCAAAGATAAAATGAAAAAAATATTCAGATATCAGGATTTTGGGAAAAATTAGTTAAAAAATGTATTTCTTTTGTTTTTATTGTTGATAGTCGATCAAGATATAGGTCTGAACATCTAGTTTCAGTTTTCGGGAGTAGTCAAGAGTACAAGTATAGTTAGTACAAAATTACCTCATCTTATCCTCATCATCCAAATTACAATCTTCCGATAGAAACCTACGATGATAGTTTTACAATTATTTTCTAGGAAGGAAGAGAGAAAACTGAAAGAACTTTTCCAGAACGAAGCTTAAAAGAAATACTGATTTTTACTCTTTAACCTCGTAGGGCCCACAGTTAATTTTAAGGTACTCACCAAACATGGCCATTCCGGAACAGCCCATTTTTTTAGCTTTGTACTCATTAACACTCAACGATCCTTTACAAAGGACCTGACAAACTAACCCTCGTATTCAAGAACGACCACTATGAGAACACGCACCCACAGTGGACGAAATCTTTTTTCAAAAACATCACTTTATGTGTTGTGCGGCACTATGGCGCACGCTACCGTGTGCCTTTAGAGCTCAACTTTGCCTAGAGGCACACTCATCAGGTGCGTGTTCTCATAGTGTCGTTCTTGAATACGAGGGTAACTGTTCGCTGCGCCGGAGTCACCACTTTTGTGTAGTCCTTTAGGAAGGACCACTAGGTCGTAATGATAACGATTAGCAGCCCTGGCCTTACGAGGATATAAACTGACTGGCTCTCTGTAAAACTTAATATTACAATTATTGTAACTTGAAATGCAACATGTGTTTGTTAGAAAAGAAAGTTTAAAAATGCCACTTATTAGACCAATTACAGCAGAATGGAAGTGCTAATGACCCTTTTAAGGGCAATTGTTGCTTTATTATGAGCAATTATCACAACTCTTTGAATTGCTACTTCTGGAGCAGTGCCAGGTGTATGCTCGTAGGTACCTACATACACACTTGACTCTGGGTAATTTAGGAGTTTTCTTATAAATTTCAGTTCATAACTATTGATATTTTTGACACGGGTCTTTATCATCACTACATAGTATAAAGCAAAGTCGCTTTCCGCTTCCCGCTTCCCGCGTCTGTATGTCTGTATGTATGTTTGCTTATATCTTTAAAACTACACAAAGGATTTTGATGCGGTTTTTTTTAATAGATAGAGTGATTCAGGAGGAAGGTTTATATGTATAATAACATGCTTAATATATTAGAGAACCACTGATAATTTTAAGATTTCAAATCAGCGCGACTTTTTTTTAAATAGACATTCTGTAATATATTTTGGTATCAGCTTTGCACCCGTGCGAAGCCGGGGCGGGTCGCTAGTTATATATATTTTACAAAAAATGATTTAAAACCATATTTCTGAATTACTACGTGAAAACTCGGAGGAAAGGGAGGGGTCTTAGCAAATACTACGGGTGGTCACCGAGAGGGGGGGGGAGTGGGGTAAAAAAACATAAAAAATGAGTCTCGTAGTATGGGTGGGTACGTTCCCTAAGCTGCATTGTGGGGGCGGGCTGTAAAACCACCATAAAAAGCATTCCGTTTTACTATCTAAGCACTAAAACAATAAATATATCTGCAATAAACCACTGAAATTTGTAGTCAGGTATTAAAATCACTAGCATGATACGTTCATTAATAAATTATGCAATTGATTAATTACGTTTTAAAAACTAAACACGACGAAATTTTTTTACCTTTCGATACATCAAAAGATGATATTAGTTCATGTTTTATAAGACCAACTTTGAACTATTCTCAACATAGTAGAAAATAAACATCCTAATCGAATCACCAGGTATATGCGAGGCCATTTCTCCATAGAAAGCAGCAAAAATATAAAATATACGCATCGAATTGACAACCTCCTTATTTGTTGGTTAAAAGGAATGAAATGAATGAAATGAAAAAAAAAAAAAATGAAAGGAATCGTCTAATATATTAATACTATTTTTTTTTTTGTTTTTTACTATGATAATAATAATTTTAATTTTTGAATTTTATTCAAATTCAAATTCAAAAATCATTTATTTCAATAAAATCACAAGGATCACTTTGAAACGTCTTAGGAACTAGGTGAAGCTACGCCGATTCCACGCGACCAAGCCTAGAAGAATCAGGCAACAAACACGGCTTGGGGTCTACCTTTTTTTTATGATCCTTTCCTTAATGCTATGTAGAGCTCCAGTGTGGTGCCAATCGAACAAGGTGAAGGCTCAAACAAGAATAATAATTAAATATATTATATTTTGCTATTTCCTAACAGGACCCATGTCCTAATACCAATACTACTTACCCTATTCATAAGACCTATCCTAGGTAGTAGGTATACCTACTATGTATTGTACATGATGCAAATAAATAAATAAATAATAAACTTAGGCTACTTGCAAAACGAGGCCTACGCCGACGAGGCGACTATTGTGGAGGAATAGTGACTAGTTTTAAGTTAGTTAAATTATGTTTAAAAAGTTTGTGATTGGCAATAGAATAAAGGTTTTTTTTTATTTATATTTTTTTTACTTGCAAATCGAAATAATAATAAAAGTCACAGTTCGAGATGTCATCTACGTCTGAAAATCTTGAAGAGACTACTGATTTCTAGGTAAATGCTAAGCTCACCTATCACAAACGTCTTCATATAGCACGGCGCAGGTGTTGACGGCAGAGTTTTCCAGTTGTACAAAGCACAGCTCGCCAACACTCCTCGACGCAGTCGCTGATATGGTTCTGGTGGTAAGGAATAGGAATGTGAAGATGGGATAGGATTGGATTAGGAATTACAAAGATACATAAAAAGGTAGGTAGGTCTTGCAGGTCGATAAAGTTAGCTCTGTTCTTTGAACAGAGAGGTAAAATTTGAGTTTTTATATGTTTACGTTTGTTTTAACGGATAAACTAAAAAACGACGAATTTAAAAATAAATATTTTATCTATTTATTTTATACATTTTTTTTTTATTTATTATCTACATCAGTGATTCCCAAAGTGGTCCAGGTGAACCCCTTGGGGTCTACGGTGACTCGACAGGGGTCTACGTTGTCGAAAAAAATAATTGAGGGTTCACAAGTTGTAAGAGGTCCACGAAAATTTGACTGGTTTCAAAAGTAAACAACAAAAATGTTGGCTTGGCTTTACAAATCAATGTAAGTGCGTTCCATGAACGGTGTAAGTTGTACGCATTCGTTTTTGTGGTCGCAATGCACTCAAAGCTAAAAACTTGCAGGGGGGGTAGGAGGTGCTGAGTTGATTAAGGTAGGTCTACCGAAAATCGGAAAATCGAAGAACATGGCAAGTGGTCTATGAGACAAAATAGTTTGGGAACCTCTGAACTACATTAATAAGCGAGTATAGTCATATTTTATTTAAAAAAATCAGAGATCCCACGAAAATTTTAACCTACCCTAGGTTGAAATTTTCGAATACACCCGGGCGAAGGCGTGGCAGACTGCTAGTGTGTTACCATATTTATTATTTACCTAGAAGTCAGGAGGAACCTAAACCTTAGGTACATTGAAATCACAAATGTTTTCAATCAAAGGTAGCATAAAAATTACTCGTTTCAGCTAGCAATTCCATCTACGAGTACATAGCTGGAAACTTTAGTATCATGGATCAAAAATCAATTTGCAGCGAAACAGCAGGGAGGCCGCGGCGCCGGCGCACGCGCAGCCCGCGGCGTCCACGGTAGCACCGCACTTTGCCGTCATTACCGCCAGCTGGCAACGGCCACAGTTGAAATGTAAGTGTTTACGAATCATTAGCGGTGAAACTTGCTCGTTTTACTGGTCGGTAGACTGTGATGGGCCTTTGGGCTAAATTATGGGTTACTAGCTTCCACCCGCGAATCCGCTCACGTTGTAGGTACCTGGATAAAAAGTAGCCTAGAGTGAGAGCGCAGGCGCAGGTTGTGGAATATTTAAAAAAATATCATATAGGTACATATAAACGGTTTATATCAAAAAAAATATTAAAACGACGATTTTCAAACAACATTGAATAAAGTATTTATCTATATCTTAGGTTAAGCAAAGGTAACCAGGTGATATTTATTTATTAATTATTCATATTGAAATAGACAAAACGGTAAATATTTAGTTGTGGTCAATCAAGTCTAGAAGTATAACGCATCACAACTGTCACTAATCAAAACGGACCATAGATAAAGAATTATATTAACTAAATTGATATGCTTAGTTATTATCTGCCAAATTTTAAAATTACCAAAACCGGGGTAGTTACCACAACCGGGTCTTTGACCCTATTTGTTATTCCAGGTTCATCCAAATCCGTTTAGTTGTTAGGACTAAATTATATGTCTGTCACTTAGCTCGCGTGGTAGCCAATTTGTTATTCCAATGCATAGGCTATGTATAACCCAGGTCTCATCAAAATCCGTACGGTCGTTCGGGCGTGATTGAGGCACAAACACCGAAACTTTCGGATTTATAATATTAGAGGCTCCATGCAAGCACCATGTCACATACATGCCTATGATATCGAATCTGCTAGAGTTAACTTAATTTTTCCTAAACGGACCCAAAAACGAATAATTTGTTAGAACCTACATCAAAATAATTTTAATATAAAACAAAGAAATACATAGAAATAGCTCATATCTAAGTAGGCTACTTTTTATCCAAGTGGGTACCCATCTACCATATGAGCAAGCCGCGGGCGGAAGTTAGTACCAACATAAATGCCTAAATCACGTGAAAGTGCTTGTAACATTTACATCAGTCATTATTTGACAATTACCATGAATATAATGGCGACTTCGGATTTGTGTCACGGAACAAAGAGATGACACGAATGAAGGTCAGAGTAATAAAAAAACTGTGAAAACATTTTTCGTTTAATGGTGCAACTTAGAAAGAAGGTTTGCTTTTATTGAAATTTGGGTGGTCTGAGCAGTCTATGAACTAATGCTTCAATACCAGGCCTTAAATATTTGTTAGGTACCTAACTATAGGTACATTGAGTTTGTATTTTTAACCGACTTCAAAAAAAGGAGTAAGTTCTCAATTCAGTTGTTTTTTTTATTATAAACTAGCTGACCCGTGCCCGCTTCGCTGGTCGACAGATAGTTTCACATCTGGTATTCCAATCTTCAAAATAAATTATAGCCTATATGTTGCCAAGGACTAATAGCTACATAACAAAAAAAGTTTCATCCAAATCCGTCCAGTAGTTTTTGCGTGAAAGTCGGACAACAGACAGACAGACAGACAAAAATTTCAAAATGTTTTTTTGTTTTTTTTAATTTAGTATTGTACTTATAATTGAGTAATGTACTTATTAGGAATATAATTCAAACAAACATGAAATTGGTTTTGTTTTTAGATTTATAAACGTTATTATATTTAAGACGTGTAATAAATGTTTTTGGTGAATACAGAATAGTTTTTCTCAATAACCGCAACACATATAGTTTTGTTTTTAACGACAAAGATAACTTAAGGATATAATCTAGATAAATTATAGACAGAAACACGATTGGTGAAACTTTTATCAATAGATTTATTTTCCAAAGTTGGTTCTTCAAAACACTAGTTTCGTTTTTAATTAAAACTATGAATAGCTAAACAGTTAATCACTACATAGTATAAAGCAAAGTCGCTTCCCGCTTCCCGCGTCTGTATGTATGCTTATATCTTTAAAACTACACAACGGATTTTGATGCGGTTTTTTTTAATAGATAGAGTGATTCAGGAGGAAGGTTTATAGGAATCAGCTTTGCGCCCGAAGCCGGGGCGGGTCGCTAGTTTTATATAATTCGTTAGACAATCATAAAAACTACATAAATGACTATTTCTTTTTAAGTGTGATGGTTTTGAAGATAATGCGGTTTTATCACTTTTTCCATTTTATCCGGGTAGACTCGGACATACAAAACACCAAAAATTTCAGGTATCACCTTAATCTAGCTCTGCTGTCTGTTGGTGCTGTTTAACCAACGGCTACCTACTGCATTTGCTTTATAGTTTCTCGTATCGCAGCTGAAGCGTGCTTACTGCTTAGACGACATTGCAATTAATTAATTAGAGAGCAAGTGAAAGCCACAAGTCCAGAGTACCTACTGGTGGCGATTCTGTTGTGTCCTTACTAAAAGCTAAAATTCCTTAAAAACTACCGCTCTTATTCCTTTTACATTCAAGTCTAAACTCGCGTAACTTTCGGATGTTCACAGGACAGTTCTAAAACGTAGGCTAGTTTTAAGTAATTTAACGATTTTTTACGAAATTCTACGTAAATTTAGTTAGCATGTAAAAAGGTCTCGACTAAAACGAAATTCCTTCTTTTGTTTTGGACATAGGCGATATACACAAAAACAAAAAACTAAATGTCTAAAATATTCTAAATTTAAGACGCTGCCAGTCGACGATTATTTTTGATCGAAACGAAAAAAGAAATACTTGTGAACAAGCCACATCTCCTATTTTATAATGTATAGTATATGTGAATAAAGATGTACCCATCTTTAATCACTTCGATAAATAATCCTACCGACCGCTGCAATGATGACAAACACACGTCCGCGCGTGGTCCGCCTTAGCTTTTCGAATAAATTAATGATATAAATTATGTTATTTAAAATCTAAATAATTACTTATTAAAAATCTATCCTAATAGAAATCTAGATCTACATATTACCTATCTTTAACAATAAATCACAAGTTGATTTTAATAGTAGGTATATAAAATATTTCGATCATAAATTCTAAAACGTATCATTTTGAAATAATATTTTTATCGTGAAAAGTTTCTGCTATTATGTTTTCAGCTTAATAGAAATCTAGGTAGGAACCTGAAGTAATATACTTATAAAAATAGGAGATGTGGCTTGTTCAGAAGTATTTATTTTTTCGTTTCAAAAAAGAGCAATCAGCGACTGGCAGCCTCTTAAGAACTTCTATTTTGATGTTTCGCTTATTTAGACTATAACGGAAAATGAATAAGTGCGATCATATTTTTATTTATTTATTTATACTTTCATTGCACTTATAAAATAAATACAAAAAGGCGGACTTAATGCCGAGGCATTTTCTACCAGCCAACCTAATTGGTAGTCAAAGTTTTAGGTTTAGGCGGAAACAACAGAATTGCCACCACACTGTGTAACTTCCTAACTAGCTGTGGTGTAACTGTACTGTCGTGTTTCACATCTCAGCATAATCGTTTCAGCGGTGCCAGAACAGGCAAGTAGGTAATTGTTCGCTCGCATACATTGTATGATCGACCGAACGAAGAAAGCTCTTTGTTATAGAGAGATTTGAGAGTTTATGCAACTTAAAAGTTCCTCCCCATGTTTGCCCTCGCCGTTTTAATCATGTGTTAATGTGCATTACATTTTGGTAATTGAACAATCCATTGGATCAAAAGTCCAATCCAATCCACGACCTCGGGATTAAAAGTTGAGGTACCTCCCACCAGGCCGACACGGCTCTAAACTCTCTTTCTTTCCTATCTTCGAAAATAAATCTTTTTTTAAATAACAACAAAACATTACCTATCTACACGAAATGACTATCGTCTATAAGAATAAGAAACAATTAGTGCGCTATAAACTTTTTTGATAGCTTAACACACCAATTTGTTCGCTGCGGGTAAACAGGAACTTTATCGAAGGGCTCGGTCCCTCTAATTGACACTATCTTTATAACCATTGTATTAACCCTTAATTAAGGCGCATACCCACTCCACCGTACATTAATAATTTATTAATGCAAATTAAGCAATTGTTTAGGCCATCACGTCTTGGTGGGCACCAAAAACAGCACCAAAAAAATTGAGGCTAGCACATGAAAGATAAGGGGCACCACGGGCACGGAAGATTATTACTACAGATTTACTGCTGGGGGTGAGGGGGAGGAGGGGGCTAGAAGCTCGCACCGGGTACACGGACGTGGATTGCTTAGAGTAGGTATTCAGTATTTTTATAGATTTCAGTTTACGTAAAAGAGCTGAATGAGATACTATGAGTATATATACCTCCTTCCTACCCAAGAAGATATTATGGAAATCGATCTTGTGAATAAATACCCGTATATATACGCGCCATTTGATCACCGTATGATTCACTAAAGTACCAGGTTAGCAGACATTACAAGGAGTAGGTAGACAGTAGACACTCGTCCCTAAAGCAAGCCAAGCATGTAATAGCACAGCTTCCGCGGGCGCGGCAGGCAGCCGACCACCCGTGCGTGACAGTCTGTCTGTCGAGCTATCCCTAAATAACGAGACCTACTTAAGTTGGTATTACACAACCCAATTCACCATTGAAAGTTATTTTTATTACCTGTCGTAAAATATTAGGAAAGCTTATCCTATGAATCCAATTTAATGACGAAAAATCAAATAGGATCACGACTGTATTTCCAAGTACGGTAGACATACTCTCAGATCTCAAGGCGCTTAGATCCTTGAAGATATCTAAAGGGGGTAGTCATCGTGCTTCTGATTACCCCCTTACCCGGTACATTCTACTCGGCCAACACAGCTCAAAGCTCTATTTAATTCCAGAAAAAAAAATAGGATCACGATTGTCATTGTAATCCACTATTACTTAGGTATCTACGGACTTTTTTCTACAGCCTCATTTCACATTTTTACCGCAGACCACCTACTTTAATCTGCGATTTCCACCTACGCGCCTACCATAAAGAACGTAGGCGTTCTTTTATAAGCAAGCTCCTGCAGAACACATTCAATCCTCGAACAACGTGCAAATCGGTAACTCGTTCCTCTTACGTCACTCACCTTTAATAGGCTTACGGGCTCAGACATTGCGGTAACAGGATACCAGGATAGGGACGAAGCCCCTCGCCTGGTAGCCCCTAGCTGCATATGCTGCACTTTTGTGTGGGTTATAATTCAATACTCGGTGAGGTGTCATATGCTAAGTTCCTTTGAGTAGGTGGGTGGGTAGATATAAGTACCAACCAGCAATGGTAGGAAGGTACATACCTTGGTAAGTACCAAGGAACCAGATCCCAGGTAAAATATGGTAAACTTGAACAATTATGTAGACGGCCATTTGAGCTGTTAAACTTGATACCGAAGATACCTACATGGAGATCAGTGGGGCTATTTTGTAAAAACATGATTATCATGTTATGGTTAAGTGTACAGATTAGGTATTCTCTAACATTAGGTTATTGCATTCAACATCATAACATGATAATCATGTTTTTACAAAATAGCCCTGCAGGTGCAACAGAGTAAGATCAAACTATTTTAAATTAAACCAAAATTTGAAAACACCAACCGTTAAAAATATCGCTAATTCTAGCGTTATTATAAGTAATTTATCTAATCTCAGCCTTTGTATGATCTTACCTGATGTACCAACCTACTCTAATAAAAGTGAATTCCGCGGAAATCCAAACTGCGGCATATACACAATTCTTTTCAAATTCGTTGCTTTCTACATTTTCATTGAATTTTCTACTTAGAATACTGAAAGAAACTGAAGCTAAAAGTGCTAGACCTCTATAGATACTTACATACCAAACCACCCCCAAAATTCAAGCCCATATCCAAGTCGACGACCTATTACGAGTTCTAATGTAGCTTTATTAGGTAAGTACTTAAATAAATCTATGTCAAAGCAAAGACACACAATTCTATTGTTTTACTGCACTTCACAATTGCAATGAAATGAAACAACCGAGTCGAATCGTCAAAGAGGACCATTGTCGCATTTTGTCGCAGACCCCGTGACAGGGCGTTTTAATTTTGAAGGCGACTGTAAGCGCCCACCGATTATGTGGAGATTTGGGAAACTATTATCTGTCCTATTGTCCTTTGTTTCAATCGTAGGTTTCATCGTGGGAAAACAAAAATCTTAATTACCTACCTAACTACCTAACCAAGGTAGGTAATAGACGTACTTATAGGTACCTAGTACCTATCCAAGGTCGGACAGAAAACGCAGAAAGCCAAGTCTGCGATTTAAAAACGTAGTGTAGCACTACGTTTACTACACAGTGCTACACAACTGGTATCTTCTAACCGGTCACATATAAGAATCTAGGCATTATAAATTAAAATAGGTTGTCTATTTAAGAAATCAGAAAGCAAGTTTACAAGGTTAGTTAATTTCCCACTAATAATAATAAACCGACGCAGTGCTACCTAATTTGAACAAATAGACCATTCAAACATAAACAAGCCTGACGTTAACCTTAATTGGGAGTCCCAAGGCGTATGCGCCTCCCACGCCCACTGCTGGGGCCCACAGCTTAAGAGATAGTACCTAGATGTACTTGCCGGTACAAATCTGGCTCAACCTACAACTTCAATTAGAGTAATACATTAGCCAGTTTGCTAAAATAATATGCAAATTCATGTTTCGTGAGTCAAGGATACTTTTTGGATTTCAAATTCGGGAACTACTTTCAAATAAGGATAGTATTCTTGGAAGCGGTGACGGGCTTGCAATCTGTCACGTGTAGAATGCTAACTACTCCAAAATGTGGGCAATCTGCCAATGTTTGGTCGTACCTCTGACTAACCCGTTTAGACATCTTTAAGGATCTGAGCTACTGGATATCTGAGAGGATGTCTACCGTACTTGGGCATTACAGTCACAGTCATGATCTTATTTTTATTTTTTTTAATTCGCGAACTTTTTTCAGCCCTTAAAAGGTCTGACAGCACGGAAGTAACAACAATAGTAGGTTGGTAGGTAGACCGATATCTCTATAGGTAGATTACTCGGTTGATACCTACGGTGGTAGCAAATCTTCAAAGATTGGTAAAAAAGGGTGTTTTTTAGCTTGCAAGTACCTACTATAGAAATTATACAGGTGGCACTAGTACCTACTTAGTGGCCAAAAACCTATCATTATCAGTCCATAGGTTTAGATCATTTTATTAATTTTATCGACCTACCTAAAACATAACTTTCAATAGTAAGCAAGTTCGTATTAGTGGCCATGTCTAGTGACAAGTAGATATGAGTTCATAGAGAGTACCTACTCACTAGATATTTTTCTCCACGGTCGTCCAATCCTAGGCTTCCTTACCAAGGGACAGATTCATAATACCGCCGGCGCCGGCGCCCCGTCTGTTTTTCTAGTCTGAACAAAAACTTACTTGGTTATTGAGCTCTTCGAGTCCTCCGGCAGCCCCACGAATATAAGCGTAGAAGACATCACACGGCACTACACGGCACAAAGAATTTTACACAAAAATTTCGCCTGCAGACAAACTGACAACCGTAAACTGAAAGAAACCGACAAAACTATCAAAATGAATGTCAGTGTGGAAAGAAATTACAAATATAACTGCCAGCACTTGAATGAAGGAGTTATAATGTCATACTGTGCTGTTTTGAATTATTCTGGGCGTGGGTTTTCTTTGTAGGTGTTGTGGGTCGTTTATTATTCCGTATGGCCGTCAGTTCCTTTGTTCTAAAGTTTTCTAGAAAGACCAATAGTCGTGTTGGCGCTAAATAAGTTCCTGTGTTATAGTTCAAGCCCACAAGAACCGGAGTATCACAAGGTTGCATCTTCGGTCCTCTCTCATTTATTTTAAACCTACCTACCTATCATGTCAGTATCTTTGTCTATAAATAAACAACACCCAGCAGCCAATATATAAGTAGATACCTTGTCCTGACCACACAATTTACCCAAACGGGTTTGAAATATTATTTTTCAAACTATCGTGATTAGTAGACATAACTATAAATTTTAACACTGGTGTTTATCACGTAATTTAATTTAATCAAGACTCATTGAGTCTGCCCGCGACCATGGCTATTGTAACATAGCCGAAACGTCGGGAAAATAAATTAGAGATAATTACGTGATAAACACCCGTGTTAAAATCTATAGTTAAGTTTGGGTTTGAGTGTTGTAGTACCATGGTACCACGATACATAGACCCAGAACAAATATCTGCAGATCAGGAAAACATGTCCCGCCGAGTGGATCAAACCTTCACCTCTTAAGTCCCCTTGGGCATCCACCTGCTCACCACGCTACCGAGGTCACCAATTTAATTGTCCATCAATCATTTGACTTTTGGTTTATTATTATTACTCACATTACTTACCATATCAATAAGTTTTTTTATTATCAAATGTAGGTACTTACCTGTTTTAGTCAAACGGCTAACACGAGGCTATTAATTGTAGACCAAACATTCGCTTAATAAGCCATCAAAGTTTTTTTTGTAAGTTCTGCCTTTTATAAATATCCGAACATAAAAACCTTTGGTAAATTATTCAAATTCATAAATGTTTCGTCCAAAATCAAGGCGTGTTAAAGTTCCGTCAATTTCACAACAATCAAATTCAAATAACATTATGGGGTTACTTATAAACATTTACTAAAAATTATTAAATATAGGTACTAGTAGTAGGCTATTAATTGTAGACCAAACATTCGCTTAATAAGCCATCAAAGTTTTTTTTGTAAGTTCTGCCTTTTATAAATATCCGAACATAAAAACCTTTGGTAAAATATTCAAATTCATAAATGTTTCGTCCAAAATCAAGGCGTGTTAAAGTTCCGTCAATTTCACAACAATCAAATTCAAATAACATTATGGGGTTACTTATAAACATTTACTAAAAATTATTAAATATAGGTACTAGTAGTAATGCTATACTGTATGTAATGCTTTGGAATGTCCAATTTTCAAAGCCATCGCGATTTTCGCTCCGTAACCAAAGTAGAACAAAAATGTATTCCGTTTCCGAACGGCCATGATGCTTTGAGGCTTTGACGAGTTTGACGGGCTGTTGAATGTTGCGAGTTGCGAAGTTGTTGTTTGCTTTCAAAGTGATTTTATAATTTTTTTTAATGATTTCACTATGAAAACTACATTCCACTAGTAACCATGCTGAACCAGACATCAACTGAAGCGTTGCTTTCAGCGACATACGTCGACAACTACTTAGATTGTGTGGAAAACCTTCCGAATGATTTGCAACGACATTTATCGCGTATGCGAGAGCTCGACGTAACTTACAGAGGTAATTCTTACTATATTGCTTGTTTTTTAGCATAGCTACGGTCTAAATCAGTGTTTGAAAGTTTCTGAGCCGGAACTAATTCATGGAGCGGCTTTGAAAATGTTGTGTTGACGTCTTCATTTTGACTCGGTTACGTACGCTTACCTATCTATAGCTATCGAAACCCCAATAACAGTGGACCAAAATAACATCGCTTCCTCTAGTTTGATGTTTCTTTACATGGTTGGCATGAATAATTCGAGAAATTTACTGAAATGAACCTTTCGAAATTTCCGAGCAATATGGATAAGTTTGCATTGTTTTGATAATGTTTTTCTTCACTTGCCAGCTTAATTCAAGACTTTAAGCACACTTTTTAACTTATTAGATACACAAAATAAGATTGCTCACAATTATAGTTACTAAACTCATTGTTCAACATCATCCCAAATCCGAACTATTTCAAAACCTATAAAGCTGTTCACACAATCTCAATAACCACAATATTTGTAACAGATTGCCTCAGAGAGGCAGAAAAGCACCTGGCAATATCCCTAGGCACCAACACAGAGGAGCGACGTCGCACCCGAGCAGCTATACGTCTTCAAGCCGTGTTGGTAGCAGCACAGGAGATTGGGGATGAAAAACTTCAGGTGGTGCAGGTACTGCAAGACCTGATTGACAACAAGCAGCGATCACTTGACGGAGATCATAAGAAACTATGTAATTATTATGAATATTATGAATTACTAAACACACACATTAATAGTTCTCTCTTATTACTCTAAAAGTAATTTGCACATATCTTGATGGGCTTGCGACCAATCACTTATGGATTGCTAATTACAATAAAATGTGAGCTTGTACCAAATGTAATGTTTGGACATACCTCTGACTACCCACTTTAGACATCTTGAAGAGTTGTTAGTGCCTGTAGATCTAATCCATTTGTTTCCATGAATATACTAAAGCTTTAAATTATTTTTTACAGTATCATGCTTAGAAGTGAACACAAATGGCACAGCCAGTAAGAAAGAGCCCACACCACCTCCTGAGACCACACGAGAGAGGGAGAAGGAGAAAGAACCACCGGTGGTAGTGCCAGTGCCAATCAGCACACCTGCTCCACCAGAACGCATTGAAAAGGAAAAAGAGAAAGTTGAAAAAGACAAATCTGGAGGTGAGTATCGCCTTTTCAGCACAGATAAGGAATGTAACTGTGTTATAATAATGTATTACGAAAGTTACCACCCAATAATGGAATGTAGTCCCATGATTAATTAGTCACTTTTGTATATCATCTTTATGTTAACAATTAATTAGAAAAAAAAACAAATGTAATAGGATCACAACTGTCAGATCTCCAGGTGCTCCGACCATCGAAGACGTCTAAGGGAGTCACGAGGCATATCCAAATATTACATTTGTAATGTACCCACATATTTCTTTGAACAAACATTTAAATAAAAACACCATAGTAAATCTATACTAATATTATAAAGAGAAAAGTTTTGATTTTTTGTTTTTTTGTATGTTTGTAATGGATAAACTCAAAAACTACTGAACCGATTTCAATTCTTTCACCATTACCAAGCTACATTATCCCTGAGTAACATAGGCTATTTTTTATTTTGAAAAACTAATAAATTCTTTATAAGAATGACGATAGTTTGAAGCAAGGTGTAAAAAATTGCTAAAAATTTTGCTTTCTTCGTGTGCGCTACAAAAACTATTGAACGGGAATTATAACGAGAACGGGAACGGAAGACAACATTTGTTAATTCTAAAGCGATACGAAGTTCGCGGGGTCAGCTTGTTTTATTATAAAGTGAGATTTTTTACTGATATATGTTTACCTACTTGTTATGTAACTTGTATGCTACAAAACTTCATTGCTTACAGGAGAGAGATGGTCAAAGCGAGCTCGTCGGGCGCGAACGACTATGGGAGTGGCTACAGACGGAGCAGACTCTAGCGAAAAAGACAGTGAGAGGCACACACACAGCACTACTAACAAGAAAGGTAATGTTTTTGCTCATGAATATACAGAAATCGGGCTATTTTCATTTTATCTGAAATAGCTAGTAAGTTAAAACATCATTCTTAAAAATAAATAAACATTTGTGTGATGAACATAGATGTTTGTTCTATGTCTGGGTGTTAATATGTATAATAAGTTTTACAGAAAACAAAAAAGGCTTGATATCTCATGGTAAAAGATATCTTCTCAGACTCCTAGATCCTTGAAGATGTCTAAGAAGATCTAATATTTTTTTAATATAACATTTTTTATTAAATTGTCACAAAGTTGCAATTTTTCTAATACTTTTTAGAGATGAACAATAAAAAAGTTTTTCCAATAATCGCAAGCAGTATCAGAAACCGATGACTTAATATTCATGTGTCATTTCCACAGGTATAGGCAAGAAGAAAAAGCGCAAAGCACGCCAAGCGGCCCAACGCTCAGAGACACCACCCGAAGAAACAGACGCAATCGACCCAGATGAGCCACGCTACTGTCTATGTGACCAAATCTCCTTCGGCGAGATGATCCTATGCGACAACGACCTATGCCCCATCGAGTGGTTCCATTTCTCCTGCGTCTCACTCACCACCAAGCCAAAGGGCAAATGGTTCTGTCCAAAATGCAGAGGCGACCGCCCCAATGTAATGAAGCCTAAAGGACAGTTTTTGAAAGAGCTAGAACGGTATAACAGAGAAAAAGAGGAGAAGGCGTAATGGTGGCAGAAAATGGTTTAACTATCGATTTTTTACACAGGTCTTTATCATATAATTACCTTAAAATTTATTTTCCTGACGATTGTAAGACCCGTTCAAAAAGTCTATAGTTATGTCTGCTAATCACTATAGTTTTAAAAGGGTTTGTTCTGGTAGTTCACCACGGACAATATCACAGTAGTATCTATAGCTATTTTTTAGGTGAACTGCTGGAAATTAATCGAAAACAAAGGCTGGTGGTGTGGTTACGGAATAAAAGTATTATTGTAAAAATTAATAAGTATATTGTAAAAGTTGTGCTGAAAATGGTTGGGACGAGACGATGTAAACATAAATAAAGCCTGTAAAAGGTTGATTCATTGATTAGATCATCTCAAAAGAGTTAGTTTTTATGTAACCACTCATCTTCAGTAAGGCCACCATGCTATGTACAGAAATGTGATTTCAATTATAAAGCATGACTTTGATTATTATTGCCTTGTGATGTAAAATATTTGCAGAATCTCCGCAATGGATCGATTCAGGATAAGATTGTAAATATTAAATACTTTTTCGTAGTCAAAATAACTAGAGAGAAGTACAGCGTAGGCATACGCATTTATAGCTATTATATAGAGATATTCTATAATAGTTGTTCAAAACACATATAATTTCGTACTACTTGGATAAGTTATATTGAATATAAGGATTTATTCTATAAATAGTTTTTTTATCTCCCTGTAGAGGCAACGGGACCACTGATAACATGCTAAGTGAAACAAATTGATACATACTTATATGGTTTTATTTCAATAATATGATTTTAACTATACACGCAAATCGTCTAAATACTATTAGTAACCTCGTGGAACAATAAAACGTTAAAATACATTATAAAATAAATCTTCACACTTAATATTTAAACTATTTGAATTTCATAAATGATAGTAATTTATTGAAATGCCAGAAGTTCATAAACTGTTTATAATATATTGCAATGGCTTATATTTTCGACTAGATAATTATTATTATAAATTAAAACTACATGTGTATTGCGATAGAGAGAATCATAGTCTGAGATATCTACGTAAAATAATAAATAGTTGCACCTTGCACACTTAGGACCACAGATCTCTTGGACAATCAAAAAGAACGAGAAAGACTACAAAATGAACGCAATTGTATACCTGTCTCGTTCTGGTGTTCACATTATCATTACAACGATTGTTTATAAGACCAAATGTGCAAGCGCCCAATATTCTGAAATGGTAGAGTAAATTTAACTACTAAACCTAAAATTAGTATAGTAGTAGCCTGATCACGTACCATTACTAGTAAGTGTCTAGTTTTGACGATACCTTTACCATACAATACTATTCTTCTTCTTTGATTCTACTCTTGAAAACGATTAACGTTATATGGGGACAAACGTCACATCGTTACCGACTATATTTTGAAAGATGGAACGACCGACATAACTTTTGACAATGACATACATTCTACTACGAAAGACGACGGCGAAATGTGGTTTGGCCGAATACATCGGAGCACCGTCGTCGATAATGTCGAAGTCGTCTTGCAGAATATGGCTAACCCAGGCTAACAGATGTCTTGTAATGATAAGTCAGCGTCAGACCTTACAAATTAGCACGAGAGGCATAATACAACCGTGTATCTGTTAGTGTATACATGTATACACGCAGTGCACCCCTTGTGCAATACGTGGTGTTCCAACTTTACGCTCGAAGATCTTCTACACTAAACTTAATATTTCCATATCATGATCGTATTATCCCTGTTAAATAATAGGCTTTCATCTATAAATTAGCTGCTAAATAAAAGTAGGCACATCTATGGTCACTTATAATAATACAATTGTTTTGTTCTTAATCTTACAATCTATGAATATGTTGATTATTTTGAGTACAATTTCACACAAGTCAATTGAAACACGGCAAGATACATAATACTTCGTGAGATAAAAATATCAGGCCAATATTTTTAAGTACACTTTTTAAAACCTTACAATATAAATTAAATAGAAACACCCTAATTTGTGACGCTAAGTTTAAATATGACACTAAATTGAACACAAATACAGGCTAATAATGATCTATTAAACTACTAAACATGTGAATACAATACGAGTGAATTTAACTAATACCTCAACATTAGGTGGAACCATACATGGCTATTTAAATAAACTCTGGCAGTTTACATTAGTTTTTTAAGAGCTGATCTAAGACAAACAAAACTGTTGACCAGCCCTTGGAAAATGCTTATTAGTGCAGAGTATCAAAAACCTGGAGTTATAATACTGCCGTAGTACTCGAAAAGCGCGCATCTACATTTTTTCCAGAATTGAGTTGGCTATGAAGAAATTAAATTATGACTGATACTAACTACTGCAAAATGTGGGTATTGGTATTGACACATAATATTTAGACGTGCCTCTGACAACCCTGTTTAGATATCTTCAAAGATCTAAGGCGCTTTGAGATCTGACAGTATGTCTACCATACTTGGGGATTACAGTTGTGATCCAGATGCACCTTTCTTGCTGATCACAGTGGAACATTATTACCAACCATGTTAACTTTAAATAATATTAAAAACGAAAAAAACTCACGTATTGTCGACATTTTATTTTTTATGTGAGTTATTTCCTGTTTTTGACATTATGGTGTCACTCAAGAAACTTTTGAAAGTGCAATTTGTTAACTTTGCTCGGGAGAGAGCTATTACGATATTAAATTGACCATCAGATGCTGAATTCAATTTCTTTCGATTCAATTTTGCGAAAAGGTGTAGATATGCCCTTTCCTAATACAATAGCAGAATCGTTGGTGGTTTAAACCCAAACTCCATGTGGGTTTTTATTGGTGGGTGCTGCATTTTCTAGTTGCCGCGGCGATCCTATGATTCGACGGGCACTGCCCGCTTTGCATAATCCTGAAAAATAAAACATTTTATAGAACCGTACACGTACAGCTCAGTTGGTAGTAACTCTGCCCTTTGCGCTGTGGGATGCGTGTTCTATTCCCATCCGGTACAAACATTTGTGTGATGAACATGGATGTTCATTTTGTGTCTGTTTAAATCATCATAAATACATTAGTATGTATTTAAAAAAAACTAAGTTTCCATAGTACAAACTTTCCATAGTACAAACTTTGCATAGTTTGGGGTTAGATGGCGATGTGTAAAATGTCCACCAATATTTATTTATATTATATTTGTTTATATAAACAAACTGTGGGGCTATATTGTAAAAACATGATTATCATGTTATGATATGTATATTTATTGGTATTGAATGCCATAATACCTACGCTTTTCATGCTGTTTATGCATCTATACCTACGCTTCCAATACAATACCTACGCAGAAGCGTAGGTATAGGAACATAAACAGAGAATAGTTACTATGAAAAGCGTACAGATTAGGTATTCTCTAACATTAGGTATTGCATTCAACATCATAACATGATAATCATGTTTTTACAAAATAGCCCTGCTGATTTGGATCAAATTTTGAATATACATAGGCTATGCCTAGGGCTAATCTAGCATAGTTAGGGATGTACCGTCAAGTGGATGCCGTAACTCATCCACACTTCCACTGAGACTCTGCAGATTAGCTTCTTTCATCTCTTGAACCAGTCTCTCTACTTGGCGCTTCTTCTCCATTATCGCACTTTCTAGAACGCCAACCTAAAACAATAAAATACTTTATTCGTAACACCAAGTTACAAGTCAGGTCGTCAGATTTTCTTATTGACTAGCTTCCGCCCGCTGCTACGCTCGCGTAGCCAGAACATCCAGATCTCGAACGATAGGATTATACTATCTTATATTGTACTAGCTGACCCGTGCCCGCTTCGCTGGGGGACAGTTAGTTTCATATCTGGTATTCCAATCTCCAAAATAAATTATAATCTATAAATTTATTAAAATCCGTCCAGTAGTTTTTGCGTGAAAGCCGGATAACAGACAGACAGACAGACAAAAATTTCAAAATGTTTTTTATTTGCTTGTGTTACTTGTATAAAGGCCCCTAGGAATTGAACTCTTCTACAGTTTTATTATATGTATAGATAGATAATATTACGTAGATCTTTCATATATTTTTCAGACAACCGTTGGATAGTCTGGATAATATGAAAAAATAGTAAGTATTATAGTGCCAAGCTATCCGAGGCGTAATTCTAAATATATAAAACTCTTTAATTTCTGACTGACTGATTGATATATCAACGCACAACCTAAACACTGGAAACTTTCTAGAAACTTGAAATTTGACGTGTTCAAAAGGAATTCCCGAGTTTCAACCCCTAAGGAGGAGCTAAAGTCTGAGGTGGTGAGAGGTGCTAGAGTGGGGTTAAAGTCTGTTTTAAAATAACTTCATGTGAACGAAGTCGTGAGGATTTCCTCTAGTACTAATAATATTATGAATGCGAAAGTTTGTGAGTTTGTTTATTTTATATTGTGCCTCAATCAGGCCTAAACGACAAAACAAATTAAGATGAAATTTGCTGTAGATGTAGATATAATGCCCGAATAAAACATAGACTACTTTAAAATACGAAAAACATCCCCAAAATAATAACAAAACGCAAAAAATCTGACATCTGTGTTGACATCATTAATCATAGCAACGTTACTCTATGCGATTATTGAAAATTGGACAGGACAACGTCAGTCGCGGGTCTGCTAGTAATAGATATTTTTACCTCCCGTTTTAAATTCTCCGCTGTGAGATGGTTAATCTCCGTAGCGTGTTTGGCTTGCTGTATTTGACTTTGTAGGTTTTCCATCTCTGCCATCATAGATCGTTCTAGTGCTTGTCTGAAACATTTTAAAATAACGTAGATCGAACTTTATCCGTAGATATCACAAACAAAAGATAGCATCAGGGATCTTGGAAAACAGCCAAACTATGAAGTTGTAAAATGTACCAATTTTCTTTTCGCTATTTCGGGATTATCTATCAAGTAATTAGTCTGAACATCCGTTTCAGTTTTCGACTTACAATAAGTTATGTTTTCTACCAACCGTAGCAAATACGAATCGTTTATTTCAAATAAGAACTAAAAAGCATTCAAATTGAATTACTAATTGTAATGTATATAAAAAACCGGCCAAGTGCGAGTCGGACTCGCGTACAAAGGGTTCCGTGCCATTATCTATAAAAAACGGCAAAAAAAAAACACGTTTGTTGTATGGGAGCCCCACTTAAATATTTATTTTATTCTGTTTTTTGTATTTGTTGTAACAACAACAGAATTCCATCTGTGAAAATTTCAACTTTCTAGCTATCACGGTTCATGAGATACAGCCCTGTGACAGACAGACGGACAGCAAAGTCTTAGTAATAGGGTCCCGTTTTTACCCTTTGGATACGGAACCCTAAAAAACGATATCACGAGCGGAAGCTAATCTATAATAATATTATAAATGCGAAAGTAACTCTGTCTGTCTGTGAAGTTATCACGGACCAACTGCAAAGCCGATTGTGAAAAAATGTTACATAGAGATAGTATAAAGTCTTGAGACGGACATAGGCTATTTTTTCCCCTAATTTTTTTTTTAGATTTTTCGGTAATTTTAATGTTTTACGATAATATTATTTTTCAAACTATCGTGATTAGTAGTTCCTGCATCTACGCGGACGTAGTCGCGGGTAAAAGTTAGTACCTACATAAAGTACTGAGCAAATACTGTAGTCTACTCTACTCATTAGAATTAAACTAATTAAAGCGTGGGATATTTCCCACTGTTTTTACAAACACAATGAAGCAGACTGCTCACACAGGTATAGTTCACGACATGTTTCTATAGATGTACTTTAATTATAGATGTTTTGCTTGAGAATGATTTGAATTTATGTTACATATCATGCATACATAAACACAACTAATTTTGATCCGATTGGTCGCAATTTTTTTGTTAATGGGCACAACCCGGGCAAATACAAAATTCAAATTGTTTATTATATTAAAAATACAAAATACAAAGAAGTATATCACCTAAACCTTAATTACAGACAGTTTCTTTGAATATTTCTCATTTTTTGAAATATTGCGTGCTTACATCCATTTAATAAATAATTCAAATCCAGTAAAAAAACTGATCTCAAGTATATATAGACATCCTCTGAGATCATCAGGCGCTCAGATCGATGAACATGTCTAAAGGGGGGTAGTCAGAGGCACGAGCAAAAATTACATTTGGCATTTGCCCACATTAATTAGCATTCCATATGTGACAGGTTAAGCCCATCGCCGATAAATAACGGTAAATTTAACTGTAAAATACTGACCTGTTCTCCTGCTGCCGACCGTTGCCTCTCTGCTCATTTTGCAAGTCTTCCATGAGCTTGCGCACTTTGTTTTTGCATTGCAACAGTTCCGTCTCACAGTTGGCAAGTTTTGAACGCACCAGAACTATCTCAGATTTAATAGTCTTTTCATTCTGCTTGACTATCTCGCTCTCTTCTTCTATGTAGTTAATTGCTTGTACCTAGAAATTATAAAAAATTATGATGCTTATTTAGTTTTAGGCAGCGCTAACCGCCTTAGTGCGAGCGCGACAGCAATATATTTATGCGCGAGTGACAGAGATAAGTAATGTCGGGTCATTGTACGAAATTCTTCTTTCACCGCGATCGGACTTTAGATCCTGACGGAGGGCTTAGATTGTTTGAAAAGCTTCTTCCTGACTGTTATAGCTATGATTTTTAAGCATATTTACCTGTTCAGTGCTTATTCGAAGTTGGTTATCGGCCGAATTTATCTGTTGCTGCAGTAACTCCACCTGTCTCTCTTGTTCCCGTCCCTTGTTCTCCCAGAAACCAATCTCAGCATCATACTGTTGAATAATCAAAATGTAATAAGGTTCACAAACTTTTGCATTTAAAATAAAAACATGTCAGATAATAATAAGCTTTATATTTACCTTAATAAGGTCCACCTGCTGACTTGAAAGTTTCTCTCTCTGATAATTCACCAGTGACACCAACTCTCTGTACTGACTGTTGTAGCTGACTGCCTCAGGGTTCCGGCTGTCCATATTTTCTTCGGGCAAGTTGACGGGGGACATTTGGGAGGGTCGATTCCCTCGGGACCGGTTCGGGGACTTCCTGAGGGCTGCTTGGGAAGGGGGTGGAGGGGAGCGGTAAGGGGGAGGAGGTTCTCTGTGGAAATTATGACTTAATTATTTTAATTCTGCTACTTTCAAGGCCAATTGTATTTCATGATAAGTAAAATTTGTATTTGTGTTAGTCAGAAAAAGAAACATTACATTTTGGCAAATGCCCACTTTTTCAGTAGGTACTTGTAGCATTCCATATGAGACAGTATGTATGCCCATCGCTGCTTCTGGTTTAAGAACACAATGTTTTCCTTTTTCTAATTTGAGCCACATTCAATGCAGTCAACAAACTACCGTAGTTCTCTTTTTTATAACTTTGAATTGTACCAAATGTATCTCTATCTAAAAATCATATTAAAAGCACTACAGCATTTCATAAGTGTGATTAAGTTTCACCTAACACTGTAGAAATCGTCAAATGAATGTAAAAAAACCTTGGATATCACTTACCTATAAGGTGGGACATCTTTCATCACTGGGCTATCAGACTCGGGAGTTTTAGCTTGCTGCACCCCCTTCACCACACCCACGGGGTTGCCGGGGGATGTATTTACATTGTTATTGTTATAAGGCGGGGTAGTGTTCATACGGGGCGAACCTTGGTGTTGGTTATCCAGCATATTGGAGTTTGATGTTGTATGGGATCTACAATTTTAAAATTCATTGGCTTTAATTCTTTGTAAAGGGTCTTTAAAACTAAATAGTGTTTTTTTTTATTCAATATTATTTGACTACTCATCTAAAATGAATGCTGGTCCATTCATTTGTAGAAAGCTGTTACGAACATTTCTAAGAACTCAAACCCATTCATGACATGTAATTATGAGTCATTATAACAACTACTAGAAACTATAACATTTAAGAGATTTTATCATTGTGTTTCTGTCACTTTTTGCTCACTAGTATTTTGTCAAAAAATCATTAAGTGACTCATGATAGTTTTTTTGTGATATATGACAAAAACTTTGGCAGTTAATCATGTTCAATGAACCTTGTCTGCTATGGATGGTTGGTGTAGACTCAAAAGAGTTAAAGTAGGGAAGTGTTTAGTTTTGTATAACTCTGTTATTCTAGCAGATATTGTGTATAACTTTATATGTATTGGTATGTGATTCATAATATTATTAGGATAAAAATGTTACAAACCCATTTCCAATAGGAGATTTGGAGTTATTTGCAGGTGGTGGAGGTTTCTGACTGTTACCAGGGTCTGATCTTCTTAGTATAAACTGTATATCATTTGAGTATTCACCCCATTTCATTAATATCTAAAATAAAAATACTCAACACTAAAATCTTTGCACTTTAGAAAAACATAGTAGGGTAAGATAGATAAGATATATTTTTATACCTTCAATGGATATTCCTGTGGAGCCAGTAGTCTTTCGTTGTTCCTCCATCGCTCAATCAGAGTGAATCTGCCCACTTTTCCAGTGGCATGAGCCAATGCAAAAACTACATCCTATTCAACAAAATAAACATCAGAAGGCGCATGAAAACAGTAAAATTGCGATTTTAGCGTAGTAAGCGTGCCAATGGATAAAAGATATTAAATATTTTTATACTGACCTGACAAGTTGTGGTCTCTGTGACCCCACAAACAATCCTTTGTATCCCCTCGACCCAGACCTTCAGCTCCATTGAGCGAAAATCCTCAACACACACCGCACTTATAAACTAGGACATTATTTTTCAGTCTATTAGCCAGTCTGAAACCATATTCTTAAGCGAAACGCGTTGCAATACGACACAAACATACCAAAACACAATAAAAGAAATTATAGCTGCGAACTGGGTTATGAGAATTTATCGTTCGGAAATTACTATCTATCTGAAATGCATGACAGTAAATTTATGTCATAATCAGAAATGCCATCCTCAATTTCTGAACGAAGTTTTAGAAAACATTCTCGGCATCATCACTGCCTCAACTTAAAAAGAATGAACTGTACCAATACATGAAAAACTCACTTCCGGTTTATTCCAAGTTTGTAAGTCAATCAACCAACCTTTTTAGACTTGGACCAAAACTTATTTTTTAATACTTTTTAATTTACTTTTTACTTGACATCTATAAAAATGCTATAGCCAGTTTACGCAAAAAATCGATCAAGGTAATTTGGCTTTTTTCTGCAAAAGATATAAATATTAACGAGAAGTATGGCACAAGAAGATGACGAAGAGGTATGTGACCACCAATCACCTATTAATTAAAGCAATAAATTAGCCGCCAACAATTCAAATGTTTTGTTGGTTCAACCAAACCTTGGTTCACCTATCTATCCGATAATCAAAACCTCCGTTACTTTTTTTCCAGGATTTAGTATTCAACGTAGAAGAGGTCCAGAAGATAGTGCGAGATAATATCGAACTATGTCTGGGCGGCAACACATACAGTCACACAAGAGCACCGCAATGGATTACAGTCATCACGGAGAAGACGTTGGCGAGACTGAACAAACTGAACAAACCGTTCAAATATATAGGTATGTGAATGTGACTTATATGCTCTTTGGGTATGTGTATAATCTGCCTATAAACTTACATATGACTAGTTTCTCTCGGACCCGAAAGTCAGTACTAACTTTAGGTGACCAGGGTTCTAAGTAAGTTAGAAGTAGAAGTCTGCCGCTCCGTGATTAGTCCAGAAGGTAAGGAAAATGTATTTAAAATTATACGTGCCTTTTCCAACAGTACGCGTAACGGTCACTCAAAAGAACGGAGCCGGACTCCACACGGCGGCCGCCTACTTCTGGGACATAGCTACTGACGGCGCTTGCACTGTACGCTGGGAGAACAAATACATGTACTGCATCATCAATGTGTGGGCGTGCGCTATTCAAATATAGGTAAATTAAATATTTATTTTAGTTATCAGATGGCTTTCATTTTAAAATCCTTATTCTTTTAAAACCGCCTCTGGAGAACACTCACTGTTCATATTTAAAAAAAACAGGTGATACTGGCGCCACCTATGACACATAAAGTATGATACACTAACCCGCGACTTTGCACGTGTGGTAGACAAAGTGAATCTTGCCATTCTCTACAGTTAAAGAAAGGCACAGTCATGATATAGTTCTTATACTAGACAATGAAAGAGAAAGGTATTTTTGGCAAGCTTCACTCTGGATTTTTGGAGTTCACTGTATAGGTTGTTAATGAAACAATTCATAAAGCACATTTTAGTATTTTTATTTTTGGTAAAATTTACCACAATACAAAATAATGATAGAAATAAATAAAGTAATAAAATGTATAAGACAGGTCATAGAACTATGCATTGTAAAATTGGTGCTTTTAAAGCATTCATATAATTTATAATAACATTAGGCAAAATGGCATTGTGTACAATTAAAAATAAAAGCATTATTTTTTAACACAAATAATATCAAGAGCAGATGCATACACTTAAAATAAAATTAACGCAAAATTGATTCATCACTTTGTGATTTGGTCTTTTGATTTACTAATTTTTATTTTGTTTTAAAGGACTAACAAAATGCACATGTACATTACTTTAAAGCATAAAAATTTACCGAACAAGTCAACTTCGCGCCATAGCCAACCCTTTACTAAATCCAATTTATAATCAAACTATGACAACTGAGAAGCAGCTTATCAATGCAAGGGTGAAAAGAAAACAATATTATGATTCAACATTACAATGCCCCAAGTGGAGTGGCCCAGAAAATAGACAAAGAAATTAGTAAGGAATAGTCAATACAATAATGGAAGTCACATAAACAAGTTTGACTTTTCTTCATCGCGCTTTAGTCTAGTGATGAAAAAAAAACAAACTAGTCGGACTATTTTCAATCGTTCATTTCCAGTTGGGATATTATGAGGTCAAATCGCACCTGTTTTCGCTCTTACGACTCTTAGAAACAACGAGAAGAAATGAAAAACGAAACTCGTGTTAATCTTACGACATTTAAACTAACATTTAAAAAATATATGTTAATCATTACAATCAATTTAAAAATTACCAATGTACTTTGTTTATTATCGTAACTCGATGTAAACTAATCAACTATCGTATCAAATGTTAACAAAATATAACAACCTTTTTATCAAAGAGATGGCTCGTCCTGTTATGGCTAAGTCCACATCATAAAGAATAAAGTAATGCTAAAACTGAATTAGACTAGTCTACTTTCACCTTTGCTGGTGAATACCGTTCTAAATAAAACATTGATGGGAACGCAGTCATCACAGTATGATAAGGTGAACTTGGAATCCTAAAACTACGACCTCAAAGAAACGCACTTTGTACACAGCCGCTAACGTCTCTTCGCATAAACAGATATTTTTGTCTTTTTTTCTGCTAAGAACATTTGATTAGTTTAGAAAGTGACAAAAAATACAGGTATTTCAGTCTAAATCTGAGCGTACTTTACCGCATTTTCACAACATATGTTCTGTTCCATAAACAATTTAGGAGAGGAGCGTGCAATTTACTTCTGCAATACTTTTCTACATACTTCTATACATTCGAGTTCTCCTAGGCCTAAATTCGTTATGAGCAAATCGATATAGGAGTGAAAATTCAATGAAGGAGCGCGCAGTTTTAGTCTGAAAGACCTGTAAGAGTATTTCTTTGTCGTGGTCTCATTTTTCGTGCTTGAAGGGTTCCAAAGTTCACCAAAATGTGATACAAATAAATATCACTCCTTACAATACACTTTTAGTAAGGCCGTTCGTCTCGCGCTTAAACACCACTGAATACAAAATGTTCAATTGGTGGATAAACTTGGGGTTCTAATGTCTTATTTCCAAATGGAATCATAATCAATCGAACCATAGTTGTGGATAAAACATTTAGATATAACGCAAAACATTATTAAGATTTTTGATTTATAAGTAAAGTAAAAAATATATAGCTGCGTATATAAACATAATTTAAGGTATTTTGATTTATATTTGGTAAACTTCATTGTTTTGGTGGTTAATAAAACTATAGCAGCAGAAATAAAATCTAACTAAATAAAATGCCTTGTTTTATAATCGTAAGACTGAACAATGGCATTGTTTAGTCCTGAATCTTAAAACATCAAAATACTTTTTTATAGTAAATTGGATTTAAAACTAAAATCGACAAGTGTACTTATCACGCCATCTAGTGACTGATGACTGTAGCGTTATACCTAAAAGAGGTGTGTTTTTTTTAATTGGGTTGATAATTATTATCCGCCAAATTAATGTTGGTTTGATTGAATAAAAGTACACTTGAAAATGCCCCACGACATACCTAATTAGTACAAAAACGTTACAAACGGTCTAGACCTCCTATTCTTGTTTCAGTGTCTTTACTGTTACGACTAAGTTGCACTTGCGTATCTTGAGTTAAATAAACACTATTACATATTGTATTGGACAGCAGATAAAAATGTACTTTGAATCTAAAAAGAACTAATTCTTACACAATAACATTCATACAGATAGCTTGGAGACCGAAAAAGTGCAACTAATTTTGATTTATTGATATGTTAATACAATGATGATAATATTTATACAAAATTCTTAAAACATTGAAAGTGCATCTCGTTCGGCCATACAAATCACTATAATAATACTAGTGTTACATGTACTACTCTGTCTATGGATATCTACGAAATACTTGGGACAAATATTAACATTAATACTGCACTGATTGAAGACTCAGTACGAATATTTAATGGTTTCTACGTGATTATAGTTTCGGAATCTAAACATATTCTACATTCTATAATTATGAAATTGTATACATATAATGAGAAGTATAAGAAGCAAATCAGCTGATATATGTGATGGCATTGTGATGCTAATATTCAGTCTAAAAAAATAGTCAATGGGATTGTTATCTAAAACTAATTACCAATTAAAACAACAGAGAATTGATTAGAATAAAATTATACATAAAACCGAAGCTGTGCTGATTTTTTAAAGCTAACAATGTGCATTTTTATTTTAAAACATTAATTTAACTGGGATTTGACGTGTAGAGTTTCTCGGACCAAGGGCCGTGCGAACGAACATAACTCCTGCCATAACTTATGTACAGTAAAATATATTCTTTAAGAGTACGACCTACCTTTATGACTACAATAAAAACGATTTAACGTCTAATCAAATTATTATGACAGATAATTTCTCTTATTTACAATTTTACTATACAATACACATTAAAATTACTAAAAAGTAACATTGTACTCGTAACTTTGCTACCCTTCTCGAATGTACTATTTAACGTTAATCCCTCTATTTACACGTACGCGCTATGCTAGTCGAGACTTAACTGATCACAAGTGAAAGAAATAAGAACAAATGAGGAACAAATATACACTTTCTACGCACTAACCACTCTCAATCCCCAGTCAGGGCTAAGCATATCACATCAAGTGTGACACGTGGCGCCACACTTAAGCCGTTCGCGAACCAACTAACCGTAACAAAAAATATTTACAAAAAATTGTATAAACTTATCAAAATAATATATTTAAGTAAAATTAATTAAAAATTATTATACAATCCAACAACGCTAACACTGGGTAGATTCAAGAAAGAGATCATAACAAGATTCATTTGAACTCGTCCACCGTTGAACGGTTCTTTCCAGGTGGGAGTACGCGATATGTGAATTTGACTTATTGTCTTAGATAGGTACGTATTGTACGATTGTGCTCAACCCAGTATTTCATTCTTAACATTCATTTCCCACAGTAAATTCTAAATGATCATACTATAACATGTTCACATTGAAAATGTTGTTCACAGAATAAAAATGAGTTGACTAATATAATTCTGACTAATCGGTTCTGAATTAAATTCAGCGCGCACACCGACGGTTTTGTTGTGTAAATCATAAAAAATATTATATTATGTTGTTTTAGCCGAACAAAATAAAAAAAACTCAGAAAAACTGAAACAGAATTTGTTCCGCCATCTCTTTCCAACTGTAAAAGTAAGAATGAGATGGCAACTCTGAATTGTGTTCCAATAAGTACTGCACACAGTTTAGTACACTTTCAATGTGAACAAATAGTTAGAATTAAAGGAGATCCATCATTTTCGTAGCTAGCGCGTGTCCGCCCTTCGCTATCCAAAGCCGCTCTAAAGTAGTCTAAAGTCTATTCATGTACTTCTATAATAATTATGCTATTAAGAAAATCCCGTAATAATTACCGATTAAAAATACTACATACATTGTTGTTGGATTAAAGTACGTCTCAAACTTCCTTGCAGTATCTGGTCACATCTTCATTGGAGACACTTTAGAGGTGCCACCAAAAAGGTTTCAATAGTCCTGATTGGCCAACAGATTTGCACTGAAGCGCCATTTTGTTTTGCTAGTGGCGCCAAAGTTTCTTCAGAACGCCACCCTATACCAATTTCCTTCGACTCTATCGATTAGAAAGGCTTGTTCGACAAGCGTAATTGACAACTCACTGATTTGTCTTCATCTCTTCAATTGAGGTACTTGCGGCATTTCTTAGCGCCGCATGTGCAGGGGATCTTGACCTCTTCAAAGGGGAATTTGTAGTCATAAGTCAGCTCTTCGCCGACAGTTATCCGGCGAAGCGCGAAGATAAGGATGTGCTTGTGGCCGTGGATGTCTACTACGCGGGAATAGCAGTTAGGCTGGAAGAATAAAAAGGTAATTTTAGATCGACTTTCTGCAAAAACGATGGATTGAGACAGGTTTCTTTATTCATAACACAACCTATAATTGTTGCGGTTGTGTAAATGTATAATAAATAGCCAGCCGAGTGTATGTTTCCTATAAATCTTGAAAAACTTTTTTTTATGAAATAAGATTTGAACGCTTTTATATTATAACCGCCTGAGTAGTTTGCTATGGTAGTCTAAGTTTTAGCCTTAAATGAACTACAGTCATCATCCTCCATACTCGTACATGGGTCTCCATTTGTTGTGCTAAAACAACAAGAATAAATGATAACCAACTCACATCGCACGAGTGATTGATGAACCTAGCGGCATTTCCCTTGAGCGTCGCATCAACCACCAAGTTGTCATCGATCCGGAACATGTAGCAGCCACCGACGCCGCGTCTGCCGCTCATGGCTTCGTATTTCTTCTCGCGCTGGTCGGCTAAGACGGCGCGGATCACTTCTCCAGCGTATTCTATTACCATGTCACCTGGAATAAAGATAATGATGATTATCTCGTACTAAAAACTCGTATTCTATAGATAAAGGATCGAATAAAAAAGCTGCGCCAACTAAAGATAATGAATGCGCCTATTAAACGATTAGTATCGCCTATTAGGTTAGAGACTTATTGTACCTTCTTCAATTTCTCGTTTGCAGAATAACCCTCGTCCGTGTATATGCGACCTGTACACGCCTACAGACGCTTTAGATGTCTCTTTTAGCTGCCTGAATCTCATTGCCGCTGGTAAAGTGGCTAGACGTCTGTAAAATAAAATGTAAATTCACATGTAATTTTAGTCATGATAATATCGGTACACTAGTGTCAATTCTGTTGGCACTAAACTAAAAGTGATTTAGACGACACGTCACTAAAATTATTGTCCTCTCTTTTACTCTATACGAAGCACAAGGGGGTGGATGCTGTTTAGTCAGTTTTAGTTTAGTCTGGCACCAACAGTTTCGGCACGAGTATGTGCATAGAAAGAGACGTCACTTACCTAGATATAGAGCTCTCTCCCTCCTGCCCACCGCAAGGCGGAGGTTCCTCTCTAAATGGCGAGGCCATCCAGCTAAACATGTCATGGTTTGGTTTCCTTGATACTGGTCCCGTACGCGCGCTGCCCCATAGACTTTCCTTGAACCCTTCGCTTAGGTCCAAGTCGTTGTCCCAACTGTTCAGCTGACGGCCTTGACGGATCTTGTATTTTGTACAGCGGCTTGCCTAAAATTATAATTAAAGAATAAAATCAAATGAAAACTACTTTGAGAGGGTGCCAAAAGGTTCAAAATCTGTTTTTGATTAGTCAGCTGACCGTATTGATTCAGTAAAAAAGTTATTTGACGAAACTTTCCTCAGTATGTTATTAATCTATTTAATAGAAAATGTATGCTTACCCCAGGTAATTGTTCGATGAGATATCTCAACGCATTGTTGTTCAGACCCAGCAAATGCGCTCCAGATAAAGTTGAAGGCAGATTGTACTGGATCAACGGTAAACCAGATGCTTTTCTTGCATTTTGAACAGCATCTATAACCTTCGCCCATAGATCAGACAGTGAGGGCGATGAGTAGTTGAAACCATCTTCAGATGTCACTTCGTATATTAACTTTGGTCCGTCGTCTTTTGGCGGGTCTGGGGCTTGCTTTGGACCAAGAGTCTTGTTCTCCTGCCCTTTAGCTACTTTACTTAGCTTCTTCGTAGCAACTGTTTCGCTGTCTGATTTCTTGTCTGACAGAGGTCTTTTCATGGTCTTGGGCTGAACTAATGACGATTTTGTCAGGGTAGCTCGGTTTGTGTCTTTTTCGACCAAAACTTTTGGGGGCTCTATTTCGATCATTTCCGCGTCCAAACTGGGCAATGCTGTTATTTTTGAGACTGTCACCGGTTCGATACTTGATACTTCGCTACTTTGAGGAGCGGTGCTAGTATTTGGTTGTTGGGTTTTGGTTGCCAACTGCAACGCTTGTGCGGCATCTCTTTCCTCTTTCTCTCGCTTTATCCTTTCCAATTCCATCATTCTCTTTGACTCTTCAATCGCCTTTTCTAGGTCACTGTCGATGGTTTCGTCTTTGATGTTCAAATCTGGCATATCTTGACTGACAGGTCTTGGCCTCGGTGCAGCAGCAGTTTTAGTCCCAGAAGTCTTAGCTTTGCTTTGACCGTCCCTATGAAGAGGCAGTACCCTGTTCATAGGCCTCATTGTCATAGGGTTGACAACATTAGTGGGAATGCCTGATTGTTGAGGCTGAGGAGCCTTTATCGGCAGTGAGATACTAGAACTGTTTTGTGTCGGTAAATTGATAGTGTTGTTCTGAACAGGGATGCACATCATGTTGCTATTGCTGGGCTGACTCTGAAGAATGTTAGCATTCTGATTTTGATTTTGGATCAAAGTTGTACTGGTTTGAGGTTGTAGTTGTAGCGCATTTGTTTGTATCGGGAAGGTGATATCAGCTGCTGTTTTTGACGCTATCTTTGGATCCACCAGATTATTTTGAACTGTAATGTTGACAGTGTTATTGCTAGAATTGACGTTAATGTTCATGGGAGCGCTGTTTGGAATCGCTTGGAACGGCACATTTATCATGGTACCACTATTTTCTCCCTTTTGTTGGAATGACAGAGGGTCAGCATTAATTCCCGTTACATTACTGTTGGTATTGTTTGTCACCACGCGAATATTGTGCTGTTGAGGTACGTGTTGCGTGATGTTGTTATCAAGGTTTGTAGCATTAATTCTGCCTCGCTCAGGTAAGTTGATTACTCTTTGGTTGTTCTGAGCATTCATTGGCATATTTGGCATGTATCCCATTTGGTTGTTCACTGTTATTGCGTGGTTTTGCTTGTCGTTACCCACGTTGCTAACTTTAGCGCAATCGTTGCTCGGTATATTCGACATGGGAATATTGGGTGTTGTTGGTGGTCCCATGATATTCTTTCCTCTGATCGGTTCTTGAGGGAATTTCGGTGACTCATTCACTGACATGCTACTTCGGTTTATAGAACTCTCCAAGTTCGGTAAGTTGTGATTCTGGGTTGTGTTATTTGAGTTCATGCTGCAACTGCTAATATTGATTTGAGCATTCGAAGCTTGATTGTTTACTATTTGATTTTGAGTGTTACCATGGCTCTGTGAATTGTTCATCATCATGTGATTAGAAGTGCCAGGTATGAGGTTGTTGACATTATGGTCTGAAGTGTTGTTACAACCCATTAGCATATCGTGGCTGTTCATATTGTTCTGACTGTTATTGCCATACATGGTGCTGTTATTTACTGAATTCATCATCATGTTGTTTGTCATACTGGAATTATTTACATTCATTCCGTGCATCATGTTACTAGCTCCCATATTCATGTTGTTAGAGTTCATGTTTGAGCACAGATCCATTGTGCTTTGTGTGTTTGAAAATTGGGCGCTGTTGTTAGAGCAACTTCCGCTGCACGAGTTTTGTATTTCATTTTTGATGTCTGGAATATTGTGCATCAACGAGTTATTCATTGATTGGTGATTCGTATTGCCCATCGGCATTGAGCTGTTCAAGTTATTGTGCATATTCATGTTATTCATTGAAGACATGTTGCTCATCTGGTGTTGCATCATAGAGTTGTGCTCCATTGAGTTCCTGTTATTTTGGATTTGATTTATTGAGTTCATATTTTGCATAGACATAGTGTTACTGTCGTATCGGTTGCCGTGCATGTTTGCCATCGTTCCAGAATTATCCATTTGGTTACCGAGACTCATAGTTGGAGTGTTGCCTGGCATGTGATGCATGTGCAAACTATTATCCATCTGTCTGTTATGCATTTGATTTGGCACACTATGATGTTGGCTTTGCTGGTGCATACCCATTACGTTGTTATCTATGTGTTGGCGATTATTTTGCATCTGCATCACATTAGGCATTTGATGCTGGTGATGTAAACCGAGATTGTCCAGTGATCTGTTTTGTTGCATGGACATCTGTTGGTTCATATGCATGTTGCTCTCTAACGAGCTTCTGTTATTGATATGGTGGTTCATTTGCTGCATATTATGCAGCTGAGTGTTATGCATATTATCCATAGATCTGTTAGGATGCATTGAATGACTCATGTTGTTCATGCCATGCGGTTGCATATTCTCCATCATCATGCGATTGTTGGGCATATTACTCTGCTGCAAATGCATGTGATTCAAATCATTCATGTCAGAGCGATTCATATTGTGATTGTTAGTTTGGATGTTATGCATATTCATGGATTGGTTCATCAAGTTTGTATTGTCGGGAGTGCTTCGACTTGAGAGTATGTTTTGGTTATGATTTTGCTGTGTGCTTATCATGTTATCATGGAACGGCCTTCCAGGAGTTCCTTGATTCATTTGTATTTGGTTATTTTCAACTTGTCGGTTGTTATGCTGAATTTGCCCATTCATAATGTGAATCTGATTTGTAGTAGATAGCTGACTGTCATGCGATACTATTTGCATATTTCCGTGAGGAAGATTTGTTGAATTTATGGACGTATTCGACATGTCGTGTTGTTGACTATGTTGCATGTTAGTGTCCGACGATACAGTGATGTTCATTCTGTTAGTCGTCGACTCTTGGCATGACATATTCATATTCTGCATGGAATTATTTCCAGAATTCATTATCTGAACTTGTCCGTGAGATGTCGTGTTCGGTACAGAGCACATCTGATTCTGGTTCGTGACGGGGATTGTATTTTGGTTGTTTTGCATGACCGGTCGCATGTTGTGAGGACCGATGCTCATGGACGGTGAACTTCCCATGTTAGATGACATTTGACAGCTGTTCATTTTGTGCATGTTCATCTGACTGATGCTTTCCTGGTGTTTGTCGTTATTTCCCATGTTCTGGAAAGTCTTATCGTTGTTTACATGCTGTTGGGAATGTGATGCCATGATTTCTTGAGAGAAGTTCAGGTGACCACCTTCGGTTTTCGAAAGAGCGTTGATTTTGCTCAGTTTCATAGTTGTGTCTGCATCGAAGTTACTATTCATGACAGAATTAGGTGGGAAGATATTACCAGATTGAATTTGAATAACGTTATTCGTTGTAGAGTGAGATGTTGTATGATGGCTCACGTTAATATTGGATTCGAACTGGTGTGAATGCATGTTCATACCAGAGATTGCGTTTCCGTTATTGGATATTGACATCAAACAGTTCTGGTTGTTCTTATCCGAGTCATGCGATAGAGTTCTTCCCGACATTGTATTATTTTGGATGTTCATTGAACTCGTATTGATGTTACTCGTTTTCATAGTCATGTTTTGCAATTCTAATTTATTTTCAGTGTTTATGTTACTGATTGGTGTTGAAATCTGCCTCCATGGGGTAGGAGTTTTTGTAGCAGTGACGCTAATAGTCGGAACGCTTGCAGAACTCGATGAATCTTGCAAGTTGCCACTGATTTCGATCATGTGGGAGTTTTCCATTTTCATATTATTCTTATTTCCTGATGGTGCTATCGAACTAGAGACAATCGGTTGTGAAAATGGTATCGATTGCATTGAGAACGAATTCATTGAGTTGGGAATCGATTGCGAGATCGCCATTATGGGTTGTCCAGTTGACGATACGAGGGTTACATTTGGAGACATGGTGACTGTACTTGGCTTCGACATATTTCCCCTAAGCATATTTTGTGAAGTACTCGATAGCGTCATGCTGTGGATCTGAGATGTTATTGGATTGACATTCTGTCTACCCGTTATTATTGTAGGACCGGACTGTGTACCCATTATTATTTGATTGGGACTCATTTGGATCACTTTAGGCGTCTGTCTGTTGTTTCCTGGCTTATCGGGTAGTGGTTGTAGGGTCAGGTTGGGTACAGATGTCTTGATAGTCTTGAGAGAAGGTGGCGATGACTGTACATTTTGATTCACCACGTTAGGTGTTGATGACGCCACAGTTTCACCAACATTGTTTACAACCACGTATCCTGTCGGTACCTCCACTATAGGTTCTATCTTGCTCGCTTGGAATACTTGAGTGGTTGTAGCAGAGAAGCTACTGTTTTGAGCAAGGACACCTTGCATTGCCGTTGATACAAATTGCTGTGATGACATCACTGTATTCTGCACAATCGTTTCTAATCCGTAGTAGACAGGCTGTGTTGTCGTCAGGTACATGCAGCCATTTGGATCAGTGACCATTTCTAAAGTAGGAGCTGATCCTAGAAGGACTTGGTCATTGCAGAATTGCGGCAATAAAGTTCCATTCTGCAGCAAAGTGGCGCCATTCGGACCCGATGTTATTAATGTATTGCCTTGAGATTGTAGTCCATTGCCAATTCCGCTCTGTGACACAACTGTTGGTCCATTATTTTGCATGTTATTAGGTGTCAAAATCGTAGCAGTTTGCGACGTCATATTCCCGTTTAATCCTTGTATTGTGCCTTGCGGTATAATTGTCGTGCCATTTTGCATCTGCGGTAGAATAGTATGTCCATTGGGACCTTGGGAAATAATACCTTGTTGTATCGCGCCTTGGGGCAGAATTGTAGTTCCTTGTTGTAGTGTTTGAGGCAAAATACCGACATTTCCTTGAGGTAGTAAAACAGGAATGCCACCACTCGGCACTGCCACAAGTCCTCCATTTTCAGTTTGTTGTATTTGGAAGGTCTGGGGCATTAAACCCCCCTGTGTTGAAATAAATTGAGTTGGGCTTTTGAAGTCTCCTTGTGGGGCGATGGTTGCAATATACTGCATGTTCTGGTTCTGTTGTTGCGATAATGCCTCTACATAGGACATGATATTCTGATTTGCCATTGGCTGCACAATTATTGAGGGCTGTCCTGTATTGTTATTGGTTTGTAGCTGAATGACCGTATTTCCTGGACCAATAGGTTGGTTGATAGCGGTATAAGTTTTTTCCATTTTCGTTTGTCTCTTGATTGTCGTTGGTTTTGGCATTGGGCGAGCTCTGACTCGACTCGCAGCTTGGAAGATAGGCTTTGGTTGCCCGGACGCCGGCTGTTTCTTTGGCGATTTCTGATGGTGACCCGGCAGTAATATGTGTTGTTTATGTTGATTTGGAGATGTCAGTCTCTGAGTCGTCATAGCCGGAACCACGATGGTAGGATTGCCTTGGATTTGTGGTCTAATCATAGGTTGAATGTTTTGTATGATGGTGTTATGGGGCATTCCTTGGATTGAATTCACAGGCAGTGCAATCGAGGAAGCACTCATGTTAGGAAACTGATTTTTGCTGTGAATCATCGAGATGTTCCCTTGGTGGCCCGATGGTAGAGTCAGCACTTGGTTTGAGTTTGAGGATATCACTTGAATCCCTCCCGAACCCGAAAGTAACTGCGCCATATCACTGCTTTGAATTTGTTGTATATTTCCACCATTCCCTTGTTTCACACAGATGTTGTACGGCAGTAATCCAGGTTGAGTTATAATCTGCGGCGTCATAATCTTATGCCCGCCTGCAGTGCTTGTTTTAGGCGGTATAAACATTTGCGGAGTCACCACAATCTGCGGTGAAGACATCACTTGCTGGTTCGATGATACTTGAAGATTTGTGGTTTTGCTTTGATCAAATATTACGGTGCCAGATTTCATCTGTTCCGTTATCGTCATCGTCATTTCATTGGACGGTCCTGGTGAAGGAGTCTCTACAATAGTGCCATTGATTGTTATCTGTCTAGTATTGATTGATGTCCGTCTGGCTGAAATTCCCTCTGCTTTCACTGTACTTTCCGATCCACTGACTACTCCAGCGTGAATGATCATTGGCTGAGCGAAAGCACCTTGGAAAGCGTTCTGCAACGTTGTCAACGTTCTATTTTCTGGCGATTTCGGATTCTCACTTTCACTTTCGCTCGTCGACATCATGTCACAGGACGGCACATGTCTATCGTAAGAATCTTTATTCCGATACGTACATTGACACCGGTCGCACCTTACTGGTTGTTCTATCGAATTTGTACCGCTGTCATCAATAGGTCTCATCACTAGTTCTGGTTGTCCGTTGATAGAATTGCCGGCAAAGGTAACAGTGTAGCTTTCTGTACCTCCGCCTCGGTACATATACTGATTTTGGCCTCTATGGGTATTGTCATTGGGATGTTCGTCCCCTGCGCCGTCTAGCTGTTGTATGGGAGTAAAATCGTCGTCATCGCGAGGGCTGCTTGGTCGCGAGCTGCAAGTGCTTTCTGAGCCTGACCAATCAGCAGTTCCGTCTAGCTGAGCTATCGGACTGCATGTTATTTTTGTGTAAAAATCGATTACGTCAGTGTAGTAAACTTCGGTCTTATCGGTCTTTTCTTCGTCAGGTTCTTCATCTTTTTGTTTGGGCGATGTTGTGCGATACGTGATGCCCGAAGAATGGGCCGCTTCTTCACAGATAGTACTGCTCCTAGATTCGTCTTTGACTTTCTTATCTGAGCTGATTGGTTCTTCCTTTATTGAATCCAGTGAATTTTCAGTGGATGGCAACTTTTGAATGGGGCTCATTTTGCCTGTGACTGATGACGATTTACCAATTTTGCATCTCTTTATGGTTGAAGAAAGCAAGCTTGTATCCAACTTGTTGTTCCAGCTGCTTGACCTTTGCTGTCCTCTCCCAGTTGTCAATGTCTTCAAACCATGACTTTGTAAAAGCATCTCGGATTTGCTTCTCTTCAACTCTTTGCTTCCCGATTCAAATCTAGCATTGAGCAACTCATCTATGTAGTCATTTTGACGGTAGTCTTTATCATTGCTTCCTCCATCTTCCAGGACATTTTTTAGGTCTTGGAAGATATCTTGCATGGATATACCATCCAGAAGATCATGGTTGAGATCTTCAAATATCGCATCTTTGACTTCTTCTGGTAGTATATCTGCCGTACTTTGTGGCTCTTCGTCGTCTTGTTGCTCTTGTTTGCAGATATTATCGACCAAATGCTCTACCACTTGCTTCACTGCAATCTCTTCTAAAGTCACAGTATTACCAAATTTGATTGGTGATTTGTTTGCGCTTTTGAAAAAATCCAATGCGCTTTTTCCAGATCCCGACACTATGCTCTCATGCCAAGCTCCGATTTCGGCCATGACTCTATCCACGACTGGGACGCCCATGCTATGATCGACAGTGATATTCACGCCAAAGTCAAACCCAGGCATAGGTTCAGCGAGTATCAACTTCGTCTTAATTGTGTACTTCACTATTTTCGAAGGCTTTTTGCACGACCAGAACAGTCGCGTGCACGAGAAATCCACTGGCATTAGGAAATCTTCATAGTCGGACACTGATGGCACTATCTTTCCGAGACTGTGCACTGTAAGGGAGCCCATTATGAACTGAACTTTAGTGATTTCACTGTATCTTTTCTTCTTTTTATCGAGCTCTACGTAAACTGGTCTTGTTAGTTCGAAGTCGGCGTCTTTTTGTAGACTTTTCTTTGGAACGTCTTTTCCATGCGCCGGGCAGAATACCCTCTTATCATCCATAAATGCGCAACATGCTTTTCGCGCGCATGCGTAGTGATAGGTTTCGCTACAGTTTTTAGCGCAGCAACCTACGCTAGCTCCTTTCACTTCACAGGTCGCGCATTTAATCATTTTTCCTCTAGAAATGGCTGAATGCACATTCTGTAATGAGCCATCAATTTCCTCAAACACTTCTGCTGACCATAAGGCGCAGTTTGCGTGAATCCAATCATTTTGTCCGCAGTAAAGTAAGCGGCCCTCCATTGGCGGAGATCCATCGCAGTTTGACTTGCAAAGAACGCAAATACGCGTATCTGTAACTGGATACAACTCCAACAGCTCTTCGTCTAATTTCTCCCCATCAATCTCCAATTTGGGTACAATCTGGTCGAAAGGTCGCTCAATAGACTCTACATCGTTTTTATTGACCTTGTTATCAGACATTTCAATGTCCTTAATTGATTCTGTGTCCTCATTTTCACCTTCAACTTCTAAATTAGGTTGAAGACAGTTGTTTTCGCAATCGAACCACGGGAATGTCTCCGAGAATAAACCCTTGTATATCGACTTGAGATCTACATTCGACGTTCTTTCAATAACTTCTTTCATGTCATGATTGAAGTCTTTTAGTGAGACATATTCATCGCTGTTGACCCTTTTCTTGATATCAAGTAATGATGGTGAGACTAATCGATTCAAATCCTCATCCATAAGTGTGCTTGGTTGTCTGGCAACCGCTGGACTCAATTCTTGTTCACTTCTTGCTTGAGGGAAACCTTGCATCGGTTCATCATCATCTGATATTGGCTCATATTTGTCAACATGAACCGTTGTCGGCAGCATTGTAGTTGCTTTCTCATTTTTAGGAGGATTATTTTCGTGCACTTCGACACACGGCGTATCAAACTCTGCTTTCGTGTCGAAGAGCCCAGCAGAGAAACAGATCTCCTTGTTTTGCATCAGTGGTTCTTGTAGATTGACGACTTTGTGTGACGCGTGCGGCATCTCTTCCTTGCCCATTTCGACATCACTCAGCAATGAGGAGCAATGCCAAACATTAGACGTACTAGGATCGTCTATTTTGTTCAGGAGATTATTACGTCGTCCTCTCGACATATTCCGATAGACTTTGGTCTCTGTTGACTTCATAGAGTCATCTGCCGAGTCGAAATGAAGCTTTCTTATCGCTTGTGGTGACATTAGCCTGTATGGTTTGTTGGGAACTGGAGTATTTTTGTGCGGAGTTAACTTTAAAAGTGCACAGGCTTTCTTGTTCTTGGCTAGAAGTTTGAGTAGATGCAGTAGTGTTCCTTTGAGGTGTTCAGTCAGCATTTTCCGCCATGGTGGATCATTGGGCATGCATTTGCAACAGATGTATTCAATGGAGGGGGGTAATGCTGAGAGCAGTTGATACCCCTCCCCTGACAAGCCTTCGCAGCTTGCGTGAACCCAGCGGCCGCACCATCCGCATTCCATCATCTGTAAGAAAAAAATACGCATATTAGTTGACTGGTTTACATTAAAAACTTTTATAAAAATGTTGGAGTGTTATCAACAGCTCTATAAGATACATATTAGTTTCGTGTCTGTTGTTGCATTTTGCTAAACGACAGTGCTAAATTTATAGCCATCCTTGTTTTTTTTTCATCTATAAGAAAGGGTTCGTTTTGGTCCGTTTACAATGCAACAGTAGAATTGACGATCTCTATGTTTGATTTTCACGGCGGCGGAACACATACGTGTGTCTATATGAGAGTGAGGGCTATGCATGAGTTATTTTTTAGGTATATGTTATTTCTTTGTTTAAACGAGTATATACCTTGCTATCAAAGTCATTATCCCGGTAGCACGCTTGGCACAACGGACAATAGTTGCCTTTCTGGCGCAGTTTGAAACACGGTCCGCAAAACGGTAGGCTGCCAACGAACTTGCTAACGCGACTGCTGTCGCAACTCTTGCATTTCAAGCACGAGCTACAAATCTGGAATGAGGACAAAAAAGTGTTAAATGCAGCAAAAGAAACGAAGTCATTGATCTGTTTCAAGTTAACCATGACAGGCAAGTTCAAGGTCTTGATTAATTTACGCGCGGTGTCACGGATCTTTTTCGTATTTACGATATTATGTAGTTATTATGTAACTTACATCCAACGCGAGCAATATACATTCGTTCGATATTCACCGAGTATACCAGTCCATTATAACAACGGCGTAGAAATACGTTTAGTCCTATGAACTTGGTTCGTCGAGAGGCTTCGAGCGACGAACGATTATCAAACCTATGAAAATGCAGTAGTAAGATGGACACGCTCTATTAAAGAAAGAACAAGCAAGCTAACGTCTTCGGTGTTACCTGCGGCCAGTCACTGCGGTGCGTGGGCGGCGCGTGCGGCAGGCAGGCTGCGTGGTAGTGCCGTGCGCATGCGCGACATCGCAGACGCGCGGCTGCGCGCGAACAGGCGGCGCATGACACGCAACGCGCGCATGTCCATCCTGCGCCGGCGCCGGTGCCTGACCACTCCTCTGCGCACCAACCGTGGTACCACTCGCAGCAGCTCGAACACACCACCATCTGAAATGAACATTATTATAGTGGAGACAAATATTAGGTATACTGTAGTTGGTTGTGTACCAAAAGAGTGCACAAACAGCAAGCATTCCCGAAGAGGATTGACTTCAGGCAGGCGGCCGGTTGTAAGCCAAATCTATTTACAACACCTGTTCTCATTTGTTGGGCTGAACCCACGAGGACATGGGATAAGGTGAAGAATAAGAAGAACAAGCAGTTGGTTGTGTCTCAGTATAACTTACTAAAGCTATGGTTTCCTATACGCCCGAGTATGATAATAAGTTAGTACATCATACTAGTTAGTATGTTACATAAAAATATATCTTATAATAGCTAACATCCTTCTAATTAATGTATTCATTATATTAGTAAACTTAAATTACCTTTTCCTTCCCCGCGCTGCCACAAAGGAAGCATAGTTTCGCAACGGTGAAAGATCCAGTTCCAATGAGTCCAAATCCTGAGCTGCAGACCTCATCGGGATCATAGCTCTCCCAGAAGTCGACACAGATCAACTCGGGGCGATTTAGGCCGCATTTCTGAGAGCGACCGCGTACCTGAAAAGGTTAAAAATATTGCAAAACTTATAAGTTGTTTAAAAATATAATCCAGCTCTATGGAAATTGAGATGTAAATAAATGTAAGTGAAATACACAATTATGCAGGCAATGTATAAGGAAATCTTCCAAAACTTACATTAGTAATGTTGGTAAGAGGTTTATAAATAGTTTTCCTTGGCACAATGTCCATGATAGTTTCGTCCTCACTGGATTCCGCCTTTGCTTGTGGCTTCGCTACTGGAGCCTCCACCTTTCTCTTCTTAGGTTCAATGGGCACCTCGATTTCCACATCTTTTGTTAACGGATGTTCAGGGATGACTTGAGGTGCCCTATTCTCAGTGTCAACTTCAGGCTCAATAGGTAGATCGATATCTTTGTCCTTGTCTGGCAAGGCGACTTCGCCTTCAAGTTTATCTTGCTTCTCTTTCTCTTCTTGAGTCGGGAATGTAGCGATTGGTTGTCCCAATACGATAGATGCACTTCGGCAGACATGTTTGACTCTCGGACCTTTGAGCTCGACTTTTTGGCGCTTGGGGTCTTCTGTCGGTTTGGCTTCAGCTTTATCTTTTTTGCGCACTTTGACCCTAGTCAATTGCCGTTTCCGGTTCGCGTTTATATCTTCTTTAGCCTCTTCGGCTGTCGTTGAGTCTTTTACTAGCTTTTCCTGGAATAATAAACATTATTATAAAAAGGCTACTAATTCATTTATAATTACAAAATCAGCAACCTCATAGACCTACTCACTGACTGGACGTTTAGCTCAATGGATATTCTAGTCTAATCTCTTAACCTACTCCTATCTTGTGTGATAAATGTGAAAGGTGATTAAAGCAATGATTCTCACCTCAATCTTCTCCACAATTTCCTCGGGCTTCTTAGCGACCTTCAGAGCGCCGAAGATTTTCTCACTTTCCGGTAAAGTGAAGACAGGCGCGGATTGCGTGGTTGGGGTTGGCAGCCTCAAGGGATTGGCTGGCAACGTCACAGGTTTGAGACCAGCTCTCATATCAGGAGGCAACATAGCCGTGAGACCAGCACGGATGTGTGGTGGTACATGGAATGCTTTCAGGCACATTTTCAACCAGCAAGCTGGGCACCGGGCTGTATTTGTGCATTTCAGTAGCTTCCATTGTTGTGATCGCACTATCGGCGGTACATTGCAGTTTCCTGAAATTTGTAAATCAGTTTACTTATTTATTTTGGTGATATGTTGTGATATCTAAGGCAGTGCACACATTCATAGTTCCAAGGTCATGCTCTATTATTTAACTGGCTGAAGTAAGGTTGGTAGGGAGACAATGCACAATACACCCCCACCCACTGCACCCACAATAGGGTGGTTTTCAGTCCTTATCAAAAGAAATTGTAACCATAAATGCAGTAATATAAAGCTTTATTTGTAGGTAGAAGTGTCATAACAACTTTGCTATCAAAAGGTACTTTGAATGATTTTTAATCCAACTAACCTTCTCCCACCAAGCATTCCATCTGAACCATGCCAGTTCTGGTCGACATCTTTTCTTTCTTGAGCATTTTGGAGATGAATTTCCTGCAGGATTCGCAGGAGTATATGCCAAATTTGCGAGCTTGCTTCACAAATCTGTAGAACCTTACTGCCCCGCAAACGCCACATGTAACTGTAGTCGGCGTTATATTAGTAGCTAAAAATAAATTTTTCTTATATAAAATAATGCATAATCAGAGAATTACCAACATTTATTTTGATTTTTTGGACAGTGTTAAGCTTTATACTGGTAAAAGAGGGCACATTTCAGGGTCCTCATTTAGCAGTAGTAATGGTGCTTTATCTCATATACTTACACTTCCTTGTGTAAGCTATCAATATAAATAAAATATTATAAAATGTTATTTGAAATATGAAATCATGTCACCAATTAATTATTATATCTTTAAATTACATAAAAACATTTGCTTTTAGAATATTTTATTTATTAATCTTAGCTTGAACCAGGTTTATAAAGCTTGTAGGATAATTGTAACTTTATTTAAATCACAAACATTCATATTCTGGCTGGAAAGAGTATGATATAAATAAATACTTACGTGAACTAGATTGAGCTGTAGAGAACGGTCCATCTAAGCCTGTTGGGGCAGTAGGTGCAGCCAGCTGCAACCTTGCTTCTCTGATAATAACTTTCCCTCGTAACAGCTGTGATGCTGCAGACTGTTTCTCTTTTTCAGGACTTGGAGATGCTGGTTTCTCTCTCTCCTCTCTCTCATCAGCACTGGCTGGGGGGCTATCGCTGTCCCAGCTCTCTTCAGACTCTGAACCACTGCTTGTGCTACTTGAACTGCTTGCATCAGAAATGTCCATGAGTTTTCGCATTGCATGGCCTGTCCTGTCTTCCTTGCTTGCCTCAGTCTTTCCATTGTCAATGTTTTCAATATTACACTCCTCTGGTTGATATTCGGGCTCCTTATCAAACTTGAACAGATCAGCTACAGGCTTTTTGATGCCAAGGCCAGTGAATGATGGTATTGTTTTATCTTTGAATAAGTTTGAGGATTTTATTACTTGTTTTTCTTTACTCTTCTCACTGTCATTGGCCGGCTCATCTTCCTCTTCAGGAGCATCATCATCATCATGTAAGTTGTTAAAGACAAGTCTTTTTAGTTTTGGCTTCTTTAGAACTTTGCTTGGTGCTATACTGCCGGTAGATTCCTCACCATCAATGAATTTCTTGTTTGGTTTTATAACTCGTGAGGAATGTGCACTTCGTAGAGGCAATACAAACTTTGCACCTCCACTCTCTTTTTCCACTGGTGATAGATTTCTAGGTGGTGGAGACATGCATCGTCCTTCACTGAACTGAGAGAACTTGTTCATAGGTTTGGAAAGTGGGTTTAGATTCTTTCTTTGATATCCCTCATGATGTTCTAATGTTGATTTTGAGCTTAGATCAGTTAATTTTGCTGGTTTGAGAATACTATTGAATGTGGAGTATTCAGTTTGTTTTAGTGCCGACTTCTTTTTTATAATTGGTATCAGGGGTGCATGATGTTTTGGTAGTTTTTTGAGTGGATAGACAAGATCTTCACAGCACTCCACAGTACCAAATGTTACTGTTTTCTTCACTGGTTTAGGTTTATCACCTTTTGTTGGTTCCATTTTGTTCTGTGATCTTGTACGCACTGGGGATTTCTCACTGCTGTTCTTATCGTGACTTTCTGGGTTGTTTAGTTGGATGGACACTTTATTTTCACTGGTCTCATTATTGTTTTCTTTCTTTTCTTCTTCCTGAAAAAGCAATATTAATCTAATTATTAGCCATTAAAATATTGTGAACTCCACTGATACATTTACAGCGTAAACAAAATAATCTCAATCTGTTATAGTTATTGTCACAATCAAATACATGGTGATATTGAATTTATAATATTTTGTCACAAAATAATATCTAATCATCCTAACTTCTATCAATCGCAGTTTACAACGATTTGTTAAATCAAAACATTTTTGATTTCATTATGTTTTCCATATAACTAAACCATATGGTTAGAACATGGATACAATTGAAAACAATTTAAAAACAATGATTGCATGGAGTAAGGTTTAGATAGTCAGTTGTTTTTACAACTCAACCCATCAATGACAAACAAAAGAAAGATAGCAAGATAAAATGAGGTTATAAATGTTGGTATTCAAAGATATTTTTACGATCTGGGATACACAATGTAAATATTAGCACAGATATTATCTAGATTTTAGATATACACTGTACCAAATATATCTTAGGTTTCCTCTTTATTTTGTTGACATCAAACATAAAAAATGTCATTACAAGATGCTAAACGAAACGTTAGCCTCGTAGGTAATGTTTGGAGTTACGTAAACTTATCATTTATCCTCAGATAGGACTTATATTTCGTGTTATCTACAGATGACTGTATGAATAGATACCAAACAAGCTTTTTTTACCTCTTGTTCCCCAGCAAAATCATGAGGAGGGCCGCAGACGGGCGGGTTACTCTCCGGAGCGGTCTCATGGTAAACAGTTCCCGATAAAACGCTAATTCGCTTTCTGTTTTGAAATTTGAGTGGTTTTCCTGGGAATCTCGACCTTCCCATTTTGATATGCACGTAAACGTAAAACACTCAGTGCGTTCCAAGAGACGGTATGGAAACTGGCGCGCATGCTCGGGCCCGCGCGCTCCGCAACGCCATTTCACGCATTTATGCAATGTGTATCACAAATTACGACGCAGTTTTCATCGTATTCACACCGAAACATAAACACTGACAACACCAATCGAGTAAAACACTGAATCTAACACTGCACTGTTTTCGCAAAAGACAACATCATCCATCATTATAAATGGTCGACTGATTGTGAACATCGGCCGTAATCGTACGCTTCCATTCAACGGCCGATCGTCTAGCGTCAGCTTAACGTAAAACAAAAGAGAATGTATTGATGCACTGCATCTAATTCCGTAAACTCGATCACGGTTCGGCTTATCACTTTTTGTTGTTTAGGTAATTCATCACCAAATAAACCGAATTACTAAGATTGAGTCGTAATTTGACAAAGATGGCTGTTCGCCGCGCTTTAACAATAGCGAACACGAGTGATTAACGAGAGTCGAGCGAGACGAGGCGCGAGGCCGCGGTGTGAACGACACCTGGCTCTGGGGGCCAGTTATGGATTTTGAACCAATCGCGACGAATAATTCGGACCGGTCGGCACTCGGCAGTACCTATGAAAACAACTTGCCTCGGAAAACAAACATGTCTTTGAGCCACAGTGTGGCGGAATAACTAGATCTATTTAAAGAAACGTTTAGCCGACTTCTCCATCAATAACGTTTTGATAAGTTACGTGGTAGGATTGCCGTTGAATAAAAACTGCGCGATCATAGGGGTGCGGGGTAATATCACAACGATCGTAATTTGATACACTCTAATATTTTAATGCTGTCTCTTTTTACCGAGTTAACACAAGATGTTTGTGTAATTTGCGTGCTAACGATTAGCGTTTATTATTGCTTTTAGCGACTTTAGGATCGTTTCATCAATTTTTTACGCTTGTTATCCTTTCATTTTTTCCTTTCCTTTCTTTTTAGGTACCTATACCTACCTACCTACCTACCTAAGCAGTTAGGTAACCTAACTAAGTACCTACCTACTTACTTACCTTACATTAAATAAACCTTTATTTACAATAACATCTAACTAGTTAATACTAACATTATTTAAACTAAGTAGGTTTGAGGTAGGTAACTAGTATTACAAAATATTTAGTTAAGCTACCTACCTAGGTAGGTAGGTACCTAATTATGTACCGATTAAGCAACGATAGGTAGTGTACTTAAGTAGGTACCTAAGTACATATCTAGTATCTACCCATTAAAATGATTATTAGTTAGCATATGCATGGGTAGGTAGTTTGTACCCAGACAGGTACCTACCTACTCTTTGTTTCGTGTCGTGTACCTATGCTGGTTAGCAGTAAAAAAACAGTATTTCGAAAACGATGAATGCATCGTTTTCGAAATACTGTTTTTTTACTATACCTACATAAGTAGGTACCTGACTACTTAGTTAAAATTTTCCGTTTTATAATGCTAAATCCAAATTAATGTCATACCCTGTTAATTATGTAAAATAACATGCCTTTTGTGAATAACAAAAAACCGGCCAAGTGCGAGTCGGACTCGCGCACGAAGGGTTCCGTACTATTATCAAAACGGCAAAAAAATCACGTTTGTTGTACGGGAGTCTCACTTAAATATTTATTTTATGCTGATTTTAGAGAAATACATCATCTGTGAAAATTTCAACTGTCTAGCTATCACGGTTCACGAGATACAGCCTGGTAACAGACAGACGGACAGCGGTGTCTTAGTAGTCCCGTTTTTTACCCTTTAGATACGGAACCCTAGAAACATAAAAAATAATTCATAATATCTCGTAACCTACCTATTTACCTAACTACGTAGTTAGCATTCCACACGTGACAGGTTGCAATCCCGTCGCCGCTTTCAAGAATACTAACAGGTTTCCTCACGATGTTTTCCTTCACTGATTAAAAACACGTGTAACGCGCATATAGGTACATTTTTCGAACAGAAATATCCATTGATGCACGGCCAGGATTCGAACTCGAAATTAATTGGAAATTAATAATATCTACCTAGGTACCTATTTACCTAACTACATGAATTCAATAATTCAATTTCAAACTTTTTATTCGATCATGTGAAGTACCACCTATTTACCGACTTACTTTACCGATAGTGGTAAAATAGCGCCACCTGCCAGCGGAATCGCAAACCTCTTTCATCTTACCTCTCAAACTCCGAGCGGTCGCATGAGACCGCGAAAAGTACCTATAATACGTAGTAACATCAAATGAAACTAGATGGCGCTGGAATGCAAAAATCAAGTTTGTTGTATGGGAGCCCCCCTTAAATATTTATTTTATTCTGTTTTTAGTATTTGTTGTTCGAGCAGCAATAGAAATACATAATCTGTGAAAATTTCAACTGTCTAGCTATCATGGTTCATGAGATACAGCCCTGTGACAGACAGACAGACGGACAGACGGACAGACGGACAGCGAAGTCTTAGTAATAGGGTTCCGATTTTACCCTTTGGGTACGGAACCCTAAAAACGATACAGAAACTTAGCGTTCGGGGTGTTGGTTTTCGTTGTGCTGTTATTTTTTAGAAGATCTGCGTTTCAGTGCAACCCCGAAGTGAATTCCTACCTCCCTACTATATACGGGATCACTACAACGTATTCTAGACTGACACAGAAGGCTGATCTAACAAGGTTATCGCAAACTCTGATGCTTGTGAAGAACTTCCATTGAATTATTATCGTGGATTCTTATAATATGACGAGTCTAGTTAAGAATTTACTAAAAGATTCTACGCTCAAATATACCCATCTCAATATCAAAACTCAGAAGGCCAAACATTCCACGGCGAGCGGCGTGGAACAAAGAAATGTCGCACTCGATTGGCATCGAGAGCACATCAATGAGGCTGATGATAAGCTAATAATAAGGGGTGGTGTACTTCATGGATGACGACAACACGTACCTATGCCCTGAAGATTTTCGATTAGATGCGGAAAATCAACATAGTGGGCGTCTGGCCAGTCGGTATTGTCGGCGGGATGGGGATGCGTGTCAGGATGCCGATAGTCGTCGGTGGCAAAGTCACCGGTTACAGTGCCGTGTGGAAGCCCTCCCGTTCGCTATCGACATGGCAGGGTTCGCCAGCCATGATGGGATGGTCGAGGAACAGGGTAGGCGCTATTCCTCGACCATCCCGATGCTAAGTTCTCGAGGAAAGTGCGTGGTCACTTTTATACATGAGGCCTCTGGTGCACTCTTTGATTCCACCACACTGGTTCGTCACGCCCGACAGACATAATTAACCTGGTGACATTGAAATATTAAAACCAGTGATTCTTCCAGAACTTATATTTTGAGGTTGAAAGGAATAAGAGCGATCGTATTTTACAAAATTTTTGTTTTAGCGTGGACACAACAGAATTGGTTAGACTACCTACTACTAGAAAAACTCTGTTATGCATCTACCACTTATAGAATAAAATATAGCATTTAAAAGAAAATACTAATAATTGTACAAACATACTCAAATACTCATACTTATTATTATTTATTATACCTATACCTACCTCTCTAAGTAAGCAGCAATCCACATCCTACGTCAATTAAAACAAATTAAATCAATGCAAATGAATTAGGTACCTACCTACATACTATTTTTCGGTGTTGGTGGTATTGTTGCTACGCTACTACTACCAAATTATAGTATCGGTAGGTACCTTCCTACCTACGGTACTTACGCGCCGCCGCCACCCTCATCATTCTGTTCTATCTACCTACCTATTATACGCGAACTACATCACAGCCAGTATATCTATAGAATCACATCTACATTGAAACACTTCTCTATCTGTACGTATATGTGTGTGTATAAGCGCACCCTTCCCTACAAAGGGAACCCCAAAACTCCGGTCGATCATGCGTAAAGGGAGAAGGGATGATAAAATAGGGAAGCGCACGGCCGACGGTGATTGAACTTTGAGTACGAGCTCAAATAAAAATCTAGTGCCCAAAACATTCTTCAAAAAGTTTACTTTTAAAACTACATACTTACTGACCTCTAGCGTTATTCACGAGAACGAAAAGTTCCTTGCTGAAACGCTTCCTGAAATAGGCACATTGAGAACGGGCGGCATTTCCTCAGACTTGGATCGAAGCGAGACAATTAAATCACTTTACTCTCGAGTTTTCACATAAAACATCAAAATTTTCACTTTAATCCATAACACTTCACTTGCACTAGATGTTATAGGTTTAAAAATAACTATTCGCGCGTAAATATCGCGGTAGTAGTAATATTTACACGAGTTTCATTGCGCTGATGTACGTGCGTGATACTATAGTACCAGACTGGCGGAGAGACGCCGCGCATGTCGGGGACTCGATGTAAATATAAAAATGGACAAACTCCCCTTCTTGGGGGCTCACCCGAATGAATCACGGTAGGTACCTAATGCACGATACGTTCTCGCATTGGAACAGTTTTTTTGCTGGGCAAAGACCTTTGCCACATGTGTAAGGATGAATCGACAAGCGGTTAACGCTTGCTTCAGGATTTGGAGCGCTAAAGGATTTTGATGACTTCCGTAATGCTTTCAAAATATTGATCGGCAGACAGGACTCTTGTCTAGCGACATTTTGGCCTATAATCACTTTGATACTATTGGATGAACCGCTCGCAATCCGTATTTTGTTGTGACCAAAAATACCTTTTTGTGGGAGGCAGGTAGATATTTTTTGTCGTTTTTGATTTGGTTCGGAATTCGGAAACCGGGTCTAGGTAAAAAAATACACGTTCGATGATCCATATTGCGATGCCAATAAGCTTCTTGTTAAACATGTACCTGTAGGTAGTAGTGTTAGTACCAAGTGTCAATTAAGTAGCTATGACAATTATTAGGCAATTTAAATACCACTTGAATCTTGACTTACTACTTTACTACCAGATAGATAGGTAAATTAAATACCTATGTAATAATAGACTGAGTATTTACAAAATGAACTTGTAAGTAGGTAGGTAGGTACCTACCTAGGTATCTACCAAATTAATTCAAGTATTCACTTAAGTAGTTACCTAAGTACTATGAGTAGGTACTTAAGTAGGTATCTTCATCCGTAGGCTTAAGGTTTTTTCTCTCATTACATTAAACACAGTTTACAGACGCGAGAGGTGCGAGTTTGATTCTCGTTTGGAGACGAATTTGCTTAACCAGATATTTATTTTGTAGTAGGTAAGTAACTAAGTAACCAAGTATTCAAATTCAAATCTCTTTATTGCAGACAACAAATATAGGTTTATATTACCATACTCCACGGCAGAAGCTATCTATAGTCTTATATTATTGAGTAAAGCTTGTATAATTATGAATAGATACCTAGTTAATTTAACTGATAAAATAGTTGTCATCAACACCTAACTAGGTAGTTAGTACTTCATACTTCTACAACTACTACTAGTTTTATTTAAGTAGGTTCCTAACTACTTTAACAATAAAACACCCAGAGTACCCAGACTTCTAACAAACATTTATATTCATCACACAAATGTTTGTCCTGGATGGGGATCAAATTCACAAACCACAGCGCAGAAGGTAAAACTATTAAAGGGCGATACACACGGTAAGATACTATAACATTTTATCAGATGATACACTATCGCTCGCCATACAATTCTATCTTACGATACGAAAATATGCAATAAATATTATCGTCGTCGTGTGTAATTGTCCATTGAATTGTATGGCGAGCGATAATATATCATAATTATGATAAAATATTATAGTATCTTAGACGTGTGTATCACCCTTTAGGCCTGAAGCGGTGATGATTTGATTACGTTGATGAGTTTTTTACCAAGAAAGATCTGACAATGACATATGACATTTGACGTTGTTGACTGCGTTTGTGTGTACGGACCGCCATTGAATGAAGTGCTAGTGTTGGGACATACTAACTATTTTAATTAAAGATACATACTTGGTGTCTATTTTGAGTTTGTAACTGGTTTCTTTAGGATGGTGTCGTGGATGAATAGGTACTGTCCACCTGGATAACCGAGCTTCGCTTTGTATTTTATTGTCTGAGATTCAGATTGTAAATATAATAAGAATTGCTCGTTTATAAGTATTAGTTATATAATCATATATGTAGATAAACAATGGGCATAAACAAAACAGCAACGCACCAGCAACATCTAATCCTAATAATATTATAAATGCGAAAGTTTGTGTGTTTGTATGTATGTTTGTTCCTCAATCAGGCCTAAACGACAAAACGGATTAAGTTGAAATTTGCTGTAGATGTTGATATAATGCCCGAATAAATAATAGATTACTTTATATATAAAAAAAACGCAAAAGGGATAATATCTGTATTGTAACAAGTCTGACAACTGCAACAGTCTGATCACAGACTAAAAACATTCAGTCTTTTCTATTCGATTATTGAAATTTTATAGGACAACGTCTGTCACGGGTCGGCTAGTAATATTATAAATGAGAAAGTTTGTGAGTTTGTTTCAATCTTTACGAAGCTTATTTAAAAAAACCTACTTTGCAACCTACTACCTACTGCGAATAGTATTATGTTTGTGTTCTTCTCTCATAATCGTTGGCATAATAAATTATAGAATGGTCAAAACAAAATAATTTAGGTAATAAATCCTGGCAAAATCCAGCTACAATGTCATTCTGCTTTATAATTTATAATATTTAGATATGCTGATAAGCTGACATTATATTGTTATGTCGTGGACTATCGATAGGTTTTTGATAGGCAACACTGACTATCAACGTTTATTTTTGTACGTACTGACTGTCGTTTGTTTGATAATATGTTTGCTTTTGCTTACTTGAACCCCTCCGTCCCTGCGCTACTGTGCTTGCTTGCTTGTTTGGTTTGTTAGTTTGATTGGGTTTGCCGCGTTTGGTTTGGTTACTAACTTACTAACGGGAATCGTGCACATCATTCAATTTTAAAATTGAAATACCTTGTTTTAATTATTTTCATCCTAATCCTTCTGGTTTTCTTATTCTTTTGATCCTTCCAAAAAGTAAGAAACTTTTAGTAGATATATATACTTAGGGTATACAAGGTTTCAGGTAAATTACCATCAGGTAAGCCGGCAAAAATTTTTAAGTTCAAGAGCTTTTACAAATTATTTATCATGAATTCCGAGGCTCCTGTGCTCAAATTCACCAAATTGAGCGAGCACGCATTCCAGCCAGTTAAAGGATCCCAGAAAGCTGCTGGATTCGATCTAAAGAGGTCAGCTATGGCAATTTTATACTTTTTAATCATGCGGTCCTGTGTCAAAAAAGTTTTTATACTTAATATGTAATGTTTATGAATTACAGTGCCTATGATTATACGGTGCCGGCTCGAGGGAAGGAACTCGTGAAGACGGATTTGCAAATTGAGCTGCCTCATGGCTGTTATGGAAGGGTGGCACCACGGTCTGGTCTGGCTCTAAAACACTTCATCGATGTTGGAGGTACCTTTGTATTTTATTTTATTTAGTACATTATTGCACAAAAAATACAAAATTGATCTACTAGCCAACCTCAAAAGGTATAAAAAAATAAAAGTGTGTTAAAAAAAGGTTGGTGTGCTAATATTACTAATAAAAAATAGTTGAACAATATTAATCTGTAATCACCAAGTATGGTAGACATCATCTCAAATGTCTAGGCGCTCAGATCCTTGAAGAGGTTAGTCAGAGGCACATCCATACATTTGTTTGACACATGCCCACATTTTGCAGTAGTTAGCATTCTACACGTAACAAGTTGCAATCACATTGTATTTTTATAGCTAATAAATTGATGAGGCTTAATATAGTTCTGACATACTGGCCAAACTTAAGTGGGTTAAGGGCAGGAAGATGATGATTCTGGCCCCAAACTTCTATAATATAAAATAATAATGAAATGTGGCTTAAAAGAGGTTTACTTCAACAAGATTATCTTTATTTCAGCTGGAGTGATCGATGAAGACTACAGAGGCAATGTAGGTGTTGTGATATTCAATCATTCAGACATTGAATTTCCTATAAAAAAAGGTGATAGAATCGCTCAACTTATTTGTGAAAGAATCTACTATCCAGTACTGCAAGAAGTCACCAATTTGACTGAAACCAACAGGGGCGAGGGGGGTTTTGGCTCCACAGGAACCAAGTAATTATTTCTATATTCAGTTAATGTTTAATCACTATGTTTAGTTGCACACTTGTGAAATATGTTGATAAGAGTATGCTATATAGGTAGGGGTGTGTACTTATGCTTACATAATAGTATATGGTTTTGCACATTTTGATAACATTTGATTAAGTACGCTGAATAGGTATAATTGGTACTTTTAAAATAGTTTGAGGTAGTGAGGTAAAACCATTCACTTCTGGATCCAAAATATTTTTCCGGGCAAATTTAAAATATTTTTTTATTTTTGTGCGGTTATTTTTGAAATAAAATAATTGTTATAAATTCATTTATCTGGTTTATGTTGTAGTTTCTTATATGTGAGTTTTTAGTGAGCTTGAATATTACCTACCTCATGTTCCTGTTAAGTCTTTTTTTAGTATGTACCAAAAATAATTATGAGTCTGAATGTGAAGTTATAAGCATATGTCAACCTTATTGTTTTGAACACTTACAGGTTAATTTTGAATGCTCTTTTGATAAGTTGGTTATGAATAAAACAGTTGAGTTGTAAAATATTTATTTTATTAACTATTATAAAAAAGAAAGAGAAGGCACTGATTATGTTTATAACAATTTAACACAGTTTTATCATCAGTTCATCTTTAGATGGTTTATTCTAACAAACTAAACTAATTACCGCTGTTTTCGAAGCTGCTCATAACACTTTCAAATTGTAATTTTTCAAATTGTCTAACTTGTGGAATGTCTTTTCTCTTCAAAAATGGTTTAAATAAACTTTTCAATTTATTTTCATTGCTTATACCAAAATCCATTTCAGCTTTTTCCACTTGTTTCTCTAGAAGGTTAACATTTAACTGTAGTTTTGATATAACATTACTTAGTGTAGTGATTTTCTTTGACAGAACTGTAATTTCACTTCGGTATTTTATAATATCTTCAGACATTGCTGAACTACAGTCACTGTCCTTAAGTTTTATCATTTGCAATACACTTGTTAGTTCTTCAAGTCTGGTTAGCATATTATCAACTACATCTTGAACAGTTTGAAATCCAGTTAATACATCCACTTTGAAATATGCTGCATAGTCTTCTGCCATTTGTTCCAACATCTTTGTTATTCAGCACCAAAATCTGGATACAAATATTGAAACACACTTATCAGCCTATCAAATAAATCAGTTGCCAATCTTGATAGTTCCCTCAATGATGAGGGAAATAAGCGCATAACTTTGACAAAAATTTCCATTCTTAGATCTTGAACTGAGATTCTTTAGAGAAATGTGCCAATAGGAATTATGTGCCTCCATTACCTTCAAATTATTGTGAAATTGCTACGGTGAGGCCACAGAAACATGTAGCTATAGCTGCTTAGTGATTGCAAGATTTGCAAGGCTAGCTTGGCTTGAAGCTTCGTCAAGGCCGTGACATCGTTTGATCCCCTCACAACACAAATACAAACGGAGTAAGGTGAAGTAAGTAGTAATAAACTAAAAAGTAAGTAAAGTACCGAGTAGGACGTCGTACGTAGTTGGACTCAAAGAGCATATCAAGCATATGTTGGACTCATTATTGGCTGTGGCTAACGCGTTTCTAACTGGCTGTCATGTCAGTCAGGTGACTTGTCTGTCAGTAGTCGTTTTCCGAAGTACCTACCTGGGGTAGTATTTTTTTTTTGCCTAGCGGTTGCAATTACAGATCCTCTCGTGAAAGGGCTTTAGTTAGATATTATAGCCTGTGGTAAGACTTTTTTCTTGATGTCTCAAAGTCAATTGTCAATTTGTCACAGTCACAGTCACAGCTTAAATTTTGTAAAGACAATTTTCGTCATTCATTCATTCATCTCGTTTCGTTTTCTGGGTTGTTCAGTTCATTGATGTTTTTGATAATAATTTTTAGCTATTTTCCATCGAAGTAAAACGTAATGCTTCCTTCGACTGGCTACTTCAAAGGAATACTATGTCCTTTTAACGAAAATGGGCTTTGCGAGAGACCTTATTGTCATTATCGCCATTTGGACTTTGATGAAAGTGGGGCTATACTACAGAAACTAGTGTCGGCTGCCGTCCTAAAAGCTCTACAACAAAATGACACATCCGGAGCGAAGTCTTCAGCTCAGAATTCACAAGGTGACACTGCTGCGAATCCCACAACATCAACCGTTACGCAGACGACGTCTAAGGCTACGTACAATCCCACACCTATTGCAGAACTCAATAAAATAAACAGTACAGACACTGAAAACTCAGAAGATCCTAACGAACAAAGAAAGAGGCATATACCAGTACCTTATACTCCTAGAAAATCGTCTGGGCTGCCCATAAAGCGATCTGTTGAGATAAATGATCCTAAGCCATTTATATACAATCCTCCAGGCTATCCATTGAAATACAAACCAGGCAGTGCTGAAAATGTTCTCAATGATACATATACACCTACTGGCACTACTAATGAATCTAAGGAGAAGTATTTGCCAGGAGTTGAGAAAGCATTACCAGAATATACACCAGACACAAATGCTCAAGACTCGACTAGCAAAATAAATTATATACCATCTTCTGATAAAAATGTGAATAAAAAAAAAATATTAGAATATAAACCAGCAAAAGTAGCAGCTAAGACGGAAAAACCTGTAGTTACTTACCAACCTACACCCAGGGCTCTGGCTCCTTGCTTCTCAAGTGATGAAGAGGAACCAGAGCCGAAGAAAAGAAAACTATCCAATGATCTTAATGGGTTTGATGACCTTGGGCCAGAGTTTGATATCTTAGATCAAATATTGGATGAAGAGAAACGTAATGAAAAGCATAAAAGTAATGAGAAAGATAAACTTACAGAAAAATCAAAACACTCAAGTAGAGAAAGTAAGAAAAGCAATGGTGAGATAGCCAAAAGTGAAAAAAGTAATAAAAGTCAACACAAAAGCAAATCTGAGAAAAACACATCAGAGGAAAATAAAAAAACTAAATCTGATAGAAAATCATCAAATGACAGTCACAGAAATAAATCTGACAAGAAGTCATCAGTGTCTGATGAACATCATAAAAGTAAATCCGATAAAAAATCTGATGAGAGCCACAAAAGTAAAACTGAAAAGAAATCCTCAGATGTAAACCATAAAAGCAAGACTGATAAAAAGTTTGATGAAAACAACAAGAGTAGATCTGTTAAAAAATCATCAGATGAAAACCATAAAAGTAAATCTAACAAAAGAGAAAAATCAAAAGAAAAAGATGGGAAAGAGCACAAACATGAACATAGAAAATCCAGTCATAAAAGTTCCAGCAAAGACACAGAAAAAGAGAAAAAAGACAGCAAGGAAAAACATTATAATGATAAGAAACACAACTCAAGGAGTTTAGATCGTAGTCCAAAGACCTCCAAACATAGTTCATCTAAAAAGTCTGAAAGACACTCTGAATCACGAAGCAGTTCAAAGTCAAAGGAAAAAAATGGGAAAGAAAAACGTCACAAGAAATCAAAAGATAAAGACAGACATAGAAGTGAGAGCAAAATGCTGGATTCTTCTGACCCTGAAACGCGAGATATGGAAGAAAACGGATTAGAGACTGAAGACTATGATTTGTCAGATGCAGATGAAGATGCCATAGCTTTGGAATGTAAAAGAATTTTTGAAGAATATGTACCAACTGAAAAACCCAAAAGCCCAGATGAAACTAATATGATAGATGAACTTGAAGAAGAATATATTCCAAGTAAAAAAAGAGTTTCTAGAACAATAGAAAAGAATATCAAGGTAATACCCAGAGCACCTGTTAAACCTGATTTTAAAGTTAGTGCTGCAAACACCATGGCTGAGAGATTATCTAAAGTACGAGAGTTTCACAATTCTAGAAATATACCACCAACTACCACAAATCCATCCACTTACAATGAGATTAGAGACCAAACTAAAATAGAATTACAGAAGACGACATTCAGTACACCAAATCCTGTTCCTTCTAAGATTCGTATAGCACATGTACCATATGCATCAACTATGTTGAATACTAAGAAAACTACATCTCCTAGCCAAGCTTCAGGAATACCTCAGGCATCCTCTAGTACCACTATAAGTCAAACTGTTAAGAAGGGAGTGCAGAGAGTTGCTCATATGCCAAGTGAAAAGTTTATAGACCGACCTGGAGTTTTAGAACCACTTGCATCAAAAATCCCTGCCAACATAAGGTCGATATACTTGAATATAATGATTGATGACTGCCTCAAATTATACCTTTCCACTCACGATGCATATGCTAGAGCGCAGCATGAAGAGCTGAGTACCAGCAAAAAGTGTTCCACTGTATTAATATATAAAAATTCGGCTATGTTGGCAGTGAGTAGACTGAGAAAAGAATTAGCGGAATGCGATGGTGTAAAAAAATCCGCCAGTGATTGCTCCATCCTCAAACCGGATGCTTCACTGAAAGCATTGAATTCTGGTTCTTGGAGTATAGAAAGTAAGACAAGAAAAAAACACGAAGATACTTATGAGTTTACTGGTGCAAAGTTTTATGAGAACATAAAGAAGTGGATTCTTACTGAAGACCAGTTGAAGGAAAATTGTTTCCCTAGGCCTCATGAGTCTGGACAAAGGGGAAGGGCTATAATTTATGGGCAAAACAAGCAGTGTCCACCAAAAGGCTACATAAGAACTTGCTGTAGATGTAAGAAGGAGTACACAGTCAACAAAATAGGATTCCCTGTTGCAAAAGAAGAATGCATTTATCATCCTAATAGAAAATACAGAGTTCGAGGTGAAGCTAGGTACCAATGCTGTACTCAAGATGGTACATCAGATGGATGCTGTGTTGCTCCTAATCATGTTTACGAATATGTGGACTTTGAACATCTAAAGGGGTATGTTACAACTATGCCTCCTGACTCTCAAGTGGAGAACTATGGTGTTTATTCACTAGATTGCGAAATGTGTTACACCACAAATGGCCTTGATTTGACTAGGGTTACAGTAATAAATTCAGCTTGTAAGGTTGTTTACGAAACTCTAGTAAAACCTTTTCATCCTATTATTGATTATAACACAAGATATTCAGGGATCACAAAAGAACAAATGTGTCATGTTAAAACTACATTACTTGATGTCCAAGCAACATTGCTAACTATGTTCAGCAGTAAAACAATACTAGTAGGTCATAGCTTAGAGTCTGACTTCAAGGCGCTCAAGCTTATCCATGATACAGTAATTGATACAAGCGTTTTGTTTCCTCACAAAATGGGTCCCCCTTTCAAGAGAGCACTGAGAAATTTGTCTACAGATTATTTGAGGAAAATAATTCAGAACTCTGTTGAGGGCCATGACAGTGCTGAGGATGCAATGGTCTGTATGGAACTTTTGCAATACAAACTTAAAGAAGACTTGAAAACAAGGTGATCATAGTGGATAATAGTAATACCTTGCATATTTATTTTTGTGCAGAATAGGATATAATGCCTATATCTACATGGTATTAAATATATTTTTAGGCATAGGTAAAGTATTATGATTTTATGTACCTCATAATGTACTTAAAATTGACTTTTTCTATGTAACTTATTACATTTTATAATATCAATAATGGTTCTAACTGTGTAGCAATAATGTATGTAGGTACCTATGATAAATAAGATTAAAAAAAATATTTTAATAAAACTTATTTTTATTAATTATTTTCCTGATAAACTATTTTATGTGAGGTGTAACAATAAAAACACATTTTCTAAAACCAAAATAATATTTTACTAGGAGACAAAATATTACACATACATAATAGGTATGTAAAATGTCCCTGGAGCACATAGACATCCCAAATGTACAGCTTTGAATAAAATAATGAATGACAAAACTGCTACAGACACATTTCAAAACAAAATGATTCATTGGGACTATGCTAGCAATATATGAGATTTTATGACAGAGTGCAAAAGGTTAGCAATAAGAATATCTGTTTTGCTCAGCAAAGAAACAGTAGTAGGTATGCATGTTCCTTGTAAACATTGATATTTTATACAAATGTTAATGACTTAGGAATATGTATTTATAGGTAATTTAAAAAAGACACATGACCATCAGAGTATCAGGAAGCAATAATAGATACTTCTATTTGCACACATACAAATAACATTATCCACTTCTCACAACACTGTTGAATGTTATACTAAATTCAATTGCAAAAACATTTGAAAGTTACAGTATGTAAATTTGATTACAAATACAATTGAACTTTAAGCTAAATACTCACAATTTCAAAAAGACCACTAATTGTGAATTTTTAAAGAATATGTCCTAAAGTTAATATTATCAATAAAGGCATGTTGTTGATATTGCTATATTGTCAGTAAGAAACTCCCAAAAAAGCTTCAATTTTCGTTGGATTATTAGTAATTTTGCAGAAACTCACACAATTGCTCCATTTTTAAACATGTATGACATATTTTGTTATAATTTGAATTTACACATTTGTCCCAATGAACTATGGAGGTGTTGCTTGCACTTTCCTTGGCTCAGGCACAACATCACTGGTGTGTGAGGTCCTGCCAATCCCGTGTTAATCAATAAATGATTGTTCTACACAAGCTTTCACCCGTTTTTCATATTCTCGCCGGTTTTCTTTATAAAGCTGAGCTGCCATTGAGTTTGCAGGTGAATTTGGGTTGGGATCACTTAGTAATGACTGTAAATAAAAGGACAACAATCGTTTTTATAAATAAAAATGAATAGAAATGAAAATAAAATTAATAGCATACATAGACCAAACCAAAGGCTAACACTGTCTTGTAATTTAATAAGGCAAAAGGCCCTGGCTACATCAAACAAGAAATGTATATGACAAATTATTATAAATCTTCAGTAACATAACATACCTGAATGGAGGTTAAAATAGCAGAAACATCATATGTGGGACTCCATCTGTTCTGCAAGATGTCTAAACATATGCCACCATCTGCATATACATTAGGATGAAACATTTTCGAAACAAATCTCACAGTAGGAGGTTTGTTAGGATATTCCTCTGTGAATTCTATCGTAAGTTTGAATGTGCCATCCTCAAAAGGAGTGTCATGAGGCCCAAATATCACAGCATTCCAGATCATAATATTGTTGTCTGTAGGAGCACCAGACACACCAGTAGGTGGGTCTTCTTGCAAGCTGTGGAACAACAAAAGAATATTACAATAAAAAGTAGGTGATGTACAGTTATTGTTCTACAAAGGAAATTCTATAAATACAAAAACTTTTAGGATCAAGGTCAATCATTAGAAATCTAGTTTGAGCTATGTTAATTTGTATGAGACATTTATTATGGTGTGCCAAGGACAGTATTGAGTGTTTATTTCGTTGTAGATCAGTTTGTAATTGGGTATCACTAACAAACAACTTTTTAGACAGTGACGTAGTCTAGCCTACTTTGAACGGTGTCTCAGGCGTAACATCGGAATTATTGTGGATTGAAACAACGAGAATTTTTAAGGTGAACCGAAAATGCTAATTTGGGATGGATAGAAATCGATTAACAGTGATGTAATTTGATGAATCAGCAAGATATGTACGTTCGAATGATGGTGCCAGAAGTTGTACTTTATGTGGGACATGGACAACCTAGAAAATTATGCGTGTCATTCATGGTGCTGAGTAATACTTAGACGATAAACATACCGTTTAAAATCTCTCATCAGGCGTCTTCTGGCTGGAGTTGACATTTTGATTTCACAAAACTTAACACACTGTGTGGCCAAATAATGTTCTAGAAACTTGTAGGACTAGGTGATCTCTTGCTTTTTATTTTGATTATTAGTTGGTAAGGGTAGGTATATCCCAGTTTTGCTTGTACACAAGACTTTGTCTTTGTCGTTGTTAAAAATTTCTGTCGTCACGGCCAGTGAGATGGAGGTCTGCCAGAGATAGATATATAGATAACCATGAAATTAGGCGAACAATGCTCTTCTCCAAAACTCCAATGGCGAAGCAACGAAGCAAGTGACCAATCGCGCAATTTGCCAACAAAAAGTTATTTTTGAAACGTTGGTAAACATGCAGAAATTATAACTTCAGTGTACCACAGATGCATAATACTATGAAGAAAGATTTATTTCATTCACACTTAAAATTTTTGAATATTCTTTAACCATTCGCACAGGAGACTCGCGTGACCCAGTAGTAGACAGAGATAATGATTACTGATATTGATCACATTAAAGTTAGATTCTTATTAGAATTCTATAGAAATCAGCATTTTTGGAAGGATTTAATGAACTAGATTTTTAATTTTACTTGTGGTTCTGGTTACATGTCACAGTCAACTGTCAAGTGTCAATGTCAAACCAATTCATGCATTCTGATTTTAGTCGTCATGAACATGTCGTCGTCGTAAATCATGAACGAGCAATCTTCCAAGAAAATACTCTTCAATAAATCAACGGTAAGCTCCTCATTGTTCATAATATTAGTATCCCAATATAACTGCACAATAACAAATGTTTGATTTGTTTTGGAATTGATTGCTCCTGGTTGTTCAGGCATCGAGTCCCTTACCTATTGTACGGTACGCAATGATATCCTAATAGATTAGGTAATCTATTTGTGTAATCTTGTTGTATGTTGGCGGCAATTTCTTCAGTTTTATGAAATCAGCGCTATCAGATTGAATTTGTATTGACTTTATGCTGAAAGAGAAGTGTGTTAAAGTGTATTGTTGTATCTTTCAGCTATTTAACCTCAAAGCGGAGCTTCTGAAAAAGCAAGAGGAGGTATTTGAAAAGAAGCAGCTACCTCAGAATAAGGTTGAGAATTTCAAGCCACCTAAGCCTGAGAGAGAGAAAACAGAAAAAGTTCCAAAAAAGAGTTTCAAAGATGGGTTGAAGGCTGTTGATGTGGAGGAGTTGGAAGCTTGTAGAAAGGCCAAGTGAGTCTCACTATACTTAGTTAATCAAACACAGTATAATAAAGTTACACAATATGCAGTACTATCTATGTTGGTAGGTAATCAGCTTCAAAAGTTGACTTTTAGACAGGCGTGGATCCAGCCCTCATAAAAGGTTTTGGTCACAATCACGAAAGAATAACCCTCGCGTTTTGATTTTGTTGTCAAAATTCCAAAAATATCAAGTTGTATAGGAGTCCCACTAAATATTTATTTTATTCGGTTTTTAGTATTTTTTACCCTTACCCCTGTTTTTACCATTTGGGTGCGGAACCCTAAAAATGAATCCATTAAAATTGTGATGTCACAAGTCTAATAAAGTTGTGGGCATGCCCATAGTGCCTACCAAAGAGCATATAAGTCAGAGTCGGCACTCCCTAACTAGCTGTTGTCAAGGTTTTGTATGGACTTTGCTACACCTTACGAAAAGGAAAAAGCGTACTACCAACATGTTATCATGAAATAACAAATTAATAGTGAGGTGCCTTACTATCGTAAATATATCGATAAATTAAATTTAAAAAAAAAAAATTGGGTTACTTCATAATTTTAAAAAATATTTTATTTTATTTGGAAATCAAAAGCAAGCGGTAATCTAAACTTAGTATGTCACCAAAATGTATAGTTATTAGCGAAATTTAAACAAAATTATCAATCCACAAAAAACTTTTCTCCCGATGACAGTACATGCAGATTACAGCTTACTTTTTTTAAATAAAATGCTTGTTTTTTTCTGTTTTTGGGACGAGATAAAACCGATTTTATTAAAAAAAAAATCTGTTGTGAGACATTTTTACATGTGATTGAGCACAATTCATTCAAAACTGGAAGACCCAGTCAACAACCCAATTCCAGTACTTTGGAGGCTGCAACAAAGAAATAAACTTTTATAAAATAATTCATAGTCTAAAAAATAGTACTGCAATAATATCAAAGAAAATGTTACTGACAATTTAATGAATTTGCTGTACTTTGTACTAGTGAAATTTTACATGTGATTGAGCACAATTCATTCAAAACTGGAAGACCCAGTCAACAACCCAATTCCAGTACTTTGGAGGCTGCAACAAAGAAATAAACTTTTATAAAATAATTCATAGTCTAAAAAATAGTATTGCAATAATATCAAAGACAATGTTACTGACAATTTAATGATTTTGCTGTACTTTGTGCTTGTGCAATTTTACATGTGATTGAGCACAATTCATTCAAAACTGGAAGACCCAATTGAAATTGTACATTTGTGATTGAGCAAAATTCATTTAAAACTGGAAGACCCAATTCCAGTACTTTGGTGGCTGCAACAAAGAAATAAACTTTTATAAAATAATTCATAGTCTAATAACTAATACCCTTTTTATAGAAGTTTCACTTCAAAAAATATAACATAAAAAAACAAAATCATGCAAAACCATTCAAATTTACTCGTTCTATGTAAGTACCTAGTATTTAGAATGGTTATTACGGTTAACGGTGAACCAGCTGATTCATCGACAAAAATATCGATATAAATTTACCACACTATTACCGGCATTTACTGCAATAATAAAATGCAGTTTTCAGAAACAAACAAGTTGTTTTGAACAACTGCAATAATCAAACATAATTATCCATGCATTTTATAAGATAATAGGTCAACTTTTTACCTTTCAGGCTCCAATGGGAATTTGGCTAGAAATATTCCCGATGTGCTCTTCCTAAACCTTTCACTCCACAAACTTCGCACTTCCTCAAAGTTTTGCCTCCCATATCTTTTATATTACGCAACACTTTGTTACGCAAACGTTTATTTACGCTATTTGTATTATGTACACCTAAATATGACGAAATCATAACCTCTAAAGAATTGCAAGGCCCAGAATCTCTCTCGTACCGCCCGGAGCGGGCCTCGTAATTCTTTACGAGGCCCGCGCACTCAAGCCAATTGAATAACATATTCTGTTCACTTCACTGTATTTCTGTGTTTTTTTAATAAAAACACATTAATTATAAAAATATTTAGAAACCTTCGGCAAAACTTGATCAAAACAAAAAACTGACATTTATTACCAACATTACAAAGATATTGGTTTGACGTAAAATACGACTAAAATAAAATTATTATTGTAGTTAGGTACTTCGGTGCTACGTTAATACTTTTTATTTTTGTAGTATTATGTTTTTTATCTGAGTGTTGGCAGAAAGATAGTATAAAACTTTATTTGTTCCTAGTGACGACAGCCTGGTGCCTACAACAGTGGATCCGCGCTTGCTTTTAGAATACATCAATTAGAAATAAATTATTATCATTAACATTCTTAAATAGTTACAGAACTTTGTTAGATCATCATTTCTGATGCTACTTACTAGTTGTCAAATTACTTATGTTTAGTTGTTGGTTTTTTAAATAAATTTCTTTAGATGTTTATTGTTCCTTGAGCTGTTATTTAAGTATGCAGCTTATAATTTTGTGACTATTCGGGGCTAAATTATTTTAAGGGAGTAGTATTTTGTTATTCAGAACATTTCTGTTAAATTTGAAACCTTTGCGACATAAATATAAACTAAAACCGATTATAATTTAAAAACTAATTATATATCTATAATGTGCAAATGAAAAAAAGAAGTAACATGAATGACTTTAATTTAATGATTTATTTTATAACTGCAGAGCTGCACTAGAAAAGAAAGCAGAATTGTACAACCACTTGGCAGATAGCATTGGTACCTCACAGCTAGCAGACAGATTCCTGGTGGATTTCCAAACAAAGAAACAGGAGGAAGTGAAGGAAGCTGTGCTGGCTGCAGGAAAGGAATCCATTGGTGATGATGTACAGACTGGCGATGCTGATGAATGGTATTACTTATTTTCTTCTAAACATAATAATGCATTTAATTTAAATAAAAAAAAAATTGGATCAAAACTGTGATCCCTGATTATGGTAGGTAGATGTCTAAAGGGTTAGTCTGAATCACGTTCAAACATTTGGCATTATGCTGACATTTTGCAGTTGTAAGCATTCCATGCGTGACAGGTTGCAAGCCTGTTGCCGTTTACGAGAATACAGCTAGTATTCTCGTTTCCTCACATTGTTTAAAAGTTTTTAATATATTAAAGTAGTTTTTAAAAATGTATTATGCTTATGTTGTAATTGACAGGAGTATATTGAATGAATAAATAGCACAAGTTTTTGCCATAGAATGTTCATTTCATTTATTCATAAAGTTTTAGGTATATACATGGATCTTAAAAATATTGTGTTACTACCAAAACCTGTCTTTACAGGCGTATGAATATAATTATAATATGAAATTAATAAACATTACATGTGAAAATACAAATAAAATAGAATGATGAATACAAAAATTAAAAACATTTCAAAATAATAAAGCAAAATCAATTTAAAAAATATATATATAAATCAAATAGTTACAGTTTATATTCAAAGAATTCATATAAACTATTAAAACAAAAAGATAACATAAAAGACAAGAATTGTTTTTTTTTTAATTCAAATTTTTATATATAATATATCTTTATCATCTGTTCCAGATTGAAACAGTCAAGTCCAAAATTAATAAGGGCCTGTTTTACCATCTTCAAGTTAGTTAGTGTTGTAAAAACCTATCTGTTTCTTTCAGGACGGAATTTACTGATTGCCTCGGCAGGACTCGAAAATGTCACAAATCTGACATTGAAATGTTCAGGAAGAGAGATCAAGAACTTAAAAAATCCACATTAAAGGAACAAGAGAGCGATACATCAAATGAGGTGCCAGAAATACAGGTTAGGATGACTTAATTTGCAAATATTGTCATCATCACTTGCCCTTGTCCTTATGCTTTATTTGATGCAAAACCATGTGTATCTTTTTACCTGGTATTATCCGATTTGGATGATTTTTTTCTACATAATAGAATAGTCTAAAGTTAGTCCCATTTAAATTCTATAAGGGCCTGTTTCACCATCTTCAAGTAAAGTCCTAAGTAAGCTACTCGGCTATTACCAAATACGAATGTACGTACCTATTGACATTTGATAGTTTTGACACTTTCATACATTAATTTAGCGCTAACTGGAAAGTAACATAATCAACACTTTACTTGAAGATGATGAAAAAGGCCCTAAGACTAATATTTCCTTCATAAAACTTAAAAAAATAATATCATCTTTTGACATTTCGATTAGTTGAAAGTTGAAATATCTTCGCCGGTTTTCTTATTCGTTTTTAAAATGTAATTATATTACAGGAAGAGAAGAAGGAGACTCCACTGTTGGTACAAAAAACAAATGACTATCTTCAGTCGCTGCGTGAGAAATGGGAAGACAAAGAGAGAGAAATGGTTGGAAAGGACAGAGATATTCATTACCAGGACCTACTGTTTGATGGTTTGTTTGAATTTATTTTATAATTGTGCAATGAACAAGACAGTAAGGTACCTCGACTTTGATATTGATGGTCGTAGATTCGATTCCAGACTTCAAGAAAAACATTAACATTAACATGTGTTAAAATGTTGAAGTAAGACGTCGTGAGGAAACCAGTTAGTACTATATCTAATATATAAAATTTCCATGTCACAATGTTAGTTACCGTACTCCTCCGAAACGGCTTGACCGATTCTCATGAAATTTTGTGAGCATATTGAGTAGGTCTGAGAATCGACCAACATCTATTTTTCATACCCCTAAGTGATAAGGGTGGCGTAAAGATCGGGAAAAACGGAAAGTGCTTTTTTCTTATGGATTATTGACATTTGACAGGACAACGTCTGTCGGGACAACTAGTATAAGAATAATAAGCGGAAATGGCCTTCAACCTATCACATGTGCCAAATTCTTATTGGAAATACACATGACTTCTTTAGAAAGTTTCAGAGCACCTAGATATCTAATCGAATGACTATCGTACTTGGAGATAGTCGTTTGTCCTTCAATCATGCCCAAACGGACTTGGATAAAACTTGGAAATATACTCTTATAAAGCTTAGACCCTGAAATAGCAAATAGGCTACTTTTTTCTAGATATCACGTAAGTGTAGCCGCGGTCGGAAGCTAGTATTTTACATTTCAAACCAGTTTAAAAAATAAATGTTATAATAGTATTGTATCAGTAATCTGTTTCCGATATTAAGCTATATATTATCCAAGCTTTGCTTCTTTTGAAACTAGATAGCGCTGTGTGTCCACCAATATTATTTATTAATTTGACAGAGGCGAGAATCCACGGTGTCGGTTACTATTCCTTCAGTACCGATGAAAAGGAGCGACGTAAGCAAATGGAGGAACTGATCAAGAGGCGCCAAGAAACGCTGCATGCTCAGAAACAAACCGAGGAGGTCAGGAAAAAACGGGATGCTGTCATGGCTGCGAGGATCAAAGCTGCGAGGGCTAGGCAGAGGGCAAGAGCTGGTCTGCCTCCTGAAGAACCTGAAGGTATATATTTTGATTGTAAACACAGACACAATAAGTTTTAAATCTAAGCATCTATTTAATATAACCAGTACCTTTGGAAAGCTAACTAAAGAATGTAATGTAGGACGTGCCCTTGACTATCAAATAAACAAATTAAAGAGTGTGTGTATGTGTGTAAGCAAGGATGTCTGGAACTAAAATTACGGAGTCATCAGATCACTATTTCATCAAATCTAAAACTTTCATTATATTATTACTTAAAGAACAGACATCTTTCATTCTAACATGTCCACATGTCTGAGATGTGACTATTAAAATGATGCAGAAACTATGAGGATGGAGAAAACTAACTGAATTATATATTTTTTTCAGAAGAAGATAGAGAGAGCTTCACGTCGCGTCTACTTGAGTTCCTGACAAAGCAGCGCGACGAAGCAGATTTGAAGGCCAAAGAAGAGGAAAAGAAAAAGAAAGAGGAACAAGAGGAAGAGAGACAGAAGCTGCGCGAAGTGTACATCAGGGAATGGGATCTCGGCAAAGATGGCGTCGAAGAAAAGGCAAAGAAATTCAAAGAAATGACACAAGAAGAATACGTCGAACAACAGAGAGATAGGAGAATAAACGAGTTTGCGCCGTTCCAAACTGCGTTATCCAGTAAGTCTAATTATAGTTTTGATGATACCGGTTCTATGGTGGGTGTAGACGGTATCACGCCAGCTAAAACATGGTCGGATGTGAGGCCCAAAGCCATAGCTACACTGCCAGACGTAAACGATATTGAGGTACAAAACGGACTATACTACTCTTCAAAGCAGCAAAAAGAAGATAATAATATACCTACTCCAAAAAAGAGACCTATAACTCCTGGCATAAGCAATTCGACTATCAGAGATATGAGATATAAGAATTTTGTTAGATCAGAAGAACCGACACCTATAGTTAACGAACTAAGCGATGATGAAGATGTTCAAAAGGTAAATGATGAAAGAAGGATAGGTGGAACTGAAGTCGCTCCTCCGCCTACGTACGATTACTACGGCCCTATTCCAAAGAAGGTAAAGCATCAGAATCCGTTTCAGTCTGACATTAGAGAGGCCTATGATCAGGGAAAGAAGAGCCTAGAAGCAAAGTCTAGTAGTAGGCAACTATCTAAGGACTACGACTTTACATTCGGTTGATGTTCTATTCGAAAAATTGTAGCAGTGACGGAAAACATTTTGAGGTAACCAGTTAGATTCTGTTAAAAGTAAGCATATGCCAAATCTATATATTCGTGAGCTTACATAATATTTAATTTATTTAATAAATAAAACTACAAAAATGTTTGTGAGGTTTTTAATTTTCGTGCCAGTTAAAGTCCTAATGCATTTGACTATTACACTCTAATATCACATATAACTAACTCTACAACATTTAATAACAAATCTATGTTTATAAAAATATTTAAAGCTTTATTTTTAGAGATCAATGCCAATTCGTAGCTGAAATAATATCCTCTTTAAATTACTATACGAGGTAAATAAGAACATTCATAATTATCACTAGCTCCCACAAGTCGGCTAGATTTGGGACTTCGCCGTTCTTTTCATCCGTGTCCTCGGAGTCGCCTTTCTTCTTTTTTTCTGTTTTTTGATCATTCTTTTTGGTTGTTTCTTTGATTGAATGCGTTGTGGTTTCAATGTGATTCGTATTAGTGATCATTTCGGTAGTTCCCATTGTAGTCGTCGCGGTCACCTTAGCTGGTGTTACATTTTGCTGCAGCGCTTCTGGTGGCGGTAAATTGTCTTTTGGATTCTTCATCTGAATTACTGAAAGTTCTATTTGAATGCTTGTTGGCACCATTGAAGTGAGTGTTGGGATCTCTATACCTTCTTTTGTTTCTTCAACCAATTCTTGACTTGCTGTAGTGTACACATCTGTATTTTCTTCTAGCATGGATATGGTAGATGAGACTTGATTGATTTTAATATCATCAATTGTTTTAGTGGTTCCACGCTCAACGTTTGCTGTTTCTACATTTGTGGCTTCAGTGGTAGCTTCGTTCATTTCAATCGGTTGATCTCCTTGCATTTCAGACTCGCTATCCTGTTCAGATTGTTTAACTTCTTCAATGATCTCACCCACGTCATTTATAATCTCGTTTTCAAGAACATTAATTACATTAGTTGTTTGCATCATTCCGCTTTCATTATCCATGGGTTCCTCGGATGGTATAGAACTGTGGGTATCAGTATCTGGTGCCATGGTTGTTGTATCCTCATCTACAGCTTTCTTTCTAGGCGTTAGAGATAAGAATCCCTTGGCGCCTACCGAGCAACGTTTTTCCCGCTTGTTTTTGCCCACGATCTTGGTCAAAGTAGCGAACGCCCTGTTTTCTCTGTCGGTGTTTTGTCCGTTGCAAAGGTTGCCCTGGCATGGGCATATCATACGCCAGGTCTTTGAGGTGTTGCAGTAGAGGGAGTAGCATTCATCTTGGTAGAATTTCACGCACAGCCGGGACTCAATGTACGCTGTAAAAATAATTTATGATAAACTTCCTCGAACTATTACAAGTAGAGTACTATTGTTTAGTCGGTAACTAAGTAAGGTAAGTCGTGATTCTACTTTTATTTTGAATAATTTATACAGTTTGTATTGTTCAGTCCAGTCCATCCTAGATCGCTTTTAGCGATAAGGCCACCTATTGTATTACCAATACCTCAGTGTCAAATTCTTCTGTTTCTATTGTATTCGTTCGTATGTACCTATGGTATAACTATCGATTTTGACACGGGTCTTTATCACGTAATTACCTTCAATTACCTATGGTAATCAATAAAATATTATCTGTCTATATATCTATCTACTTACGCGGCGAAGTAGCAACGACAGCGCAGTGCGTGTAACCCGGATCGCACATTGTCTCCTGCAACTCCTGGCCGCAAGATGGCGCTCGCTGGCTCCGATGGACCTGCTCCGCTAAGGGCCCACACCAGTAGCATCTCTTGGAATCTTCTGCTGATGTTGACACTGAAATAATTCAACTTTTAGACCGGCTTGCACAACAATCGCTAAATTTGACGCATTTGTATGACTTGACAACTTCCTAAATGTGTTTAGCGTGCTAAATACGTTTAGGAAATGTGTAAGAACGCACTTACCGATGACATTTCTGAACAATCATGGCATTGCTAAGTGCGTCCAAAAGAAATGAGCGTGAACTAATGTTTGGTGTAGTTGCGGAAACAACCTTGGGCACTGTTTTTTTTTCCGCCAGCGGCTTCGCCCGCTTGGTACCTGGATAAAACGTAGCCTATGTGTTATTCTGATGTATAAGCTATATTACTGTAAAGTTTCATCTAAATCAGTTCAGTAGTTTTTGCGTGAAAGAGTAACAAACACACACACACATACCCACTCACAAACTTTCGCATTTATAATATTAGTAGGAAGATGCCTTTGCTGATATGTAGATATACTGAAAGGTCATCCGGCTCGAAGGACTCGAGCGTCAATGAGCGAAAGTTATCTCGTCGAGAACTTCACAAGAAAATTATAAATATGAGCTTATTAGGCCTCGCTCGGTACGTAAGTTTACGGTATTTTTACGATGACATACCTACCTCCCAGGCGCATTGATATTTATTATACCTATGTCTATCAAACAACTAACCCTCGTATTCAAGAACGACACTATGAGAACACGCACCCACAGTGGACGAAATCTTTTTTCATAAACATCACTTTATGTATTTAGCGGCACTATGACGCACGCTACCGTGTGCCTTTAGAGCTCATCTTTGGCTAGAGGCACACGACAATGTGCCTCTAGTCACACTATGCAGTGTCGCACAACACATAAAGGGATTTTTATGAAAAAAGTTTTCGTCCACTGTGGGTGCGTGTTCTCATAGTGTCGTTCTTGAATATGAGGGTGAGACTCGACGCATAAAGCTTTTTTCCATAACCCTACATTTCTAAAACCCAGTTATAAATTCACGGCAGTGAGCATTGCGGTCGGCGATCATTTATTCACATGCAGCGCCAGGTGTTGATTGCTCGAGGCTCTCGAACGTTTTCGCCGTATAATAATGCTTCGACCAGTTTCGACGAGCATATCGCACGCTGCTCTATGATGATCTCGACCTAAATATGCGCAAAAGCCTTCGATTTCTCCAAGCAAATAAAAAGGTTCAAATTCAGAAGTTTTAATATTATTTTCTGAACAATAAGTTCTTGTTTCTAGCCTAGAAGTTTTCAGATCTACAATTTACCTTCCATATTTTCATGGGTCACTCAGATTATCAATTATTTTGGTTATTGTTGAGAATATTAGAGTTGGTATGTAGCTGGTGTGGGTTTTTTTAAGTGAACCATGGATCTCACTCAAAATGGATTAAACCCAGGTGACCGTCCAAAAAGCTGCATATCATAATGGACTAGTGGCTTACCTAGTAGGTACCTATAGGACCTATTTACCCCACTTTTCAATTATGATCTATTTAAGACCATTTAACAATGAAAATTTAAATATATTGCATTTTTTTACTTGCAATATCACTCGTTTAGGGCACAAAATTAATCTATACAACGTGTTACAAAATACCCCGTAAAAAATATAATTCATTATAATTTTGTCAACCCTAGCAAGTTGTCATGTCAGGGAAGCAGTTTTATGTCGCATCTTCGTTAAAAAAACCCGTGAAGTTAGGTTATTTGTTGCTTGATGCTTTGAGAAGCAAGTAATTGTAATATGATGCCGAAAAAATAGCTTCAGGGCTGGTAACAAAACCAATTTGCTGAGTGTAGGTATCAACAGCAAAACAAAGAGTTATTCGATATGTCATTGGAATGTTTTCGTTACGTGTACAAATAATAGTGAGGTTACGTCTGTGTGTGACCTATATCGTGTTAAGGCGAGTAATCAATGTTTTTAATGAATGCAGAATCGTTTTTTCTCAATAACCGCAAAACATACAGTTTTGTTTTTCATGACAAAGATAACTTAAGGATATAATCTAGATAAATTACAGACAGAAACACGATTGGTGAAACTTTTCTCGATAGATTTATTTTCCAAAGTTGGCTCTTCAAAAACACGAGTTTCGTTTATAATCAAAGCTATGAATAGCTAAACAGTTTATTTTTATATAATTCGTAAGATAATCATACTAGCTAAATAAATTACAGACAGTTTCTTTTTAAATTTGATGGTTTTCGAGATGATGCAGTTTTATCACTTTTTCCGTCTTATCCGGGTAGACTCAGCCCATACAAAACGTCCGAACGTCGAAACTTTCCGAAACTTTCCGAACGTCGTCTACATCGTGAAATAATTATTAGGTATATACCTAATAATCGTGTATATACACGTATTGTCTTATTATTTGACTACAAGGTGATCCATAAGATCGATATTAGAGCCTATTTGTGGATTTGTGTGTAAAATATGCAGTGGCACTTTATTTCCACCCTACATTTATGTCGATCGATACCTACTATAAAATAATCTACGATACAGCTAGTCATTATAATTATATTTACCAGCATTAATATTTACAGTAATTGAAAAGAAAAAAAATGGACGTGCCTCTGACTACTCATTTGAGATATCTTCAAGGATCTGACCACCTTGACTATTGACTTTTCATTAACTTATCTAGTTAACTTGGAACCTAAACTCAATAAAACATTAAACTGAGCAATGCTTGCACACTGCTTCGAATAGTTTAAACTTTAAACGAAGGAGCAAATACAACTTTACCTTCAGAAACGAAAGGTATAAAACTAGCAAAACTCTAGACAGCAGCTAATATTGACCGTGTGACAACATCCATGGGAGTGCGCAACTGTGCAGAAGGCCAACAGAATTTCACTGAATTTTTTATCAGGTTCAGCACTGGTGTTGATCGCTATCGAGCTACTAGCGAGCGTAGAGGTGTGCTACGCCATTGATGCGATAGGGGAATGAGAGCAACAAAATACCAAAAAATAAATGAACTTATCCAGGGGAGAAATAGGCAACTCTAAACTCTTACTAGTAAATAGAGATAGAAAATATTATGTGAAAATCGGAATCTACTAGAATCTAAGAAATTAGATGACCATTAAGACGCTGCCAGTCGACGATTATTTTTGTTCGAAACGAAAAAAGAAATACTTGTGAACAAGCCACATCTCCTATTTTATAATGTATAGTATATGTGAATAAAGATGTACCCATCTTTAATCACTTCGATAAATAATCCTACCGACCGCTGCAATGATGACAAACACACGTCCGCGCGTGGTCCGCCTTAGCTTTTCGAATAAATTAATGATATAAATTATGTATAATTACTTATCAAAAATCTATCCTAATAGAAATCTAGATCTACATATTACCTATCTTTAACAATAAATCACAAGTTGATTTTAATAGTAGGTATATAAAATATTTCGATCATAAATTCTAAAACGAATCATTTTGAAATAATATTTTTATCGTGAAAAGTTTCTGCTATTATTTTTTCAGCTTAATAGAAATCTAGGTAGGAACCTGAAGTAATATACTTATAAAAATAGGAGATGTGGCTTGTTCAGAAGTATTACTTTTTTCGTTCCGAAAAAGAGCAATCGTCGACTGGCAGCCTCTTAAGGACGGGAGCAGCCTCTACGAATCTCTGCTCTATGACCTAATGTAGCATGGCTATAAGAGAACCAATAGTACGACAAGCTAGCAAATATTATTTAAGTATTTCAACTGTATTGTAATGCCAGAACTGGTGCTACCAAAGGCTCGCTATAGAGATGATACATTTTTAATCAAAAATCAACCAAGTCAGCTTTCAAAGTATGTAGTTCTCTATCGGGTACCACTCGTGCATTTTTTATTGGACTCTATAAAATTATAAAGGCAGAAAAGTTTGAAATTAAAGCTGCCCACAATAAGCTATTTGACAGTATAAAAAATAAAGTGTTGTTGATAGTAATCTATGTAAATTATGCCTTCATAAAGCGTTATGGAGTAAAATAACTTAAAAATAGACAATGATTTATTAAAAAACCCATAATAATAAAATTATCTATTTTTAAACGGTCACGTGTCACGTCAAAACCCCCGTCACGTGACACAAAACGATCGGGATTGGTCGAATCGACGATGACGTAACATGCTTGTCAATATGTTATCGCTTGCCTTGAAAAACTTGGCGTTTGTGTATTTGTCGACAAGCATGTAACGTCACAGAATTTAGTGCGACGCCATTTGCATAAAGAAGCAATTTTGCGGGTTATTTAAAATGTCAATATTTAATTTAAATTTTTAGGGCCAATACTTAACAGAATTGTAAATAATATTTTTTTATTGGTTCCACAGTCACTACTGAATAATCTAGAATGGTTTTCAAAATCTTGTCAAATAGCCCATTACGCTAAGTTTAAATTCACTGTTAAAGTATCAAGCACCTAAGTACCTAAGGGTTTTATTATCCCTTAGCAGATCTTATAACTATAACTATAACTTTTTACTGCAAAGCAGTAAAAAGTTCATGACCTATCTATTAGCTTATAAAATATTATAATATTACGTATTCCGCTCCATTCAATGATAAAAACAATTTTATAAAGGGCTATGAATAAATAATTTGATACTAAAACGGATATAATGACTTTAATTGAACGAAATAGAAGCAAATACGTTAAACTCTACCATTACGTAAATGGATGGAAATAAATGAGATAGAACAACATTGTACCTACATGCATACACGAGTAGCTAAAGTAATCCCCTAAATGGATCACGTAACTTCAGGATATTATGTATAACATAGATAATTTGATTTTTACTGGATAGACATGATTTTTCTACTAGAAACTAGATAATTACGTTTAAAAAACTAAAAATAAAACAGACGCAAATGTTTCAACCGATCGAAAAATCAAGGGACGTTTTTTTTTAAGTTTTATGAAGAAAATATTAGTCGTACATAAATATAATTGAAATGGAACTTGGAACCATTCTCTACATAATATAGAAAAAACTATCGAAATCGGATCACGAGGAGAACAGATATGAGCGGTCATACATAAAAAAAGATTTTAAAAAATACACATGTCGAATTGAGGATCTCCTCTCCTTCGTCGGTTAAAAAGAGTGTAGAAAACTCTGAAAATAATTACAGAACTAACTTATCTAAAGACAAGAACAATAATCGTGATTTATGTCGATGCTCCAATAAACTTTTCAAATAACGCCAGAGAAAAATTAAGTCTGCTGCGAACATTTATCAGAAAACTTGTCGACACGCGAAGTCGAATAAAGTTAGGAAAATAATCTTTCTCTCACCACTTAGCAGAACGAGGACCGCAGTCGGGAGAAACATCCTAGTCGCAAACTTTACTCCAGCCATCGGGAATTGCACAAGTTTTCTTTTTAAGAAATTTTATTGACCATGTTATGTACGTGCGAGTGGGTTCGTATGCCAGGCCAGTATTGAGAAAAAACTTTATATAAATAAATATAACGTGGTACACGACTGGTCGCCTTTACGCGGTGACTAGGTAGTCCCCACTGTCGTAGCAAGCGGACAGCGGACTTATTAAGTGCCTACGTAGGTAAAGCTGTGTCCACACTTGTTTGACCAGGGAAAATGATGAGTCTTTCCTTGGCTATTTTTGTTCCTCCAATAATGTGGTACGTAAACAGGCTGTACGGGTGTGGCTTATAATATTACTAGCTTTTACTCGCGACTTCGTCCGCGTAGTTTTGAAAAATCGATTTTTGACTACTGTTAAAACATTTAAATTCTTGAAAATCAAAAGATTTTAGGAAAACAGTAGCCATTGTCTGTCATTGTCCGTCCCAAAACTTTAAACGATCTCTATAATGTCATTTTATCACAATTAGCGGTTTGGCCGTGATAATGTCACAGACAGACAGACGTATCATAATTGCATTTATATTATTACTAGCTGCTTGCCCCGGCTTCGCACGAGTGGTACCTGGTTAAAAAGTAGCCTGTGATTCTGACGTATAAGCTATATCTCTATAATACACACACACACACACGCACACACACACCCACTCACTCACAAACTTTCGCATTTTTTCAAGATGTTTAATGAAGTAAATAGGTAAAGAATATGTAGTTTCGGAATACAACTATCTTTTGTGTGGAAGTAGCTGAAAAATAGAAGGTACCTGCGCACCCTTATGTACCTATGTTGGTGTTATTTAATGTAGTATGAAAAAACTAATGAGTTTTGTCAAAAAAGGGAAGTTATTAAGCCACCGGTTAAACTAGAATTAAGCAATTTTCATGAAATACTGTTTGTTAAATAAAAACATTTTTGCTCTTGGCTTTTACTTGGCTTTTATAATAAGGTAAGATTAGGTAATACATAGCTTGCTAACCACTTAAGGGGCATAATTAATTGAGTCCTATTTAATCCTACTTTCTACTAATTTATATGCGCATCAAAACACGTGCTCACAACGGTGTAGGAAAACAACGTGAGGAAACCAGTAACTACTGCAAAATGTGGGCATGTGCCAAATATAATGTTTGGACGTGCCTTTGACTACCCCTACTAGATATCTTCAAAGGATCTAAGTGTTTGGAGATCTGAGAAATTGTCTACCATATATGGGGATTACAGTCGTGATCCTATTTTTATTTTTTACTAATGTTTTGATGATGTTTGAATATATTTGAATTAAACTTGTAATATACTTACATTACGTACTGGAGTTGCATATAGGATAATTTTAATTCAGTGACCATGCAAGCGAAGCCGCGGGTGGAAGCTAGTTTGAAGCTTTTTTTAATATTGCAGCTTTGTATTCACAGTAGGTACTAATATTGTTGTAATTTTCCAAGTATGCTAGAAATTGTTTTTGTTCAATTATGTAGGTATACAGAAATAAGATAAGATGCAAATACTACTCGTAGCACCAGTGATTGTTTATTTCCTTTATTGTTTGTTAAGAAATGAGGTTACACAAAGGACTCCTTACGTTGGAAAATCCTTCTTTTTTATGAAAATAACCCGAACCATTCCACCATCTTTAATGAAATACAGTACTTAGGTACTTATTAAGTTTAATAAAATACCTATTCCTAAGTTTTCAGTATAATTTACTTTTCGTAGCGTAGATTGTATTTTACAGACATTTATATATTACTAGCTGCTTGCCCCGGCTTCGCACGTGTGGTACCTGGATAAAAAGTAGCCTATAAGTTATTCTGATATATAAACTATATTACTGTAAAGTTTCATTTTAATCCGTTCAGTAGTTTTTGCGCGAAAGAGTAACAAACACACACAAACACTTACAAACTTTCGCATTTATAATATTACTAGCCGACCCGTGACAGACGTTGTCCTTCAATAATCGTGTAGAAAAGACTAGAATAGAATGTTTTTAGTCTGTGGTGTCATATTTGTTGCACACCAGCGCCATCTATACAGAAATCATCCCTTTTGCGTTTTTTATCGTTTTTGGATGTTTTTCATATTTTAAAGTAGTCTATTATTTATTCGGGCAGTATATCTACATCTACAGCCAATTTCAACTTAATCCGTTTTGTCGTTTAGGCCTGATTGCGGAACAAACATACATACAAACTCACAAACTTTCGCATTTATAATATTATATTAGGATAGGATAGGAAATTAGGATTTTTATTAAAAAAATGTTCTGATTATTCTGATTCAACAAGACTTTGATACATCTAATCTATTGAGATGGTTCGAACAATGTCAGCAGGTGAAACTTTTTTAACTCGCTTATGGGAGTTACGGGATGCTAGTACCTGGGACAATCAACTGCAGAATTTGATGACGTTTTTGGATTTTTGTTATATTTTATTTTAAGGGCTATGACAGTTTTGAATAAATGATATTGATATGATAATGATAGTTAGGTAGGAGTATGTTGATATATTATCTACATTTTATGTTATATCTAGGTACTTCGTTAATTTATTGGTTAGGTAAAGTTAGGTACAACAATAGATAGTCATGAAACTTGGTTTACTGGACGGAAAGTCAAATCTTTGTAGATAACCTGGTAATCTAACAGTAAGTATTTTTCCTGTTTTAAAACTGGTTATCAAAGTTGGTTTTCTAATGGGAACAAATGAAACTAACTAGCTGACCCGCTCGCAACTTCGTTTGCGTGTAAGTAGTTAGGTACCGAACACTTTTATGAAAGGTACCTAACTATTTATTGGTTTTGAAGATTATTCTCAAGTTTGAATCTAACCGTCTAAATAATCTAGCTGTGGCCAGAGCACGAACAACTATCGTATCGACAACCTATCGTCGTAATATCAAAATTGTCACTTTTTGTACAGAAAAAGTGTCAGTTTTGGCATTTGGACGATACGTTGTGGATACGATAGTGGTTCATGCTAACCCCCCTGGACTTTCCTTTGGACTTTTAATTTAGTTTGAAAAAACACAGAGAGAGTTTCATTATTCACTTTGGAGAAAATATCACTCCAAGTTTAACGCGCCACGCTAAATATCTCGTACAAATTGTATCAGCCCATTGCACCCCTTTATTTAATAACCCTAAAACCCGTATTTCATTACGAATATTTACCCTTAGTTTCGTGTTAATCGTGTTATGCGTCCAAAATTAAAACTTTGTTTGAGCCCTTCTAGTAGTAATTAATCGGAACACGCGTTAAAGACTTCCCAAACTTTGACACCCATATTATAGTATTACTAGCTGCTCACCCCGGCTTCGCACGGGTAGTACCTGGATATAAAGTAGCCTATGTGTTATTCTGATGTATAACAGTATAACCTATATTACTGTAAAGTTTCATTTTAATCCGTTCAATAGTTTTTGCGTGAAAGAGTAACAAACACACACATACACATACACATACACATACACATACACATACACATACACATACACATACACATACACATACACATACACATACACATACACATACACATACACATACACATACACATACACATACACATACACATACACATACACATACACATACACATACACATACACATACACATACACATACACATACACATACACATACACATACACATACACATACACATACACATACACATACACATACACATACACATACACATACACATACACATACACATACACATACACATACACATACACATACACATACACATACACATACACATACACATACACATACACATACACATACACATACACATACACATACACATACACATACACATACACATACACATACACATACACATACACATACACATACACATACACATACACATACACATACACATACACATACACATACACATACACATACACATACACATACACATACACATACACATACACATACACATACACATACACATACACATACACATACACATACACATACACATACACATACACATACACATACACATACACATACACATACACATACACATACACATACACATACACATACACATACACATACACATACACATACACATACACATACACATACACATACACATACACATACACATACACATACACATACACATACACATACACATACACATACACATACACATACACATACACATACACATACACATACACATACACATACACATACACATACACATACACATACACATACACATACACATACACATACACATACACATACACATACACATACACATACACATACACATACACATACACATACACATACACATACACATACACATACACATACACATACACATACACATACACATACACATACACATACACATACACATACACATACACATACACATACACATACACATACACATACACATACACATACACATACACATACACATACACATACACATACACATACACATACACATACACATACACATACACATACACATACACATACACATACACATACACATATACACACACACACACACGCACACACACACACACACACTCACTCACAAACTTTCGCATTTATAATATTAGTACGAACTAGGTACCTACTCACACCCCGAAAAGGGAGTTTTTTTTTCTCCTTTTCCCACTTAATGTGGGGTCGGCACAACAAATTAACAAACATGTTGCGAAGAGGATTTGGCTTAAGTTTTACAACCAGCCGCCTGCCTGACGTCAACCCTCTTTGGGAATACTTGGTGCACTTCACCTTTGTCGTCCTCCTCGTGTAGATGTTTGCAGCGACGGAGACGACCAAAAAAGAGTAAATTATATTTACTCTTTTATGGTGATATTAAAAAGAAAATATTACTTTAGTAGGTACTAAGTATTCCGTTCATTCTGACTTTTTTACACAAAGATTAGAGTTTATTGCGTCAGGCTTGACACCCATTTAACGTCGACTCTTTATAAAACCCCTTTTTAAGGGGTGGTAAAAAAAATCATATGTCTTTTATCATTTGCATTGAAGAATATTTATACCAAGTTTTATGTTTTTAAGTTCAAGAAATACGATTATCATGCAAACGCTTATAGCCTTTTGCGAATTTTCGAAAACCGTTTCTTAATAAGTACAGTTTCAGCCTACATTGTACAAACCTTAGTTTTTACTTTTTAAACCACTCTCTTTTTTGTTTATTCTATCCTGTCCATCAAAAGGTTGACTGGAAGAGATAGCTTTTAGCGATAAGGCTGTTTTTTAGTCCTGTTTTTATAATGTAAGTATCCAAAGAAAAAATGTTTCCTGAATTTCTTTGCTATAAACCTCACGGAGCCCGAGACCTTTCCAACGAATGCAAAACCGTGGAAATCGGTTCGTGCGTTCTGGAGTTATAGCGTCAGGAAGGAAAACCCGACTTATTTTTATATTATAGACTAGCTGACCCGTGCCCGCTTCGCTGGGCGACAGACATTTTGAAATGTGATTATTTTGAATAGTAATAGTAATTACGCGAAAAAGCAACATTTTTGGTAGTTTTTTTTACACCTTTAAATCAAAATATTGCATTTTTTAATAAGGAATCAATTACTTTTTCATAAATAAAAGATAGCCTATGTTACCCAGAGATAATGTAGCTTGGTAATAATGAAATTATAATCGGTTCAGTAGCTTTTGAGTTTATTCATTACAAACATAAAATATACAAACAAACAATACATACAACAAAAAATCAAATCTTTAAAAATATAAATAGGATCACTACTTTCATCCCTAGGTACGGTAGAGATCCTCCCAGATCTCCAGACGCTTAGATCCTTCGAAGATGTCTAGTGGGGGTAGTCAGAGGCACATTTGCAGTAGTTAGACATTCCATACGTGACAGGTTGCAAGCCCATCGCCGCTTATAAGAATACTAACTGGTTTCCTCACGATGATTTCCTTCAAAGTTTTAAGCACGTGTTTTTGGTGGGCATATACATTTTTTGAACAGAAAATGCCATTGATGCACGCCAGGATTCGTGGGAGGTACCACGACTTTCAGATTGAAAATCGAGGTACCTCCCACTCGGCCAACACGGCTTTTTTCTTTATAATATTAGTATACCAACTAAAATAACCCATAATGGTTCAGCAAGCCAACACAAATTAAAGAATGTTTGTTTATATAGGTAGGTACACATGTGCTGCTATCTGTTGAGTTTTTTATGAACTAATGTAAAATTAGTAATTCATTTTTAGGGTTCCGTACCCAAAGGATAAAAACGGGACCCTATTACTAAGACTTCGCTGTCCGTCGGTCCGTCTGTCGGTCACAGGACTGTATCTCATGAATCGTGATAGCTAGACAGTTGAAATTTTCACAAATGATGTATTTCTGTTGCCGCTACAACAACAAATACTAAAAACAGAATAAAATAAATATTTAAGCTGGGCTTCCATACAACAAACGTGTTTTTTTTGCCGTTTTTTATAGATAATGGTACGGAACCCTTCGTGCGCGAGTCCGACTCGCACTTGGTCGGTTTTATTTTATTCTTTTTCTTTCGAATGTCGACAGCCTGTTGATCAACTTTGCCTAAAGCAGCATTAATATCTCATATAGATTACCCAGACCCAGACCGCTATAGTTCCACATCTGGTATTCCGATCTTCCAAAATTATAGCCATTAAGTTGCCGGGGACTAATAGCTATATAACAAAAAAAGTTTCATCAAAATCCGTCCTTTAGTTTTTGCGTGACAGCCGGACAACGGACAGACAGACAGACAGACAGACAAAAATTTCAAAATGTTTTTTTTGGCTTGTGTTACTTGTATGAAGACCCCTATTAGTATTTTTTTTAGTTTTTATTCAATGTACAGAATTGAACTCTTTTACAGTTTTATTATAATATATGTATGTATAATGTATAATAATAATGTATAGATTACTTGTATGAAGACCCCTATTAGTATTTTTTTTAGTTTTTATTCAATGTACAGAATTTATCTCTTTTACAGTTTTATTATATGTATAGATGTATAGATTATAGATTGCAATACGAATAGAACGTCGACTTTGATGGCTAGTACAAATAAAAGACCCGTATTTTAATCCCTAGTGAATTCACACGAATTTAAAATTATATAAATAAGCGCTTGCAACCTGTCACGTATGGAATACTAACTACTGCAAAATGTGGCCATGTGACAAATATAATGTTTGGACGTCCCTCTGATTACCCCCACTAGACATCTCCAAGAATATAAGCGCTTGGTGATCTGAGAGGATGTCTACCGTACTTGGGGATTACAGTCGTGATCCTTTTTTTTTTTTTTTTTAATAAATAAATGTCAGTTTTTCCTATTTCAAGTATTTATTCATATTTTATTGACATTGGTCTTGGCCAATGTGATACGAATTTTTCAAGGAATTTACTTAAATTAATTTACAGAATTTACTATTTTTTGTAGTAAGGTACAATTTTTAAACCATACACTATAAAAAAAAATAGGAGAGATGAGAAAAATTTCGATATTCAAACTGTAATAAACTGAACCTATGGGTAATGAAGTCACGGGCATTCTGCTAGTGAACACTGTGTACACACCGTTGTTTGCACAATACATATTGTATGGAGCTCCACGCGCCCTACATTTAGGTCAATTGAGTTAAGTTCATTGTAAGGTGGGTTATATAGTACTAAATTCATCATTATTCAATTGTTTGTGTTCCGTTATCATAAACAGCTGCTATTCGTTTGTGTTTGTTTTAAAATAAAGTGTTATCGTTTTAAAAAAAATCTTTTGTTTGCGAGTGTTGTTGACTGTGAAATAAATAGTTCAGATGGTCTTTTCTTTATTTTAATTAATTAAACGAATGTTATTACAGAACTAAATACATAATGCTGATTGAATACATAATGCACATAACTATTTATTGGCCTTTCTTGGCTTCTTAGCTGCTCTGTAAGGAAAGCCTGAGGGTAGGTGCCTACTTCATAGTTATAGTAAGTTAATAAGGGGTAGGTTTCGAAATATTTTCATTATTTCAAAACGGTGTTTAGTACCTGTGTTTTTTGACCCACAGCATAAAATCAATGCACCTAAATATTTTCATTATTTCAAAACGGTGTTTAGTACCTGTGTTTTTTGTCCCACAGCATAAAATCAACCTTCCTATTATTAAACCATTTTGGTAGAAAAATAGGTACAAAATACGAGTAAGTAAGTATGTCAGCCTCGAAAATAGTATTAATAATTGTTAAAGAACAAAAACCACATAATTTAAATGTTTTTGCGTTCATTTGGATAGAGATTTGTTAGCCTTTAGTTACCTTCAGTTGAATAAAAGCCAAGGCAGTATGAATCATAACTGCAGTCTCCTTACATTCATCACTCGGTATAACCCTGGGAACCGGAAGTTTGTATTTATGCATGCATTTCTATTATTTCCACTGCTAAAAGTGGTATATATAGTTATATAGCCAAGGTGGTATTTATTTAACTAAGACACGGAGGAAGATTTTAATAAATGTGTATTTTTTCATACATACTATCTTCTTCACTACATAGTATAAAGCAAAGTCGCTTTTCGCTTCCCGCGTATGTATGTATGTATGTTTGCTTATATCTTTAAAACTACACAACGGATTTTGATGCGGTTTTTTTTAATAGATAGAGTGATTCAGGAGGAAGGTTTATATGTATCATGTTATCACTAAATAGTATAAAGCAAAAGCGGGGTATACAAAAAAATTCTGTAATATATTTTGGTATCAGCTTTGCACCCGTGCGAAGCCGGGGCGGGTCGCTAGTTTATTATAAACATAAATGTTTGAGTTTGATTTGGATGAAATTTAGCAGGTACAGAGAACGTTTAGAAATAATAGTTTGTTTATTTCGAATGAACGGGAATATTCGCGTAAGTTTTGGTTCTCTTGCAGCATAGGATAATTATTATAATACTAGCGACCCGCCCCGGCTTCGCTCGGGTGCAAAGCTGATACCAAAATATATTACAGAATGTCTTTGTATACTCGTTAACAGCATTTAAAATTTAAAAAAAAAGTCGCGGTAAAAAGTAAAGGATAGAAATTGATTATTGTGAGAGATACTAAAGAGATAAACATATACCATCGCAGACTTTTTTGTAGACCTTTTTAAGGTTTACAATATTTAGTACATTATTTTTATCTATCTCGTAGAGTTCAGCCAGCGTTTTCAATGTAAGCGCAAAAAAATGTGTTTATTTACGACTTCATATTAGAAATCTTAAAATTATCAGTGGTTCTCTAATATATTAAGCATGTAATTATACATATAAGCCTTCCTCCTGAATCACTCTATCTATTAAAAAAAATTGCATCAAAATCCGTTGTGTAGTTTTAAAGATATAAGCATACATAAAGACATACATACAGACGCGGGAAGCGGGAATCGACTTTGCTTTATACTATGTAGTGATTTACAGAAATAATATATATCACAATTTTTACAAAAGACACACAGTTGCTCGTATTTAAAGACCGTCGCTAGGAATATATTCAAGACAAAGATATATTACAGATACAGACTACAGTGAGAGCACAAGTGGACACCACGTAATGAAGTAGGTATGTCACATACTACGACCAAGCTGGCTCGAGCACTATCTAAGGGAGGGACAAAAGTAATTTACTCTGAATGACCGACCTACTTAGACATAGTTAAACTTGAAGCCAAGCCAAGCTTCCCCGGAATTCCGATTTCTGGGAAAATCCTTTTTCCTAGTAGTGGCAGTACTTTTAGTCTTTTTCCTAGAATACTGTTAATGCAAAAGTCAGAGTTAAATAAATATGTTTATTAGGTACTAAAAGTCCCTCCAGCTTCCCACGGTACTAATGATGATTGTAAGCAATTTTTTGATAAATATAGCTAATTTTACTCAATGATAGCTTTTGATTTTTTTGTCTACCTATTCCAAATAAAAATATAAAATACAAATTTTACATCTTTATAATACGAATAGTGTAGATGTAGGTTGTACGTTTTTACATGTTTTTTACACTTACCGATCCTACATGGAATGGGATAAGGAATAAAAAAGACGAAGAAGATGAAGATTGAACTAGTGGTTTTGATTTTGTCTTACCTAGGATCTAAAGGTATATCTAAGAAGCAAATTTCAGTTTTGAAAGCACGGAACGTTGACTAACAAATTAATAGCATCGTTGAGTAGAGCGTAAGGATTGCAGGTGGCTATCTGTGCTTCTAGCCAAAGTCTAAGTTTCAAATTTCAATTCATGCCAAACACGTAGCCACGTAGGCCAGCCTTGCCGTTCTAATCCCAGATGGAATTCGGTGTGCCAGGATTATATTGGACCTACTCGTCCCAGTACCAAAGCTAATTAATATTATAATGTTTAGGTACTAAGGTGCTGGGCCTCCATCACGATAAGCGCCTCTAGCGTTCACTTCGAGAACCATAATTATTATACATCTAAATCGTGTCTCATCGTAACTGATGACAATTAATGCTGTCACCTCCCACTCGAGTCTCCGATACTTATCACTACATAGTATAAAGCAAAGTCGCTTTCCGCTTCCCGCGTCTGTATGTATGTATGTTTGCTTATATCTTTAAAACTACACAACGGATTTTGATGCGGTTTTTTTAATAGATAGAGTGATTCAGGAGGAAAGTTTATATGTATAATAACATGCTACCCGTGCGAAGCCGGGGCGGGTCGCTAGTATTTAATATAGATCAGACTGAAAAATATCTATTCAGTCTACGTTCGAGCCAATATTTTTCGATTACGCATTTTATCTAAAGAAAAAACAATAATTTACGTGTGCTGTATAGATCGTATATAACACTAAGCCATTATCTTGGTTTTCTCACATAAAACAGCTTCTAAGAAAATAAGGTCGCTCTTTAGAAAATACGATCGTAGAGGGACAATAAATTGGAGCATGAATAAACACTTGGAAAGATTACCTACTTGAGTTACATGTGGGTGTTACTCTGAAATGTTATTAATAAAGCGTTTGATATACGACCAATAGCAGATAAAGATGTTCAAATAACGTATCTGATTTCTTTTTTCGGTAACTTCGTAGCTTTGTAGCGGTTTTCGTAGCACACGGCGTAGCTCCGTAGATGTGATCGTCTACTTTGTTTTTAGGAAACGATCACCGTCAATTTTGCCCGTAATATTGTTGTTATTGACTGGTGTCAATGTTATTACGAAAGGCTGAAAATTGCACTTTACGGCCGTTTTAAAGGAAATCAGGGATTTATGTTTTCAGCTGTTGGCTTATTATTAAATGGTTTTAGAATTATAAAAGCTAATCTAAATTATTGATCTATTATACATAAACTACTAATGGTATTTGGAGAAATGTCATTATGATTCACGGCTATTATCTTTAGCAGCACGTCCTGTACTCTATCTTGCTTTCCTGGAAAACATGTTTTATTTTTGTTAACGCCCTTCCGGCCTCAGCTTCCGTTTTAATTATCCCAGCCCATTATTTATAAAGACGGCAAGAAAAGCGACCAAGATTCATTCATAAGACGTCCTAGGTATTTCAAAATTAAAGTGAAACTTCGCATATAAACATTAAGGTGATAAGTGAAATTTTTGACGTTTTGTATGGGCTGAGTATCACTTTATCCGTCTTATCCGGGTAAAGTGATACTGATAAAACTGCATTATCTCGAAAACCATCAAATTTAAAAAGAAACTGTCTGTAATTTATTTAGCTAGTATGATTATCTTACGAATTATATAAAAATAAACTGTTTAGCTATTCATAGCTTTGATTAAAGCGAAACTCGTGTTTTTGAAGAGCCAACTTTGGAAAATAAATTTATCGAGAAAAGTTTCACCAATCGTGTTTCTGTCTGTAATTTATCTTGATTATATCCTTAAGTTATCTTTGTCATGAAAAACAAAACTGTATGTTTTGTGGTTATTGAGAAAAAACGATTCTGCATTCATCAAAAACATTTATTACTCGCCTTAAATAAGTATTCAATTTTAACAAAACTTACGCACCTAATTGAGCGACTGGTATCAAACAAAATAAAATTGAAATTGAGTTCTTTAAAATACGGAGATACTAGGTGGATACTATTCCTCGCGACCAAGACTAGGAGAATCAGCGATCATATGATCTTCGAAACCGTAGCTTTAGCGGCAACCGGCTTCTGTACCTCTCTATTACGGGTTTTTGTCACAATCGCGTATGACTCAACTAGTAAATTAGACCTATAGTTTAAAATTTACCATAGCAGCTACCATGTCCATATGTAATGTTTATAGTTTATCATTCCTCATCATCCTCATCCTCTATCATCTATCATCCTCTATCATCTATCATCCTCTATCATCCTCTAACTTATCCCTTTAGACATCTTCAAGGATCTCAGCGCCTGGAGATCTGAGTGAATGTCGTTTTTGGCGATTACAGCCGTGATTCAATTTTTTTGTTTTTAACAGCTATCGAGCTGAATGGCCAGTTAGGTGTCAGTGGCCAAAAGAGGCTTTATGCTGGATATAGGTCATCGCATCAGCGCTGCAATGCGGCTGCTCGTCATAACGAACCCGAACTGAATTTTTGATAGAGATCGCAAAGGTGCAACGGATACTAAATAAATAGTGTGCGGGGTGTAGACGTGACGCCAGAACACGTTGTATTTCGTATTCTATTGTAGGATGACATATGTGATACGAATTTGACTTATCGAATGTAAAAATGTATTTGTACTCGACAAACGATTCGCTATATCGTCTAAAATGTATTTCAAGACAATATTTTATGTCTAAACGTTTGTTTGACGAGAATACAAACAAGATAAAACAAACATTTTTTATAAAAACTAAAGCCCGACTGTTTAAAAATTATGGTTCCTCTTTTTTAGGGAGAGGGGGCCTTCCTCTTCCCAAATAAAAATAAATAAAAAAATTACATATTTAAAAAAAAATATGGCATAAGTCACTCCCAAAATTGAGACCTCATAATCCGTCAAGTCGTTTATGCTGTAGAGCATGCAAAATAAATGGATAAATACGCTTGAATAACATTACTCTCCTTCTGGAGTAGTCAGGTAAAAGAAACAGTGACATGCGAATGTGTGCAACTTTTTTATCAAATCTTTGATATCGTTTCCCATCAGAGAAAAGCAATCAAAAGCAAAGTCATTCTAGCATAAAAAATATGATACGTGAGCGGAAATAAAAGCTTGACTTTGGGGAGCATGTCGCTTTGATGAGGCGAACGGGGTAACCATGATCCACTTGTGTGATTATGTTAGCTTTTTCTGGCACAATATAAATTCATTCGTTTTATCTCGACATCGTTTCATATACTTTTATTTGAAAACGGAATTAGCTTGCAAACTAATTAAGTGCTACGCTTTAAAAAATGCCGCAGCAAAGACTTTTCTCTGTTAATATCTCTAAAATATAGTTTGCCAAGCACTAGTATGTTTACATATTTATTACATCCTTGGCAAAATACCATTTATATGCCTCACAACTACTACATCTTGTTAGCAGCGCAACATTTTGCATGCTCATACTACATTATCCTTACCTACGAAAACCACTTAATCCTACGTAACATCCTACCCCTTTCCTCAGGGGGTTAGGGGGTTTTCTCGAGCCAGGTCACAAATCTATACAAATAGAGCCATTCATCGCCATCTTCTGCCGTCGACGGCTTCGCCGCAAATGAAGATGGAACGCAGCCTTACAGACCTTTTAATAAATCTTAGTGAACGATTTTGAATTAACACTATATGGGACATTTTAAAGTCAGTCACCTTGAGTTGAGTAGTCATGTGAGAGGGCGAAAGTACATAAAGACAAGCAATATTTACATTTGAAAGAGATTGGAAACTGGTTTTCCCCTTTGCATTATATTCGTTTGGTATTAGGCCGACCGCACACAATGCTGCCCGATCAAACGTATCGCCTGCCAATACGGAGAAGCGATTATTCATTAAGCCTATCACAAACACAGGTACTTGAGAAACAGTTCGAATTGCTGCCGAAAGTTCAAGTACTTAAGGGGCTCCCAGTCGCTGATTGCTCTTTTTCGAAACGAAAAAAGAAATACTTCTGAACAAGCCACATCTCCTATTTTTATAAGTATATTACTTCAGGTTCCTACCTAGATTTCTATTAAGCTGAAAACATAATAGCAGAAACTTTTCACGATAAAGATATTATTTCAAAATGATACGTTTTAGAATTTATGATCGAAATATTTTATATACCTACTATTAAAATCAACTTGTGATTTATTGTTAAAGATAGGTAATATGTAGATCTAGATTTCTATTAGAATAGATTTTTGATAAGTAATTATACATAATTTATATAATTAATTTATTCGAAAAGCTAAGGCGGACCACGCGCCGACGTGTGTTTGTCGTCATTGCAGCGGTCGGTAGGATTATTTATCGAAGTGATTAAAGATGGGTACATCTTTATTCACATATACTATACATTTTAAAATAGGAGATGTGTGGCTTGTTCACAAGTATTTATTTTTTCGTTTCGAACAAAAACAATCGTCGACTGGGAGGGCCTTAAGTAACTTAACTCAATATCTGCAGTCCTTGACGTAACGATAGTGTTACGTAGCCAAAACAAGAGTTGTTCAAATATTCAAAGGTTCCCACAGGTTAGATGAAGAATGTACTCTCTACAAAGACATGTCCGGCAAGTAACTCGTTCCGGAACATAACACAACCTTCTCCAACGGTGTGCGTCAGCTTCTTGATTGATTTATAATCCGGTTACAAACGAATTGACTGTTGTTGACAGCGGCTCGGCATAGGGCTGGCAGAGATATTTGAAGGTGGGTATGTGCCAAATATAATGTTTGGACTTGCCTCTGACTAACCCCTCTTGACATTTTCAAAAGGATCTAAGCGCCTGGAGACCTGAGAGGATGTCTACCTTACTTGGGGATTCACAGTCATGAGATTATTATTATGATAGATGCTTCACATTTTTCATAGTATTTCTTTTTCTCATCATCATCATTTTCCTGCCCTTATCCTACTCAAATGGGGTCGGCCTTTCTGTTTCCTCTAGAATGTAATAAACGTCAAAATAATGTTTCAGTCGAAGTGTGGTATTAAATGATTTGTGGTATTAAATGATTGGTGGCAAGTATGAATCATGACAGTGTATTTGTACGGTTAAAGGCATTATCCTTAAATTTTTCCTAAGAAAAGCCATTTTGTTTGACCTTGAACAACAAAGCGAGCCAACCCTAAATTATCCGTTATTCCGTACGCGGGCGGCCGTGAACCCGCCCGGTGCGTGCGCGCCATAATTGCAGTGCCCCATTTATAGCCCCTCTGACCCCAAATCCACTTGGATGGTCAAGTGCGTGACGTGGGATATTGTTTCACCGCAGGATGCACCATGCTGTCCCTATAATCAGACATGTCTGAATCAAATTCATCTTTTGTAAATTCATTGGATCATCTATAACAAGCTTTAAAAACACGAACATAAAATAAAATACCCTACTAGTTTCTGAGAATACTCAACGTCCGTACCAATAATATTATTGCAACATTTAGATCTGACTTTAATTTATAATATTAATAAGAAAAAAAATCTTTCTCCATTTGAAGTGTACATTATTCCGGAAGGACACTCTTAATTTGTGAACCTTGTACACGAAGCCGTGCATAGAAGCTAATTTATAGTAAGCTTATATAGCTGGATAATGATTTCCACCAGAAAAACTGGAGAAATGGACTAATGCGCATTTTTGACACGACAGAAGTAAATATGAATGTTTTTGTCGGTATCCTAAAGAAAATGGACGATGTAAACATAACATTAATACAGCTGTTCAAAGAGATGAAATTAGGGATATGTCTGCACTGCACGGAGCAGTGACTAATGGCACCGCTTCCTCAGGAGAAGGACATAAGTTACGTTAATAATGATCTCGTGAAAGGAAACCTATTTGTTTAACGGATAGGCTTATAAAGATTACAAAGACCACTAAATCGTACGTGTACGTACTTGTAGTTATCCTACTAATATTATAAATCTGAAAGATTGTAAGAATCTTTGGATGTGTGTGCCACAATCACGATGAAACGGATTTGGATGAAACTTGAAGTATAGGTACATAGAGGATGCTTTTTAAATTCGGTGGTCAATCCAATGCGAATTTACAACCAACCTATATGTAGGGGTATAAACCAAACCCGACGAAAACTGGTTAGTTTTGTGCACTACGTAACGCTCTCGTCAACAGTACATGTCCTACCATTCCGGCACAGCTGCTTAACTCAAAACCGCAAAGCCCTCTCTTTGTGTGAACGACGTAATTTTAGACGGGTTTCGTTTTCGTCCTGAAAAGCTATGCGATCAACCTTTAAATCAGCATAGATGTCAAAAACATATTATATCTTATCTTTATCTTGCATCGCGTTTGAGGCAATGATCTAAGGCAGAGTTTATCGAACTCTAATGGTGCATGGTGATAATGATCATGATGATGTGATAATGATTTAATGTTTCCCACTTTAACAAGTGGGAAACTTCATTACCTACTAATTGTGTAGAAATTGCACAGCGCAAAAATTAGCTTAACGTAGTCAGTTTTAATGAAATAATAAAACCTTTTAATTCTGAGAACACACTAGCTAGGATAAAACTATAGATTTTAACACGGGTGTTTATCACGTAATTACCTTTAATTTATTTTCTCGACGTTTCGGCTATGTTACAATAGCCATGAAAAATAACACTAGCTAGGACTTCCTATTTCGTAGGTATCAGAAACTACGAGTACCATGGTACTACGAGTACATGGTGGTGTCTACTTTAATTATTTTTAAGCAAATAGTTAATTTATCTGTAAGTTTTAATTCTAAATCAAGTGTAGCGTGTGTTGCTTTTTGAATTTGTGCTGAAACTCTTTAGTTATTTTTTTTTTGTTGTACGTACTTGAGTAGTAGGTACTTTTAATTATTATTCTTGTTTGAGCCTTCACCTTGTTCGATTGGCACCATACTGGAGCTCTACATAGCATTAAGGAAAGGATCATAAAAAAAAGGTAGACCCCAAGCCGTGTTTGTTGCCTGATTCTTCTAGGCTTGGTCGCGTGGAATCGGCGTAGCTTCACCTAGTTCCTAAGACGTTTCAAAGTGATCCTTGTGATTTTATTGAAATAAATTATTTTTGAATTTGAATTTTTGAATTTGAATTTGAATTTGACTACAATACCCACCTACCACTTGCGGTTCACTCGCCCATCACAATGTTCTATTGAGGTCATCAATAATATTATTGAGATCAGAAGCAGCTATACATTAATCAGCTATCAGCAATAGATTAATGACATCAGCGTTGCAATCGTTGGAATCTCTATAATATATTAGCGATTCAACAGAAACTTGTGCTATAGGTTCTTTCGGTATAGAGAAAAGGATATTTTTAACACTAGCACAACATTTTTAAACGACTTCAGAAAAAGGAGGAGTTTCTCAAGTTGTACATGTTTTTTTAGTTACTAAATAAACAAAGGAAAAATATTTTTTTGGCTGGGCGTATAAATACCTCCTGTCTCCGTTTGCTCCCGTTTAAATTTGAGGAATAAATACCATCACTAAGGGGGAAAAATAGGGGATGTTATTTTGTATTGGACTTATAACAACATGAAGTTTGTTTTCAGTTTTTTAAACGTAATTATTTAATAATCTAAATGAGTGTTTAGCTTTACGCAGCACGGCCGGTAGAAACACGTGGACCTCGCTACGACTATGTCAACCTGATTTGTGTATTGCATCCTGGCCTGGCTCATTCTTAAGCCCTGAACTACATGTTAGGAATGCCAAACTACAGATTAAAGGACTTTTAAATCTGCGACACGTTTTCTATTAATGTATTTTCCTTTTATTACTGCTTCTCTCAGCGGCCTTGCCTACGAAGTACCAGGATTTAAACGCTTTTGTGCTATTTTTTGTACAAAATTGCATTGAAATAAGCACTGAAAATGTTGAGTTTGTATCCTAATAAGGTTGTATAGAGCGTAAGATGTAAGCGATAAGACAGCCATTTGCATTGCATTTACGAGTAATTTTAAGGCGCTCCCAGTCGACGATTGTTTTTGTTCGAAACGAAAAAATAAATACTTGTGAACAAGCTACATCTCCTATTTTATAATGTATAGTATATGTGAATAAAGATGTACCCATCTTTAATCACTTCGATAAATAATCCTACCGACCGCTGCAATGACGACAAACACACGTCGGAGCGTGGTCCGCCTTAGCTTTTCGAATAAAATAATGATATAAATTATGCATAATTACTTATCAAAAATCTATTCTAATAGAAATCTAGATCTACATATTACCTATCTTTAACAATAAATCACAAGTTGATTTTAATAGTAGGTATATAAAATATTTCGATCATAAATTCTAAAACGTATCATTTTGAAATAATATCTTTATCGTGAAAAGTTTCTGCTATTATGTTTTCAGCTTAATAGAAATCTAGGTAGGAACCTGAAGTAATATACTTATAAAAATAGGAGATGTGGCTTGTTCAGAAGTATTTCTTTTTTCGTTTCGAAAAAGAGCAATCAGCGACTGGGAGCCTCTTAACTGGTGTAATGTACAGTAAAGAGCTTATCTACTCGTATATTCAGTTTCAGGCTTTAAAAGAAATGATATGAAATAGGACCATGACTGTAATTCCCAAGTACGGTAGACATACTCTCAGATTGATCAAAAATCAAAATCATATCAAAATCAAAATATCGTTTATTCATTGAAATCACTTGGATCATTTAGAATCGTCAAATTTAGTTAAGTTTAATTTAATTATTTTTGATGTATTTGATATATTTTTTAAATACTTTCCCATTGGAAGTAAATTCAGAAAAAGTAAAATTAATGTGGAAGGTTCATTTCCCTAATTCATAACGATTTCGTTTCGATTGCTCACGGTCAAGGAACAAAGAGTAGAGTAAAGAAGTCTCCCCCTTTACCACTATTGAGTTTCAGCGAAGCCTAACCCATGGATTTGTTGTTTTTGTTTGAAACAATTCAATTTGAATTTACATCTGTTTAGAATACACAATTTGGTTTGTTATTTCGATAACTTAACTTGTTTTCTTGATTATTGTTTAGATAAGTTAGTCGTTAGATACGATCCATTTCATCGAAAGAAAAAAATAGAAATAGGTCAAGTATGGTAGATATCCTCAAAAATGTTCATGCGCTCAGATCCTTGAAAATGTATGCTGAAATTTTTGTGAGACTGACTTATATACAAGCATTTAACTCGCATTCCCGTCATAATTTCCGCGTCGTGGTTAAGAGGCTCCCAGTCGCTGATTGCTCTTTTTCGAAACGAAAAAAGAAATACTTCTGAACAAGCCACATCTCCTATTTTTATAAGTATATTACTTCAGGTTCCTACCTAGATTTCTATTAAGCTGAAAACATAATAGCAGAAACTTTTCACGATAAAGATATTATTTCAAAATGATACGTTTTAGAATTTATGATCGAAATATTTTATATACCTACTATTAAACTACTTGTGATTTATTGTTAAAGATAGGTAATATAGTAGATAGATTTCTATTAGAATAGATTTTTGATAAATAATTATATATAATTTATATCATAAATTTATTCAAAAAGCTAAGGCGGACCACGCTCCGACGTGTGTTTGTCGTCATTGCAGCGGTCGGTAGGATTATTTATCGAAGTGATTAAAGATGGGTACATCTTTATTCACATATACTATACATTATAAAATAGGAGATGTGGCTTGTTCACAAGTATTTATTTTTTCGTTTCGAACAAAAACAATCGTCGACTGGGAGCGCCTTAACTGGTAAAAACCGACGTGATTTTTTCATTCCAATGCCAAGCAATGAAGATAAAAAGTCTGTCCGTCCGTCCGAGGTCGGTCCGTCCAGCCGCACGCGTACCGCAGGACGACCCAAGTCGGACGAGGGCACTCTCGACCTTGCGACAATAATAGCTCAGAAACTGCCCACTAGATTTAACTATGCTACTAGACATGATACTCTTAGTTAGGTTTAATAATCATTTATTCTCAAAAAGATAATAAATATCACTTACATGAGAATCATTTACATAGAAAAAATATTAAGTATAGGTCGTTCAAATTAAGGTTGGTAGGTACACAATTAACGCATCTTTATATATATATCTCTTGATAGGTAAGTACATAGGTAGATATATAATCCATCAGTAAACATTTGTTCTAATGAACTGAGCAAGTCTTGTTTTAAATGCGTTGATTGAGTTTACATTTTTAATTTCTGAGGGTAATCTGTTATAAAGCTGTGCGCCTTCGTAGGCTATAGTTTTTTTGCCATAGTTCGTACGAGTTTTTGGTAAGATAAGAAAGCTAGCACGACGTGTACTTCGCTTTGTCAATTCTTTTGTTTTAGTGAACGTTAGATTAGTATGGATCAATTTTTTAAGGATTTTACGTACGAGAATGCATGTATTGTAAATAAATAACTGTTTTAGGTTCATAATTTTAGTTTCTTTGTAAATTTTGTCGGTTGATGTTAGATATGGATAATTAAATAGTAATTTAATAATTTTGTTTTGTAGAATTTGTAGTTCGGATAGTTTAGTTTTGGAAGCGTTGCCCCAAATTTCAATTAAGTAGATTAGATGCGGTTTAACGAGTGAGTTGTAGATGGTGTAGCGAATTTGACGAGGAACACACTGGACAATGTTGCGTAAAGATCCGATTTGTGATGAGAGTTTAGTTTTAATGTGTTCAATGTGTTTGTTCCATGTCAAATTGCTATCCAAATGTAAACCTACCTAGGTTTTTCATTGTTTTTTTCTAGTAAAGCTACATTATTTATTTTGAGGGGGTCGTAAGGCGGGATATGCTTGTTTTTGGCTTTGAAAATGGTGAAACATGTTTTTGAGACATTAATGGTTAACAGGTTATGTTGAAACCAGGCAAATAGAATGTTCAAATCTTCTTGAGCACGTGGTATTATATCGTGGATAGTGGCTCCGAAGTAGAACAGACATGTATCATCCGCGTACAGCGTGATGTGTCCATGTAGACCTAGCTGATGTATATTGTTAATGTAGACAAGAAACAGTAATGGGCCTAAAATTGATCCTTGTGGGACCCCACAGGATATTGGCGCTGATTTACTCTCAATGTTATTAATTTTTACTACTTGAGATCTGTTCGAAAGGTAGGATTGAAACATTTTTAAGGCAGTTTCTTTGACACCAATACATTCTAGCTTCTTGAGTAGTAATTTGTGACTAACGGTGTCAAAGGCCTTTTTTAAGTCAATAAATATTCCGAGGACTATGTTTTTCTTGTCTATATTAGACTTTATTGAGGTGACTAAGTTGACTGTAGCTCCTAACGTATTACATTTAGATCTAAAACCATATTGTTGCTCATAAATAAATTTTTGGGAATTAAGGTATTTTTCTAGTCTTTGATGTATAATTTTTTCAAATATTTTCGATAGAATAGGTAAAACTGAGATTGGGCGATAGTTACCCGGATCTGTTTTTGGGCCTGACTTATAAATGGGAGATATTTTTGCTATTTTAAGTGAATTGGGAAATAACCCATTCTTTAAGAGTTGATTAAAACTGTTAGTTAAGTTTATTAGTATTAAGTGTTTTATTGATTTTATGATTTTAGTACTAATTCCGTCTAACCCTGCACTTGCATTTGAATCTAGGTTATCTATTATTTTATCAATTTCATCCGTTGTACATTGGTCCAGATCAGTAAGCACGCTAAGTGTGGTAGTTAGTGGTAATGCAGGAACGTAGTTCTCATGAAAAACTTTCGGTATTTGATCCGCTAAAATAGGGCCATCGTAGAAAAATATTTGTTAAATTCATCGCAAACAATTTTGATATCAGTTATTTCTTTAGATTCAATTATAAGTTTAGGAGGAGAACAGCTTTGTTTTATTTGATTATTTGCTAAATTTGTAATGAGTTTCCACATTTTTTTTGGCTTTTTCATACATTTTGAAAATTCTTTAAAGTAATAGTTGTTTTTAGTAGTCTGGATTAGTTTTGCTGTATAGTCTCGTTTTTCTTTGAAGTCTGTGTGAAGATCTTCGTTGTCCGGTTGTTCTTTAAGTTTTGTCCATAGCTGGTTTCTTTTGTTTATTTCTGCTATAATATTATTGTGTATCCACTCATTCTGAGGGGGATTTAGAATTTTATTTTTCGTTACTTTACATTTCATAACGTAGTTTTTGATAGTATTTTCTAAGAGTGTGTAGTCCGTGTTCATTGAGTCAAGTCTTGCAGCTTCAATTGAAGTGTATAATTTCGAGTAATCCATAGCGTCATATTTTGTTCGAATTGTAGGTGCCGGTTTAAATTTCTTCATTTCAAAGTATATTTGTTTATGATCTGTCATGGACGAATTGATGATAGCCATATGAAAGTCATTGTTCTTCAGGTTTGAGCATACGTGGTCTAAAATAGATTTTCTTGTGGCAGAATCTCGGGTACTGTACTTTTTATTAATTTTGTTGAGTACTCTATAGCCAGTTTCGTGTAAAAGTGCATTATATTGTTTGGATTGTTTGTCTTTTATTAATAGGTCAATATTAAAATCGCCAAATACTATCGATCTTTTTCTTTTTTGGAGTTGACCTTCATACACTTCTAGAAACTTTTTGTAGTTTGTATCTCCTGGGTTATAGATCACACCTACTTCCAACGCGTACTTTTCAAGGCTTATCCATAAGTAGTTGTTACCGTCCAAGTAGTTTGATTTTGTCAAGTTGTGTTTTAGATTGTTATGGACAAAAGCTGATACACCGCCTCCTCTTTTATCCGTTCGAAAATTGTAATTTTGTAATTGAAATTCTTGAGCTTGAGTATCGTCGGCAATCCAGGTTTCCGTTAGTAGGATGACGTGCACCATAGAGATTTGGAGAATACATTTAAGTTCGTCAAACTTTCCTGTTTTACGAATGCTTCGAGCATTTAGATAGAAAAAAGTCAATCGGGATTTACTGATAGTTAGATTCGAATATTTGTCGCATATTTGGTAGGTCATCCTCGTGGTAGACATGTCCGGGTTGCTGGTTTTCCTTATAAGTTTTTTGGAGTGGATGTTACTATGGTAGGTGTTCCATTGATATATTTTATTATTATATTATTTTCACCGTCCTTCTGACGTCGGGCTAGTTCATCTTTCAGCTCATGAAGGTATTTTTGCTGGGTCGGAGTTTGGTCGCTAAAGATTTTAATATTTTCGGGTATCTTGTCTTTGTTACGTAAAAGTTGTTTTGCAGGTCCCAGTGTATCGTAACAAACTTTTATTCTGCGGTTTTTTCCTGAGACATACTTGCCGATGCGGAAGACTTTGGTTGGTTTTGGTATATCATATGCAACAGCACTCGTTATATTTATTACAGCAGACTCGTCTTTGGATATTTTTTCAGCGATATTGGAGGTAATATGCTCTGGTAGTCCAACGATAATAACGTTTTTCTCTCGTTCGTTACGTATTTTAAGCTCACGCATCATTTCCTCATTTAAATAAGATTGGCTGGTCGATGGGCCAAACGATGTTAGTATGGGTTTTTGGCCAAGCTCAGTTTCAAGCTTTGAGAGTTTGTTTTCACCATAAGTTATCTTGCTTTCGAGTTGAGTCACATGGGTTTGATGATGCTCTGTTCGATTTGCAGATTTAAAGACGCTGATTTAACGTCACTAATCTGAGCTTTTGCTTCTTAGTTTATCTCTCTATACTCTTAGTTTTCCACAGGTGCCAACGAAAATGGTATTACATAGCTTCAACAATCGCTGAACTATTTAGATTAATTCGTGCAATTTTTTTTAAATGAAAATGTAATCGTTAATATCAAAAAGTTATTATTACAAGAAGTTATTAGAGTTTGGCACAAACAGGTTTTTTTACAAATAATTATTTTAGAAAAACAACAGTCCTAATTTAGAATTTTATAGATATTAAATTACTTTTTAGTTGTAATCTTAGTATTAATTAATTATCTATAGATGAAAATATGGAACCAAAACAACAGAAAACGGGCCTTGTTTTTACAATAAAGTTAAAAATATATATATATAAAAATATACTTACCAAATAAAAAACGACTACTAGAATACCTTCGATGTCGAGAGGACACTTCCTAAAATTTGTTGAAAGTATATCTAATGAAATTGGATATACCTACGTGTCACTCAATTTTCATCCAAACGAAATGCGAGATAGGTTTTCTACAGGATGACATTAAAGCGGCCGGCGCCTTGCATGACGTGCGCTCGTGAACCCTCGAAGAAATCCCTTTCTGTATGACCTGTTTCGCTTTTACACGCCTTTTGTTAGGCGGGTGTGATGTAGCAATCTGCCTGATGGACGAGCCTGGAGGTAGGTTTAGCATACGAATTTTCATGTCTTCACGAATGCGAAGTCAATGTCAATATAGCTTTTGTTCATTAAGAACAACCTATTTTTAAAAAGCTTTTTTCCACCGAAAAAAAAGCGTGAAAAGGATTTTAATAATATTGATGAAGGAATTCAAAAGTGAATAAAGTAGATTCTTTCAAACATGATTGAGCAAATGGTGGATTTGGATGGGACAAGTAATGGTATCCTAAAAGAGACAGGACATGTGATATTGGTACATAAACACCTATACGGCACGGCAATTTTCATTTTCATCTGATCGATAAACCAGTTTTGAGTGGAACTTTCTGGTTATTTAGTTTTGCCTTAAGTGGCATAGGTATCGGTCTGAGCGTAAGGTTATATAATTTAATTAACATCCGTGAGAACATCTATAATACTATTGTGAATATTGGATAGTAGCTATCTACTTGTTCCGAAACATATTATGTTTTTATTCATATTTACCTCCAATAGATACCCGTGTAACATAAGTCAAGTTGTTATCTCTAAAAAGATATATTTCACCCTTAGAAATATCCAATTAAGAGTTTGAATTGAAACGAATAGATACCTATAAGTATTATTTTTCCAGGAAAAAAATAATAATGGAATATGATTCGTTTCACACTTACAAGTTTTGTAAACATGAAACAGTAGTGTACCTACTAGCTCATTATACTTATTAGGTTACACATTTTGATGCTTAAAAGGTAGGTAATTTATCACTACCTACGTGTTATGTTGGCTTGACATATCGCAAACAATAAAATTGCTTACATAATTAGCTTGCTCCTTATTAGAGCTTGAGTATGTTTATGTTTATTTTACCAAAAATAATAACCTACCCAAGTAATATTACTTAGTAGGTATTTATTCTAGATGTTTTAGAATGACTAATGGAATCATTCATCATTTTCTGTCATTTTATCAAGGCTCTATATAATGTTTTGTCATTGTCATTTTCATTTCAACGAAAAGAGATGGCAACCGATTTATTGGCCATTTTAGATATCAAAGGTTTATAAGACTAGGTAGTTATGAATAAGGGGATAAGATTTTACTATACCATCGATTTGATGGCGTCTTATTTATTTTAAAACGGCGAAAGAGAAACAATTAAAAAGGGATTTAAATTGTGCACAACAACATAATATTCTTCAGGCAGGTACCTACCAATTAAAAACAACAGAAGGATTATTTTAAGGAATATTTTGTTTTATTATTTTAAGAAATCAAATCTTGTTTAATCCTCAATAGAATATATTTAATTATTGTTTAGTAATAGCTGAAGTCTATGATAACTTATTCGGACCAAATCTAGCAAAAACATTTTCAGTGCACACTTAAAAAATACGTTAGTTATTTATATGATGTTTGTATCTCTACCAAAGTCTAGGTATACCTACCTACCTAATCTTATTTATCTCTGTGTACAAAGACATAGAATCCTACTGTCTCGCTGTTTCGGATGGATTACGGTATCTTCTGACGGTTGCGATATCGCAAACGGTGGGATTTAATGGGAATTCAAGGCCTCATCTTATTGGTGGTTCTTTCTTGATCACTTTCTGAATTATGACCCTATACTAGACCGAGTGAACGACATTGTAAAAAATAGTTTAGCACGTAGTCTCATAGAACTCTTTCCTAATTCAAAGTTTTTTAGTCAGATGCTCTTCAAGGAGGTTTAAACATAGGTCGATTACAAAATATAACCTCTTTAGGCAAAAAAAACAGACCCATTCATAAAAAAAATATTCTTATTCTGAATTCAAAACTGTTCAAGTTCATCAATTATTCATTTTGTTCAAAACATATCTACAGACAAGTCACGTCGTGTTAGCTATGCTCCTGAAATTGCACGCCTCATATCCCGCAAAAAAGCAACTACTTACTTGAATATGGATAGCAAGAAATGAAGGTCAAATTGTCTGACCCAAGTTGTTTTCCGATCAATTACGCTCTCAAACTTGGCTATGAATTTTGAACGAGTTTCTTAGGACATTCGTCACATTGCATCGCCAGAGACGTTCCCTTTTTTATTTTAATAAAAACTTCGTGAATTGTCTCCGTATTTTATGAATGAGTGAATTTCATCCGGTTCCCGTGCCGGCGTAAGTTTTGGGTTTTATCGCGTGGGACTTTGCGAAAAACAGCAGTTACATCAGTTTTATTAAATTTTAAAGTAGAGAAAAGAGCAATTAATTTTCTAGTATTTCATAGAGTTAAACCAGCAGCAGGGTTTTTTTCAGTGTGAATGCGATCTATTATTCATTATGTTTTTAGGGTGCCGTAGTCCGTCAAAGAACCCTTATAGTTTTATCATGTTCGTCTGTTTGTTAGCTTTTTATAGCCCTTTTACTTACAGACTATTGATTTATCATGCTGACATTTTGTGCGGTAATATTGAACAGGCCTTTATAGTAGGAAAAAATAAACTTCGTGTAAACATTATTTTTGGGGTACGAGTAGGTAAACGACCTAGTAGGTAACCTACAACATCAATCTTTCAAAAATATGAGAGTGATTTTCGGGATGTTTGTTTCTTCAGATGTTTGTGTCTCAATCGCGCCCAAACGACCAGACGGTTTTGGATGTAACTTGAAATACTTATACATTTTGATGGAGCTTAGATGTTTGAGCCTTTTGGGGTCATGACTCTGGGCCCAAGGGACCTTCCGGGGTTTTATATTTATTATGGAGCGTCTAGTCGAAACGTGGTTGAAGATGGCGAAGCCGGCTTATTGGCACATTGGCTCTTTTGGAAATTTGTCACAACTAATCAGCATTGTCATCCAGCGAAGCAATGCTGGCCATTTGTATATTTCATTGATTTACTATGAAAGGACTGTCGACGCTACAGTATTAAATCATACTATTCCTCAAAGTATCTAAATAGGTATATGCTACTGACTGAATCATAAATGAGCTTTGTTTGCGACTAAACATTCCAGAGACGCGTTAAAAGTCCTGCCCATTATTCTTAATTACGGGAATCTTATTATTACTTCCACTGCCGCGATGTAAACTTTTATGGGTATAATGAAAACATTTACGAGTTTTTCCTTTTATAGCTTTTTATCGGGTTGTCGATACAACTGACACCTGCCAGCCGACGCTCCGATACGAAAATAATCACACAAAATAATAAAAGCTGTCCCCAACCTCGTTCCAACACAAGTGATATTATCTTGTCTCGAGGTTTTTCAAAATAACCACCCCATTGTTTGGGTTTCAATAGACTTTGAAAAGAAATGCTCCCATTTTCTGGCACTTCTTAATTGGATTTTTAGCGATAACGATTCCGTTCAACAAAATAACAAGGATCTACGTAGATAGGTATATAAACTTTTTTAAAGTCCTCCACTTAATTAATATATTTTATTCTAACACCCGCGGCTATTTATGGTACCTAGATAATAAGTAATCTATTTGCTATTTCCAATAGATTATATAATGTATGTTTCATCCAAATCTGTTTGGTCGTTTGGATGTGATTGAGGACACACAAACATTCGCCATTATAATATTACTAGCGACCCGCCCCGGCTTCGCACGGGTAGCATGTTATTATACATATAAACCTTCCTCCTGAATCACTCTATCTATTAAAAAAACCGCATCAAAATCCGTTGTGTAGTTTTAAAGATATAAGCAAACATACAAACATACGCGGGAAGCGGAAAGCGACTTTGCTTTATACTATGTAGTGATTAGAATAGTTATTGCCCGCTGCTTTACTCGCGTTTATCTAGATAAAAAGTATAATATTTTTGATAACGTGATGAATGACGTACTCGTATGTACTTACTAAGATAGCAGAGTAAAAGAAACCTCAAATGCTGAAAACAATGTGCTTTTTTCCTTTTGTTCAAACCCGAGCTTCATTTGCTGCAGCCTCTAATTGGTATCGGTACCCTAGTAAGGGGATTGCACACCACTGGACTGGTATCGGGTAGCCGGTAAGGTGTCTGAGAAAGGGGCTAGTGTACAAAAATAAAAATACTTTATAAAATAAATAGGATCATGACAATCCCTGATTACGGTAAACATCTGGAATCTCTAGGCGATCAGATTGAATATTGGGAGTAGTCAAAGGCATGTCCAAAAATAACATTTGACGCATGCCTATATTTACGGTAGTTCACATTTCATACGTGACGGTTGGCAAGCCCATATCCGCTAACTAATTGGTTTCCTGTAGCACGAGTTAGTGTGCATATACATTTTTCAAATAGAAAATCCATTGATGAACGGCCAGGATTCGCTCTCACGACCTTCGGATTATAAGTCCTGTTTGCTGCAGTAGCAATAAATAGTGCTATCTTTTTTTATTCTTATTAGGGTTTCGTACCCAAAGGGTAAAAACGGGACCCTATTACTAAGACTCTACTTACCGTCTGTCTGTCTGTCCGTCTGTCTGTCATAGATACAGCCCGTATCTCATGAACCTTGATAGCTAGACAGTTGAAATTTTCACAGATGATGTATTTCTGTTGCCGCTATAACAACAAATACTAAACACAGAATAAAATAAATATTTAAGTGGGGCATTACAACAAACGTGTTGTTTTTGCCGTTTTTTTATAGATAATGGTACTGAACCCTTCGTGCGTGAGTCCGACTCGCACTTGGCCGGTTTTTATTTATTTTTATTGTAATTTAATTATTGTTTTTTTTTCTCTCCTTGATATTTTTAAATAAAGTAAGTGTATGTTAGATTTAAATTAAGTTTTCTTTTAAACAATTTTTTTTATATATAAAGTAGCAAAAAAATTATTGTCTATGTCTAAGGTCCCATTCAGCCGACACGGAATTGAGTAATGAATCTCCCCTGAAACAGTTTAGGAGGTTGAGAATGGCTATGCAAAGGTTTATTTCTGACATAAGCCCACTGTTTGCAAGTTACCAATACGTGACAGATTGCAAGCCCATCTCTCGTCGCTTATTGTGAAACTAGTTTCTCGCCCCGGCTTCGGGTATACTAACAAAAATTACAATAATACAATGTTCAAGAGGATCTCAATGTTACTCACTGATCAAGTAGCTTATGATAGGTTAAGACTTTTTTTTGGTCGCATAGTTTTTTAGTTTATCTATTGCAAAGAAAAATACAAAAATACTGATTTTATTTTATTATTTATTATCTACGATGGAACGTAGACGGTATATGCTTTTGGGGTGAGAGGATGTATGTGTGTGTGTGCAAATTAATGTTACCATTTATATCCAAAACTACTGGTCCGATTTTAATAGGTAGTAGTGTGGCTACCCTCGCGGCTTCGTTTAAATGAAGTTATTTTCAAAGTCTTTAACCCTTGCTGCACCTTAGAGGTTTGAATTTCAAAAAATCCTTTCTTTGTGCACCTATAAACACCAAAAGGAATACACCCTCCAAATTTCAACCTGCGATTTAGGCTGTGCGTTGATAGATCAGTCAGTTAGTAACGTAAGAGTTTTATATATTTCGATTAGTGTAGATACTTATACATAGTACTCATACTCCTCATAGCTAGGGTACATATACCCCCGTATTCAGGAACGACACTGTGAGAACACGCACCCACAGTGGACGAAATCTTTTTTCATAGACATCACTTAATGTGTTGTGCGACACTGCATAGTGTGACTAGAGGGACACTGTCGTGTGCCTCTAGCCAAAGTTGAGCTCTAGAGGCACTCGGTAGTGTGCGCCATAGTGTTGCTCAACACATAAAGTGATGTTTATGAAAAAAGATTTCGTCCACTGTGGGTGCGTGTTCTCATAGTGTCGTTCCTGAATACGAGGTATAGTGCAGTAGCCTACGGGGCGCAGACAGGGGGGTAAACACTCGGTGCGTGTCGCCCGGGGCGCGACAGGAATTATCAGACTGTTCATTGGTTTGAGTACCGCTTTTATTCAATAAACGAATGCTTTATGTTTGCTTTGCAAAGGAAATTGCAGCTGGGAAACTTATAACGGGTAATTCATATTCAGGTCAGAGTAATAAATGTGTGACGGATAATGCTTTGGTTTTTAAAGATAATACGATTTGGTATTTGAATAGATTTTTGGTATATGGAGCCAATTATGTGAAATCTGTCTGGAATCGTTTATACGTATTAGTCCAAAAACGCCCATGGACTATCACCATCAATGGGGATTTCTGGACTTTTTCTCCAGAAATCGCCATTGACAACTCATTTTAGTCCAAGTATAAATAGGTAGATAGGATCACGACTGCAATCCCTGAGTACTCTAGATCGGAACTTTAGGTACTAAGTTTAATGGAGATATCTAATGGTTGTAGTCAGAGGCACGTCCAAACATTACACGTGGCACATACTCACATTATGCAGTAGTTAACATTCCATGCGTGGCCTAGCCTGCCGATACTACTTCTTTACTACCCCCTTTAGACATCTTCAAGCATCTGAAGAGGATGTCCAGTTCATAGATATTTATTCTCAAAAAAGATTTAAAAAATCACATACATGAGAATTTGGTTACAACAGTTCCTAAACATAAAATAAGAGTAAGAAGTAAAATGTAATAAAAAGTAAAAAGTAAAAAGCACCTAGATATATAAATGTGGCTTGCACCTATTCAAATTAAAAGTAATTTTCAAAAATATGATATGACAATCTCTTTTTAAATGTAGTTAGTGATTTGATATTTTTTATTGATGAGGGTAGTTTATTATAAATCTGTCTACCGTACTTGAGGAAATCAGTCGTGATCTTATCAATTCGAGGTAGGTATTATAACTATTCGTAATTGAGTACCTACCAACCGTAACTTGAACGATAACGAATATTTTTTACGTAACTGATTCTCATGTAAATATAATTATTTTATGAGAAATTATTATTAAAACTAGCAACACCCACACTAGTAGTTATCAAATTAAATTTAAAGTTGCATAGTAAAACTTTATCGCTATGAAATTGAGCGCGCTATTTTATCACCAGCGTAATCTGAACTCGCGACAATATCACCGTGTAATCTTCGAACTTGACGATATTACCCGCGTTCCTCGAGTTGGAAACTTTCCGCCATCACTCTGGCCGACTGTCAGCTCGTTCGCTCTCAACAAGTTCTGACATTGCTTTTATTCGTTATAATAAGCTGTTGGAATGATCTATGAAGTTTACGTACTTTGTTCTGCTAAAGACAGGATCAAATATCTTTACTATTTATAATATTTGTTTAAGAATCAGCTTTTACGTGACTTCTTTCCGCTTTCATGCGAAAAGCGTATATATGTCTCTATATTATGGTATTACTCAATACTCTGATATGATTTCTATCGATACCTTTGCTAAATTATAGCCTTATGAAAGATACCCACACGCAATGACTAATAATTTGACCTAATTATTACTAGTGTTGTGCCGCTGGGAATATTCCCATTCCCAGTAATTTACCGACTAGTAAATTACTAGTAAATTTCCATTGTGCCCGGGAAAATTCTCCAAAATTCCTCAAAGTTCCCGAACCAAACTTTATCTCCATATATTTGGAAATTTACTCTGAAAATTCCCGGGCACATTGGAAACAATGGGAATTTTACTATAAAAATGTTGTAGTTTTAGTTGACATTACTATAAGTGATGTATTTTTACAGGTTTATTAAATAGCTTAATAGGAAAAAATTAAAAAAATATTTTAGTAAAATTCCGTGTGGGAATATTGCCGGTAACGTTACTGGCAAAATTCCCAAAGTTCCCAATATTACCGGGAAAGGCATATCAGTAATTATTATCCGACCACGTGGTTCATCATAGCTCAACTTATTCACCCATTGCCCTTATTAAGAACAATAGAAGGAGAGAATTAACAAGACTTATAACAATCAAAAGTTCCATAGAGATTTCCCTGAATCCCTCCCGGTCGAACTTTTGGTATGTAAGTACTTCGTGAGTCTACAGTGGCATTTAGGTCGACTATGCAGAGTCGCGGTCTAAAATGTCTAAACAAAGTGGCTCCATGTAAAGCAAAGCCGAAGTTTTGATTACATCTTGTGCGGGATTAGGTAACGCTTATTGAATTATTCAACCCGAGGAAGTGTTGAGTGTACCTTAATTTAAAATTGCTCAAGTGAACTAATAGCGCATTTATGAATAAAACTGGTTGCTGATGCCTATAAAGCGTTTCACTAAAGCCGGGTGCTCACTAGCGAGCCGTAACTGTAACCATACAGATACAGTAACGAGTTCTAGCGTGTAAGCATGGCATGGTATTTTGCTCTCGACGTTCGCCCACGTCGGCTCACTGCGAGCCGCTCGTACACGGACCATGGTAACAGTAAAGTAATGATTACAGTTACGGCTTGCGAGTGTGTACCTGGCCTTATAGCAACGTATTGCAGTGTTTAATCCGCTTACACCTTATACACGTTACCGCTCGACCACCCGGCAATTTGTGCGGAGCAGCGGTCAATAGTAATCTTAACCTAGATAGTAATGCGGCTTCTTCGCCTCATACAGCTATTATTTACATTATCACGAGTGATTGAAATCGTCCATTCAGGATAATCCCTATGACATAATGAGGTCACAAATTGCTTGTTGAGTTCGTGAAGTCAATATGTCTTACAGATTGCAATTCAATTTCTTTATAACATGATTCGCTCTATAACATGGATAAGGCGCCCAATAGACGATCAATTTTAGCGCTCAAAATTACATAATTGTACAGTATAATTGAGCGTGGTATTCGTAGTGTACCGGTATTCAAACTATCTGCGTTTGAATACCGGTACACTTTCATCCGCTTTCAATGTCAATTTAAATAGCACAGTTAAACCAACTTTGGATAGAGTTAAAGTGAGTATGATGAATGCTAAGTTATTAATGGGATGGTTGCCGGTGGGCATTAGCTTTGTCATTCTTAAGTGTATTATAGTCTGTGGTTAACGTAGTTCCTTCTTGCAAATAGATTTTTTAATTAAAATTGTTTTTTTTTTTGATATAATATCTTCAAGTGATTGGTGAGGACGTGACGTCAAAATATGATAAAGAGAGCTCTGATGCTGCAATTTCAAAAGACCATCTTCAAAACATTATTTTAATAGGGTATGGTATTCCCAAAGGATTGGGAACGGACGTTAGACTATAGGTGAATTTGACTGCATAATATTATTGGCCATTTAAGAATCGTATAGGTTTTTGTACAATCTTTTATTAGGGCCAAGTTTGTGGTCGCCTAAAATGAGAAATGGTGAACATCACACAATTATCGAAGACGCAATGAATGTCAATTATTTATTTCTTTGATTGTTTCACGCCAGTCGCCATCTTTGTTTGTTCCAACTCTGATAGAGTTCTGGGTAACAAATTATTCAATGCTCAACCATTAAGCCTTTGGTAGCTAGCAATAAATAATTCAGATTTAATTAAGATCTATAAACAAGTTGAAACGTCGTAATTAGCCGTATTTATATTTAAAATGATCAAGAACTCCGATAGTTTTAACTCTATTATTGTGTAACAAGTTTTTAAATATTAAATCAGATCTGGAGAACTTTAGCTTTAGCCAAGCGCCTTGTAATCTAAAAATAAGGTTTATAAGTTGCCAGATTTATCTGGTTTCGTCTACTTCAAATATAAAAGCTTTCTATGAATGTTGGCTGGGACAGACAGCACACATTTTATCGTGCCTTTAAAAGCACGAAAGCTGTAACGTGCTAATTGCCTTGCAACCAATCTGTTTGGTGAACGCAATGAAAATAAGTAGTCTGAAATATAAGTATAAAGACTAGGCGGTACCTACTTTCGTTTGCAACAAACTTTAACTTCACGCTAACAATATGTTCCTAACTCTCTAGGACGCACTAAGCGATTTCCTTTTGTATAAAATGTCACAGTTATGCATGAACTTAAGAAGAAGGTATTTTATCTACTTGCTAAGCTACATCTAAAAATGAAATTAGTTGAGTTTCATGTCGTTATGATTACAAATCGGCCGGTTATAGGTGTTGGCTGGATGCCAACACCTATAAGGCGAGTGCGGCCACCCGTGCACCGAAGCAATAGCTTCTACATGTTGGAAATTAAGCTTTGGCTTTCCGCAACACGGGGTCCGTTATATAACGTTCAAATATGGCGGTGAAAGCGTAAGCGGAACTTTCGATGGTCTAGTCAATATTATTCAGAGGTACGCATAACGTAGGTAGAATGCACGTTTGTTTCTATGTCTGGTTTTTGAGCAAAGGCAACTGTCACTCTGACAGGTATTCTGACAGAGAGGTTTTTGGAGGGAATTAAATTGAATGTTTATCGTCTATCGGACAGATAGGTATATGTTACGAACAACAGTTTCGTGTCGTTAGTTTCGTTGATAGACTATTAAATAGTTGGCCAAATAGTAGGTTATTTATCTCTAAGTTTGCAATTCTGTAAACTGTTGAGTCTGGATAAAAACAGCCCATTTTTTGTGATCCTCAATTCGTCACTGTTCTAAACACAACGAGGACAAAGGAACAACAGCGTATAGCGGTTTTTGTGGTTTTATAAGTTCGTTGTCGACTAATAGTTTAGATTGCATGGCAGTTGTTGGTACTTTTGGTGCAATTGGCAAGGATTTTTTTTTAAATTTGCTTTAGGCGGTTCACACACTGCACCGCTTGATTGTGCGTTTAAGCTGGTTAAGAAACCGATACAATGTCTTTTCACACTCGACGCAATAATATATAGTTTATAGTTTGACGTGTCATTCTGTGTAGCTGTATCTGTCTGTAGCATCGTAGCTCCTAAACGGATCTACCGACTTTCATTTAGTTTTTTTGTATAAAAGGTGACTTAATCAAGAGTGTTTATAATTATAAAAGAAAATCTATTCAACTGTTTCAAGGTCGGGGTTTATACATTAATAATTTAAATGTTATACTACCGAGAGCGTGATCCGCCGACACCAGACAGACAAAAACTGCGCGGAGGGTCTGTCAATGTATAAATTGCCTAATCATTCCGAATGAATGCCAGCAAACCAGGCAAACAACTAACTAGGCAGTCAAAGTTGTTTAGAACATACACCTTACATTACACCCCTTTATGGCTCAAGCTCATAAATTTTAGAAGGCATCATGCTGCCAAATTGCTTTCAAATACAGCCTTTATCACCGTTGCATAAGGTCCACCAGTGATATATCCGCATAAAATCACATGCTGGAACTATGGACGCAATAACGCTGTCTAAACTAGAACGGTTAATGGAGAGACTCCGTAGCTTCAAAGTAGTTTGATTAAAATTGAATCGTTTGTTTACAATGCAGTAATTGTTAGGAGGGAACCGATGTCAACATATTAATTTAAACAATGGTATTTTTTACCAGCTTTTACGCGACTTTTTCTGCGTATATTCAAAGTGTATTTACTGATTCACTTAATGACTCGATTCTATTCGACTGTATCGTAAAAATATTATTTTTCAAACTATCGTGATTAGTAGACATAACTATAGATTTTTTGATAAAGACCCGTGTCAAAATCTATAGTTATGTATCGTAAAACATTGAAATTTCTGAAAATCAAAAGATTATTTTTCGAAATAAAAGTAATCTATGTCCGTCCCAAGACTTTAATCTATCTCTATCTGAAATTTCATCACAATCGGTGCAGTGATTGGCTTGGCCGTGATAACATCACAGACAGACAGAGGTTACATTCGCATTTATAATATTAGTATAAATGCAAATATAGCTTACTTAATATAGTTGTTTGGACGTTTCTCTGACTTGTTGAATTGAGATCCTCCTTTTATCGTTGGTTGAAAATATATATTTGGTTGGATATATATGTATATCCAACTTGCACCTCTAGTCTCAGTCAGATAGTAGCCCGCTATGCAACAGAGGTCGTAATTACAAACCTAGCTATTTATCGAAGCAAGTGAAGACTGTGGGACTACTGTAAATAGGGTTGCCAACTTTTTTTAGACCAAATATAGTATTTTGAATTCAGTACCCATAAAAAAACAGTCCGCTCCAACAACGCACGAGTGTACTTATGATTTTATGGATATTTTACACCTTGCGTACATTATTGTAGTTTTAATAAGCATACTTATTTTTTTCCTGTAATAAATATAGTCTATATTAATCAATGATAATGTGGCATTCAAATGATGAAAGAATTGAAATCGGTCCAGTAGTTATTGAGCCAAATCGTTACAAACATACACACATACATATAAAAATACAAATCTTTCCTCTTTATAATATTAGTATATATATGTAGAATAGATATAGATAGTAGGATAGCAACTCTAAGTGTTGACTACTCGTATATACATTATACCTATTAATAGGCGAATAGATCAAATGCAATATACTTCGTACGTGTATGTATGCATCACTCAACATGGATACCTCCATCTCGTGCCAATCTAGTTTAGCTTTGAGTGACCTACTCTATCCTAAAGGGTGACTTTGTCAAAACATTGGTTACATAAGCACGACAAAATTGCACTGACTTTGATTGCTTCATGTATAAAACTCAACTTTAAGTAGGCAATGAGGAGAAGGGCACCAAAACATCCGTAGCCTTATTTCGTAAGCTGTCTGGTAATGTTAATCGGCCTCAACTTTCAAAACATCATTGTTTAACTTTTTCTTCTTGCCCTTATCCGACTTCATGTGGAGTGTTTCATGTCATGTAGAAAAAAAAAACAATTGTGGAAGGATTTGGTTTGTAGTTTAATTAATTAACCATTGTTTAAGTGACAAAAGACAATAGTATTTTGACAGTTGAAGCCAATTACGATTATCAGCGAACTAAGGCTAGGGCTACAATGCTGGTGTAGTCTCATCAAGCCTTATAAAGCCGGGGTCCCACGGCGCGTAAAACGACGGGCCGCGCCGGATGACGCTACGCCTGTGTGCGTCCGGCGCGTCGCGTACTGAGCACGGGCCACCACGGATGCATCGTTCCCACGGCGCGTCCGTCCACCTTGGCGCGGTCTGGCGCGTGAAAACGCGGGCCGTGGGACCCCGGCATAAGACGTTTCTAATGGTTTTATTGAAATAAATACCTTTTGACTTTTACAAAGAACGCGGAAGTGTGGCGTCGATTGAACATCGTCTCACTTCAATAGGTCGTGTTATAGGTACACACGACCTATTTTAATTTCTTTCATCTCGGCTACCTTCGAATTGAGAAAGCATCCTTTGATACTCGAGAACGTAATACTTACGAACCTATCTATCTACCTACACACTTGATAGACGACAATATGCATAATTAAACAGGTACTCACTTTGTTCGGCGCCAAACATGTTTACAGAGCCATCTTATTATGTGCCCTTACTTATTAGGCGTTTTTTTGGCGCTAAAAAGCTCGTTTGCAATCCCGTCAATTCACGTCAGGGTTTCAATAGCCGTGACTTTCCCTCGTATTCAAGAACGACACTATGAGAACACGCACCCACAGTGGACGATATCTTTTTTCATAAAAATCACTTTATGTGTTGTGTGACACTGCATAGGGCACATTGTCGTGTGCCTCTAGCCAAAGTTGAGCTCTAAAGGCACACGGTAGCGTGCGCCATAGTGCCGTTCATCACATAAAGTGATATTTATGAAAAAAGATTTCGTCCACTGTGGGTGCGTTTTCTCATAGTGTCGTTCTTGAATACGAGGGTCTGGCTGCAAAATCAAAACGATTTTGACATTATTGAAACGATACGTCTAGAGTCGTTGACTGTTGCAGTAGAAGTTACAATTGTCAAAAGTAATGTCCATCGTTCGATCGTTCTAAAGATAGTCGGAAACGATGTTACCTAGTAGAGTAGGTTTGGCTCGATTATTATCCCGATAAGAGACGTAAGATAAGTACGTATCGGGGATTGCTCTTTTTGATGTTATTTCATAAAAGCTTCGAGACTCAAAACGAAGAAGAAAAGACGGGGAGCGGACGGGACGCGTTTAGGTCTGTAACCTTTTACGTCTCTTCTGGCATGCCTCTTACAGGCGTAGTTTTATTTATATAGCTACTAAGACATTTCGAAGAGATCCTTGTGATTTTATGGAAGTAAATATATTTTGAGTTATACGCGCCGAAAATACGTCCAATATGAGAGTTAGACGCATCGAGCTAACGTATTCTGCGCTGTCCTTGATGTCGGGTGAAATTAATTCGTACCACCTCTAAAAGACACGTCCAAACAGTCCTCGAGAGTCATGAAATTTATACGTCATATTGCCTATTCAAAAAGGTTCCCAGGCAACAAAATATAATGAGAACTTTGTATACCTTTACTTTTTATCATACTTTGTATAACTGCCTTAGCATATTTTCACAAGAGACGTCGGTTTTAACATGAAAAGTACAACTCGATATTTACGATATTATCTCGCGTTGACTAAATAAATTGAATGCTATCAAAGCTAAAGTAAAATGATGATATTATAGGGATTTTAGAGAGAGGCGCCGCGCCAATAGGCTTTTAATTAAAATTAAATTTTGTGATAAATAATGGAAAAGCTCCAAAGAAGTCGTCAGCTTTTTATTCTGGCTTTTGTTGAACATAGAATATTATTCTTGGTCCAAGCATATTACATTTTGAAGGCCAAAAATTTCCATAATGGCTAATAGCTTTGAGAATTCGTTTTTTTATGCTGTATGTTTATGCAACAAAGTTTTGCAATTCCACAAAAAGCATGACTGAAAGCTGTGCGGCTGGAGCGTGAGTAATGTGTAGTCCTTCCTCACCCCGCAAACGGCCACCTGTCCCGCACACCGATTAGTCTGTCGACAAACAATAACCTAACATTGTCAGATACGGATTAAGGTATAAAGAGTTTGTGTGGTACTAAATGGCTTTTTGAAAGCTACCACAACAACTAAAGGCTTTCTTTCTGAACTGATAATCATAACCGGCGAGTATTAGCCGTTATATAACACAATAAGATAGCTGACACGATTAGCTGAATATCAAACTTAGAGCAAAGCTAAGAAATATAACAAGCGAACATGTTGACAAAATCTATAGACCACCCAAATTTATATTTTTAGTAATTTTATTTTAGTCCGTATTTTTAGTCGAGTGGGTTTTTTTAAACACTAATATTATTGTCATCGTAACTTCTGCCTTTATTCCTTTGTTAAACCCGTTGTAGATGATGCTACGAGTCATCTACGAAGGCCGTAGCACCTTCGTAGTACCTTCGTAGACCCCTCGTAGCCCTCGCGTAGACCCCTCGTAGCCCTCGTGTTGTTCACTGAATACGCCCTATTTGCGCTACGAAAGCTATGCTTTCAAACGAAGATAATTGTGTTTGCAATCGGAAATCGCTCGCATCAATTTAGGGGATGGCGACGCAAACTGTGTACAATTAAATTTGCTTTTTAAATCTAAAATGTAAGTAAATAAATTATTTCTTTTAGTTTATCTAATAAAAGGTATAATCTGTCCATAATTTATTAATGAAATAGCATACAAGATAACTGATAGAATACTGGAATATTTTTTGTTTGTAAATATATAATAAAAGTAATAATAAATATTGGTGGACATTTCACAGAGAGTCTAGCCCCAAACTAATCAAAGATTGTACTATGGGAACTAGATAACTAATAGAATACTTATATCTTTTTTTTGTAAATACATGGACAATATACATTAACATTACACAAATATTTGTCCTGAGTGGAAATTAAACCCACAACTCAGAAGGCAGTTCTACTGAGCTGAGGGTCAGTTAGCAAACAATTTTGTGGACCGCTCAATCGAAGTTAACTAACTCCTTTTGCGACCAAAGTAACGACAATTTCAGTTGAGAAAATATGAGTAACGACATAAATTGGATTTCCTAAGGTAAAATAGCCATTAATAAATAATAACTGTTTTCCACCGACAAGAAACCAATAGTAGGTTTAGTTGACGCGTATATATTTTATATTTTACTAGCGACCCGCCCCGGCTTCGCACGGGTAGCACGTTATTATACATATAAACCTTCCTCCTGAATCACTCTTACTATTAAAAAAACCGCATCAAAATCCGTTGTGTAGTTTTAAAGATATAAGCAAACATACATATATACATACATACGCGGGAAGCGGAAAGCGACTTTGCTTTATACTATGTAGTGATTATGCATACATATTTATGAGGTAATCCGATTTAGATGATTGTATTTTATTGAATAGGGTAGCTTGAGGATATTCCCATATACATTTAATAGATACCGGATTTGCGAGTTTTCCTTAGATCAAATGTTTTTACTATTGTCTATTGTCTTTGGTATAACTTTAAGCTACTACATTACATGCCTAGATGTTTTTTATTAAAAAAGGTGTTTGTCAGAATAAATATGAACCTATATACCTGGAGAATAGTTTTATTTCATTTATATTCGACTTCATTTTTATTTGACTTTATTCTACCACTTTGTTGGCGTAACTAATATTTATATTCATGTCAAATCACAGTTTTCTAGTACTAAGAGTCTCTGAGTTAAGCTGCGGACAGACGGACGGACGGACATGGCGAAACTATATCCTAAAAAACATGCCTGAATGAATGCGTGTAACATACATCATGTGAGCATTCAAATATGAATAATTACATTTCATTTGGGTACCACGTGTAAATCCGCATGCAGAAGCTAGTGAATAATAAACTTTGCAATCATGGTAATAAACCATTTCACAAAATATGTACAAAGTAATGAATTGCACGCGCTACGCTGTAACCACCTATCCACCTACATACCCAGTACATCGACCACATAGCCCAATAGACGCCTAATGGCTTCATTTTTAGGGTTCCGTTCCGTTCCGTTCATTATTAGGGTTCCGTTCCTAGACAGTTGAAATTTTCACAGATGATGTATTTTTGTTGCCGCTAACAACAAATACTAAAAACAAAATAAAATAAATATTTAAGTGGGGCTCCCATACAACAAACGTGATTTATTGCCGTTTTTTATAGATTATGATACGGAACTCTTCGTGTGCGAGTCAGACTCGTACTTGGCCGGTTTTTTTTCAAACTAACTACTCTGTCAAACCGCTGATGTGTTCGGGTCAGGGGGAACGGTAAAAAATGCATTCTGATTGGCGCTCGGTGTCTTATATCAGCCGTATAAGCCTAATGTGTTGTATGAAAGTGTTCGCCTTGAGGAGTCTATAGGCTGTGTGGTCGATGACCCAGTACATATTTCATTTATATTAGACGAAGATGGAGCTTAAGCCGCGGTTTCAAGAATCGCCGAGATCGTTATTATGGATCTACGACAGGTGCGACTAACTAAAAAATAGAGAGGGGTCATACTATCACCCCTAAAATAATAATAAAAAACTTGGCTTGTGAAATATAATGATTTCCAGTTCTCTATTATTGAACGAGACACGATATTAAATATGAATATTTAATAAATAAATATCGCCTGTTACAAAACCTTTGCTTAACCTAAGAGATAGATAAATACTCTAATAGTTTTTTTTTTGTATGAAAGGTGACTTAATCAAGAATCTATTTAACTAATAGAAAATCGGGTTTATTTTTAATTAGACACAAATTTAATGTATAGCGCAACACGACAGACATAAAGACGCGAGAGTAATACATCACTTTTAAAAGCATAAAGGTTCGGTTTAAGGTACGGGCCCCAAAAAGCATTTGTTATAAATACCCACCGCTAGATAGAAAGGCTTAAGTTATAGGTGTCATGGGTCAATGTTGGCTGTAACAGCACCATCTGCTCCCAGTCCTTATTAACTTTGACCCCGGTTATAAATTAACCGTATCGGCGAGACGCAAATACCCTTGATTTAACGGCTCACTTCTCCACCCGCCTTGCTAATCCCGCATAACATAACAGCTGAAACCTTCTCCGGGATTTATTAACTAGATCTTTTGAAGAAAATATGAAGGATAGGCTCACGACTGTAATCCTTAAGGCGCTCCCAGTCGACGATTGTTTTTGTTCGAAACGAAAAAAGAAATACTTGTGAACAAGCCACATCTCCTATTTTATAATGTATAGTATATGTGAATAAAGATGTACCCATCTTTAATCACTTCGATAAATAATCCTACCGACCGCTGTAATGACGACAAACACACGTCGGCGCGTGGTCCGCCTTAGCTTTTCGAATAAATTAATGATATAAATTATGTATAATTACTTATCAAAAATCTATTTTAATAGAAATCTAGATCTACATATTACCTATCTTTAACAATAAATCACAAGTTGATTTTAATAGTAGGTATATAAAATATTTCGATCATAAATTCTAAAATGTATCATTTTTAAGTAATATCTTTATCGTGAAAAGATTCTGCTATTATGTTTTTAGCTTAATAGAAATTTAGGTAGGAACCTGAAGTAATATACTTATAAAAATAGGAGATGTGGTTTGTTCAGAAGTATTTCTTTTTTCGTTTCGAAAAAGAGCAATCGTCGACTGGGAGCCCCTTAAGTACGGTAGATATGCTCTCAAATGTCCAGGCGCTCAGACCCATGAAGATGTCTAGCTTATATCCAGGAATAGTACTTTTAATTCAGGTACCATGCAAGCGAAGCCGCTGGTGAAAGCTAGTCTATACTAAAATTATAAAGAGGAAACACTAGTATTTTTGTATGTTTGGAACCAATAAACTCAAAACTAATGGACTGATTCTGTAACCCAAGGTGTAAAAAAAATTGCCATAAAATCTTAATTACACCCGTGCATGCCGGGGCGGACTGCTAGTCTATACTAATATTATAAATGCGAAAGTAACTATGTCTGTTTGTGATGTTATCACAGCCAAACCGCTGGACAGATTTTGGTGATAATTCATATATAAATAGCTTAAAGTCTTGGGACGGACATAAGTTACTTTATTTCCAAAAATATATTAGATTTTCCGGAATTTCAATGTTTTACGATAGACCCTCAAAAATCTATTTTCTGAATCTACACGGACGAAGTCGCGGGTAATTAAAAAGCTAGTTGTAAATAAAGGTAAAAACCGCATAATTTCGTGACGCAAGCGTACTGCGGCCGCAGATAAAGCAAATAAGTGTGAATGCAATAAAGCGAGTAAAATGCACGATTCCAGCCAGCTGGGATTCGAGGTGCGATAGGGCGGATTCGATTGACGGCTACGACCATTATTTATAACTGCCTACGTACCTTCGGCTTTTATCTATGAGGATTCCTATTTTGCCTATATAAATAACTAATGGTGTCTAAACTTAACTCACTGCAAGGTTTTATTTTTGTTTCCTTAATTTTATTAATGTTTAATACTTATTATACTATTCCAGACGAAAACAATTCCATAAACGAAAAATTCATAAAAATAGTTCCAGCCGTTTGTGAGTTACAAATGGTGTAACTAACACGACTTAGTTTTATATACATAGATACTTACCATGTAATATTATGTCTACTCTCAAAGACATTTTAATCAACAATATTAGAATAAAGTAAAAACGCAAATTTATATCGCTTCTGAATTGTATCTGGAACAAAGTACACACAAAACTTATCTAAAGCTTGTGCCAAAGAATCCCAGATAGTAATATTGGATTGGTTTTACTAATCTACCTCTTTTTAGGGTTCTGTACCCAAAGGGTAAAAACGGGACCCTATTACTAAGACTTCGCTGTCCGTCTGTCCGTCTGTCCGTCTGTCTGCTGTAGTCGATGGTCACAGGGCTGTATCTCATGAACCGTGATAGCTTGATTGTTAAAATTTTCACAGATGATGTATTCCTGTTGCTGCTATAACAACAAATACTAAAAACAAAATAAAATGAATATTTAAATGGGGCTCCCATACAACAAACATGATTTTTTTGTCGTTTTAATGGTACGGAACCCTTCGTGCGCAAGTTCGACTCGCACTTGGCCGGTTTTTTAAGGATTACATTGTAAACTTACCTACTCAAGAGATTGTTTTCACTGAGGCATCCAACGGAAAACCACAGTTCTGGTTATTCAGGCAGCTTTTTGTGGAATTGCATAGCATAGCGTGCACTGTTTCTCTGCTGGCTACGTATTTTGCGAAGCTATTTTAATGTGAAGCTTTGATGCGGCCAAAGAGGGTACGAAGCGGAATATAATAATATGAGTATGGTCAAAACTATTTTAGAATTTTACGGTTTAAGATGTTTATTTATCAAAAGAATACAATTCACTTAATAGAGAAATACAAGATACCTAACGAAAGTATAAAACAGACATAGGTACGAGTCGGAAAGATACTCGTATTACTTATTTAAAAAAATGTACTTACAACTAATTTAGGTACAATTAAAGTAACAGAATCTAAAATAGTAGGTTAGTTACATAACAATATAGAGTTTAGAGTAAAAGTATCAAAAATGCTATTATGCGGGTAGTTCGATAATTACGATTTAGCAACAAGACGCAGCAATGGGCATTAGGGTGTTTATTAAGTATACAGTCCTCAGTAAGTAGTGGTTGCTATCTCGTCGATATTGATAGCAATTAGGCGGTATTATTATAGGTGTATGTTATTAGGTGTTATTACGCGTGTATTTTTTATTATATATTTATTTTAGGAAAACTTACAGCTAGCTACACAAGAATATAATTAATTAGGGTGAGAGCACTAGTTATGGTAATTTTAACATTTTAATTTTTAAATAAACAATAAATTAACAACAATCACAACATTATGATTAGAACAACGATTTTGAAACAACAAAAAATAGAGTATTTATCTATCTCTTAGGTTAGGCAAAGGGTTTTTAACAGGCGATATTTATTCATATTTAAATAGACAAAACGTTTGGTTTAGTTTGGTATTTAGTTGTGGTCAATCAAGTCTAGAGGTCAATCAATCAAAACCGTCACTAATCAAAACGGACCATAGACAAAGGATTGTATTAACTATAGATTATAAACAAGTTTGTTTGCTATACTTAGTTATTGGCTGCAAATTTAAAATTACCAAAACCGGTGTAGGCACCACAACCGGGTCTTTGAGCCTACAATAAATACATGTCAAATGCATGTCAAAAGTAGGTTTATGTACGACAAAGTTTCAAACGGGTTTGATGAATGAAAATTGATAACTTTTGTTTTTTGTCACTAACCATCAAAATATTTTCGAAATTGTCAAATTGTCATCAGTGGTTCGGCAGAAATAGGTAAGTAAGATTCTGAAAAAGTCTCTGAAGTGGCTTTAGGCGATTCACACAATTACATGACATCAATTGTCAAAAGTTATGTCGTTCGTTATATTGACATCTACATGTTGTGTGCCAACCCCAGGAGAACGTGGGATAAGGGCTCGTCCATTAATCACGTGATGTTTTTTTTTTCATTTTTAACCCCCCCCCCCTTTGGTGATACGTGGTGAGGTTTAAGACTACCCCCCCTCCCCCACTCAAAATCACGTGTATTTTTTAGTACCTACAAGGAATCTTACAATTTTTTGAATATTATTATTAAATACAGGTTAGTATTATCTAATTTTATTCTAGAAAATTAAGGATTATGTTAAAATGTCTAGACAGAAAGGTTGCGATCGAAGAAATCTCGCGTTTGACGAAAAAATAAATACACGTGATATCTTACTACACCCCCTCTTCCCTTGTGATTTTTCGTGATTTTTGCTGAACCCCCCCCCCCCCCCTTTCGAGCCTCACGTGATGGACGTGAATGAACGGCCCCTAAGGAGAAGAAGAAGAAGAAGAAAGAATATCGGTCGTTCAATCCTTCAAAATATAGTCGGAAACGATGTGACGTCTGTCCCAATATAACGTTTATCATTTTCAAGAGTAGAAACCCAGGTCAGTATACATAATAATGCAACGCTAGTGCAGCAGAGCGGGTACGGCAATTTCACAAAAAGCCTGACTGAATAAGTGAAGGGGCTGAACAACGGCTCTCCATGGAACGTGAAATATGACCCGGCTCTTTTCTAGAGAACATAAAGTCGCTACCTTGTTGTCAGTGATGAACCGTTTCGTTTTGGTAAAACGTAATAAAGTACCTAACTCGTCTGTACTAAAATAAAGAGCCCACAATATTAAAAAAAAAATTAAAAATAAATAGGATCACGACTGTAATCCCCTAGTACGGTAGACATCCTCTCAGATCTCCAGACGCTTAGATCCTTTGAAGATGTCTAGTGGGGGTAGTCAGAGGCACGTCCAAACATTATATTTGGCACATGCCCACATTTTGCAGTAGTTAGCATTCCATACGTGACAGGTTGCAAGCCCATTGCCGCTTATAAGAACACTAACTGCTTTCCTCACGATGTTTTCCTTCACCGTTGTAAGCACGTGTTTTTGATGCGCATATAAATTTTCGAACAGAAAAATCCATTGATGCACGCCGGGATTCGAACCCACGATCTTCAGATTGAAAGTCGAGGTACATCCCAATTATATATTTGTTTATTGTAAATTCTCTTAGCGTGCGTGATTGGATTTAAAAAGAAAACCGAAGAAAATGTTTCAACGATATTAGTTTTTAGGGTTCCGTACCCAAAGGGTAAAAACGGGACCCTATTACTAAGACTTCGCTGTCCGTCTGTCCGTCAAATTCGGCTTTGTTCAAACACTTTTATCTGAAGAACTGCTGGACCGATTTTGATAATATAGTAAAGAGATAGATATAAATTGACTTTGATAATTTTTGGTTTGTTGGATTCGTGTCGGTCGGGAAAAGCAGAACCAGCGCTAGTTTTAAAAAATACGGACACAAAAATTGTACCTCAACTGTTTATCGTCAAGTACAGTAAAAAATATCTCAGATCTCGTTATTTAATGGGTAAAAAGAACACTAAAATGAAATCTCTTCCAAATGTTGACACAAATACCCTACATTGGACAGCTTTCGTCCAATATTTGAGTTCGTACACATGACTTCAATGCCGAGGTGGGAATTATAAATCCTTGCTTTCCTATAAAGCGGGAAACGCAATATGACCGCAGTATTAAAGCACCTTCACAAACTTTAGTTATCTCAAAGTTATGACGTAAAACTACTTTCCCTGTTAAACAAGAACTTACTTTACTTAGGGCCAAAGACCCAGTTGTGGTGCCTACCCCGGTTTTAGTCATTTTCAATTTTGGCAGTCAATAACTAAGCATATCAAACAAACTTGTTTAAAATCTATAGTTAATACCATTATTTGTCTATTTAATAAATAAATATCGCATGTTCCAAAACCTTTGCTTTACCTAAGAGATAGATAAATACTCTATTCTATGTTGTTTAAAAATTGTCGTTTTAATTTCACTTTCAAAACTTTCGTGAGTTGTACTACACATTATTACAACAACGGGAATTACTCACGTAAATGATAAATTGTCAATGAGGACACCGACAATGTTTCGATTCATCTAGAAAATCTTCTTCAGGGTGAGTGGACAATTAAACGCGCGCGCTACCCTGCTCGCATTGACGCACTGAGACGGCAATGCGAGCAGGGTGTCCTCATTGACAATTTATCATTTACGTGAGTAATTCCCGTTGTTGTAATAATTTGTCGTTTTAATATTTATTTCAGTATAAACTGTATATTTGAAAATTAAAATGTTGTCACAACCAGCGCTTTACTTTTAGCATAGATACCTATAATAGCCCAATGCGACGACCAATTTAGTTCTCACCTTTTATATCTATCTACTGTTCTAATATAATTTCTATTTAATTTTTATATAATTTCTATAATTAAATTTTAATGTAATTTTTGTGTGACTTACAATTGACTTTGTAAGTAAACGACCTATTTTATTCTATTCCATCTTATAGCGGTCACGGTTTCATAGGAAAACAGAGGTTTATGGTGTGGCTGTGTTTGTTTCCAATAGTAGCGACCAGCAGCGCCATCTGTGCCTGTAAATTTAATATCGGATCCACAAGCAAACAATCGAACTGAGAGAGAATGGGCAATACCTATCTACACGTAAAAGTGTGTACATACCTACAACAGAATTATAAAAAAAATCGGCCAAGTGCGAGGCGGACTCGCACACGAAGGGTTCCGTACCATTATCTATAAAAAACTGGCCAAGTGTGTGTCGGGTCACGCACAATTTAAGGTTTCTTAGTTTACACAGCTAACGACGTTATAATAAGTAATTTTCAATGGTATTTGTACAAAAAAAATCATTATTTGTTCTTCAAGTACATTTTATAAGTTGGTCGACTATTTACGTCTATCTATAAGACCTATAAAACGACCCCACACCATGGGGTACCCGAGAAAAAAAATTAACATCCGGACGGACGGACGGACGGACATGGCGAAGCTATAAGGGTTTCTTGTCTTGTAGATTACGAAACCCTAAAAACGGCATTTTTGTTGTAGGGGAGCTCCACTTAAATGTTTATTTTGTTCTGATTTTAGTGTTTGGCATTTTCAACTTCACAAGATACAGCCTTGTGGCAGATAGACAGATGCACAGCGAAGTCTTAGTAATAGGGTCCCGATTTTACCCTTTGGGTATGGAACACTAAAAAACCACACAAATTTGATTACTTGCGAAGTACAAAGCAACGTGACATAAACGAAGCGAATTCTAGGTTTTAAGACTGTCAAAAGAAAGTTGTGAGATTGCCAGGACAGGATACTGTAGGTACATTGAACATTAAATTAATTTTACAAACCCCTGTAACTCGAATTGAATAATTCTCCTAATTCCGTTCCGTATTCAAATTGCTGTAACGTAAACAGACACAAACTTCGAAAATGATTATTTTCCCGCCAAATTGGGTTTCTTTTCGGAAACAGGGATGACTTGAATTGCCAAAATGGAAAAGCAAGAAGTTTCTGGCCTCGGCGGGCAAACAAAAAATATTACGAGATTTTTTGTTTCAAAGGTAGGAAGATATTGAAGTACTTTTGTATTCTTAGTTTGTTTAGCGTCAAATAACACATTTCGGTTTGTGCGTGTCGCGGAACAATTTATGTCGCTTGTGTCAAAGAAGAAAACACTATGTTAATTGTTCAGCTTGGTTTCACGGTACCATTATAATACGAGTAAGTCATATAAATTATGGTTTTTAGGGTTCCGTACCTAAAGGGTAAAAACGGGACCTATTACTAAGACTTCGCTGTCCGTCTGTCCGTCTGTCTGTAACAGGGCTGTATCTCATGAACCGTGATAGCTAGATAGTTGAAATTTTCGCAGATGATGTATTTCTGTTGCCGCTATAACAAAAAATACTAAAAACAAAATAAAATAAATATGTAAGTGGGGCTCCGATACAACAAACGTTTTTAAAGTCATTATTTATAGGTATGGAACCCTTCGTGCGCGAGTCCTACTCGCACTTGGCCGGTTTTTTAATCTTCTTCTATTTTATAAAAACGTGATTATCATGTTATGATGTTCATACCAATGTTTATTGGTACTTGTTGTGTATGTGTGCGTGGCTGTGCCCACCACCTGAGTTGCGTAGCAATAAATCAGTGCAAAGCTAACCAGCAATCGTTTCACTTGTCCGCCTCCTAGCTCTCATATTTAACAGTGGCGACGACCTACCCGCATTAGAAGAAAATAGCGTGCAAAATGCCGAACAATTCGCAATTTGGAATATTGAACAGTTTCGATCACAACGTCCAGACATGGAAAACATACAAAGGTCGAATTACACAATATTTTGTGGCAAACGACATCGACGCGAAGACAGATACAGCGGGCAAGAAGAGGAAAGCGATTCTTCTTAGTGCACTCACGGAGGGTACTTATAAATTAGCGACGGATTTAGTTTTACCAAAGGACGTTAATGATGTGCCCTACGAAGACTTCCTAACATTATTGGACAGTCATTTCACCCCAAAGCATGTCGGATTTGGTGAGCGACACAACTTCTACGCGGCCGCTCAACAAGCAGGTGAAACTCATTCACAGTGGGCAGCGAGACTACGTGGCCTGACAGCCAAGTGTGGTTTTCTCAACGTCGAAGAAGCGCTTCGTGATAAGTTCATAATGGGAATGCTGCCGGGGAAAGAAAAAGAAAAGCTGTACGCCAAAGATTTGGCTGACCTTTCATTGGCCAAGGTTGTGGAGATGGCGGAGAACCAGAGCCGCGCGCGTGCTGCCGCGGCCACCAGCGCAGGCGCCGCTGCCACCGTTTCAGCCGCGCCCGAAAGTCAACTCTTCAAGATAGATAATGGAAAAGGAAGAAGTGTAGAAAAAGTGAAGTGTAGTGTTTGTGGTTATACGAACCACAAATCGTCGGAGTGTAGGTTCGCAAATTACGTTTGCAAAAAGTGTCACGTAAAAGGCCATTTACGTAAAATGTGCACGAAAGTGAATTACGTAGAGATGGATTGCAGTGACCAAGGTGATGATGCAGGCGATGACGGTAAGCTTTATTATATCCGATCATTCAGGGGAGAACCTATGGTAGAAACAGTTTTAATTAACGATATGCCATTTAAGTTTGAAATAGATAGCGGGTCTGCGGTAACTGTTGTGTCAGAGGGTTTCTATAATAAATATTTTAAAGACGTGCCATTATCAAGTACGTGTAAACAGCTGATGACGTATAATGGCAAAAAAATTGTATGCATAGGGACGTTCTGTTTACCAATGCTATACGCGGGTCAAAAACACATAATAGTGTTGTACGTCGTACGCGACGGTGGGCCGCCGCTTCTAGGTAGGGATTTTATATCAACGTTCAAGTTACAGTTGATTCCGGTTAACTACTGTTCAGATTCGGATTTACCTGTCAAAGAATTAAAACGGCAATACTCAAAGTTATTTTCGGATAACCTGGGAATTTTTAATAAATATAAGGTGAAGCTGTTGTTGAAGGATGGTGTAAAACCGGTTTTCTGTAAACCGCGACCAGTAGCATTCGCATTACGTGATAAGGTTGAGAAAGAAATCGATAGGTTGGTCGATTTAGGTATTCTTGAGCCAATTGAATACTCTGAATACGCATCTCCAATAGTTCCGGTTCTTAAGCGAAATGGGTCAGTCAGGTTATGTGTAGATTATTCTATAAGTATAAATAAACAGCTGTTAATAGAACAATATCCATTACCTACCACTAACGAATTATTTTCAAGGATCCACGGAGGTCAACAGTTTAGCAAGCTCGATCTCTCTATGGCCTATAATCAATTCGTTTTGGACGACGATTCGAAGAACCTAACGACTATTAATACAAGTCGTGGATTGTACAGGTATACACGGTTAGTGTTCGGTTTAGCTAGCGCGCCGTCCATTTTTCAGCGCGCCATCGAGGGCATCCTATTTGGAATGGATGGAGTCTTGTGTTTGTTAGACGATATTTTGGTGACTGGAAAGGATAGGGATGAACATTTAGAAAGGCTTAATGGCGTCTTAAAGCGTTTACAAGATGCAGGATTAACCTTACAAAATGAGAAATGTAGTTTCTTTCAGAATGAAATAAGTTATCTAGGTTATATTATAACAAAAGATGGGTTAAAGAAAGCACCGGAAAAAATTAAGGCAATGGTAGAAGCACCGACTCCCACAAACGTTAGTCAGCTACAGTCATTTTTGGGGCTAATTAACTATTACAGAAATTTTGTACCAAACACATCCTCGATTCTCAGTCCTTTGTATGAATTACTTAAAAAGGGCTGCAAATGGAACTGGACGGGAATTCATGACACAGCTTTCAGAACGATTAAAAGATTAATGACGTCGGATCAAGTTCTTGCGCATTATGACCCAAACTCGAAGCTAATATTGACAGTAGACGCTTCTCCAAGCGGCTTAGGTGCAATTCTTTCGCAAGTAGGTATAGACGGTGCTGAGAGACCCATTTCGTTCGTGTCGCGTACTTTAAATACTGCAGAGAAGCGATATGCTCAAATACAAAAAGAAGCAACCGCCATTATTTACGGGGTGCGACGTTTTCACCAATATTTATATGGCCGATCTGAGCCGTTTACGTTACGAACGGATCATAAGCCACTACTGTCGATTTTTGGGCCATACAAAGGCATACCGGAAATGTCTGCAAATAGGTTACAGCGGTACGCCTTATTCCTAAGTAGCTATAACTATAAAATAGAATACGTACGCAGCGCGGACAACAGTGCGGATTATCTGTCTCGAGCGAGCTTACCGCGCGCAGTGCATGAGTGCGCGTGCACCGAACAGTGCAGGTGCTGCGACTGCGAGGTAGCATACGACCGAGCTACTTATGTTTGTTTCGTAGTAGACGGGAGTATGCCGGTAACATTAGATAAATTAAGGACTGAAACAAAAAGCGATATGGTTTTAAAGTCAGTAATAGAATTTGTTGTGAAAGGGTGGCCACCGAAAGTTAGTGATGTACGGTTAAAACCGTATCATTTGTGTAGATCACAATTGTCTTTCGAAAATGGGTGCGTCATGAGAGGACACAAGGTCGTTATACCCGAGAGTTTATATAAAACTATTTTAAAAGAGTTGCATTCTTCGCATTTAGGTATAGTTAAAACTAAGGCGGAGGCTCGCTCAAGATTTTGGTTTCCAGGTATAGATCAAGCGGTGGAAACAATGATCAGTTCATGCGATGTATGTATTCAACTGCGCCCCTCTCCCCCCCGCGCTCCGGTTGCGTATTGGGAAGTTCCATCTTCACCGTTTTTCAGAATACACATAGACTTCCTGGGTCCTATTAAAGGCTTAATTTATTTAGTAGCAGTGGATGCACACACTAAGTGGGTAGAAGTGTACAACATGAATACCGCTACTTCATCAGCTGCAGTGGTTGGAAAGCTATGTGATTTTATGTCAAGATTTAGAATTCCGAAAACTATAGTAAGCGATAATGGCACATCTTTTTGTTCACGGGAATTCGAACTGTTTTGCGCGACAAATGGTATTTCTCATATTACGTCACCGGTCTATCACGCACCTAGTAATGGACAGGCTGAAAGTTTTGTAAAAATCGTTAAAAAGGGAATCAAATCTTGTCTATTGTCGAGCCATAGCTCGAAGGATGCATCGGTGAAATTACTTAAATATCTTATGGATTATCGTAATTCTGTTCACACTACCACAGGGTTGTCCCCTGCTCAATTGGTTTTCGGTCGCAAGTTAAGGTCGCGTTTAGATTTAATTGATCCTGAATCACCCCATCGTCCATCCATCGTCCCATCGTCACCCTCGTCACCGTATTTATCCAATGTTGTCAAAAATCAACAGTTTATGCAATCTAAGCAACAAGGCAAAAGGAAAACAAATTGTTTCAAGAAAAACGATATTGTATTATACAAAAAATTTAGAAATAAAACTAGTTATACATGGTGTAAGGGAATTATATTAAAAAGGTTGGGAAAAGTTGTGTATTATGTAAAGGATATAAATAGCTCAGAGATCCATAAAAGACACACAAACCAGTTGATGCTGTATAAGGGAATAAGTAACGGTCTTCAGGATGATGTACAAAGTTCAAATGCAAAATCTCCTCCGACATCATCGCCGCCGTCACCTTCACCTCCATCGTCGCCGACGCCGCTGCCTGCACCGGCCTCAATCATACAGTCGCCAGCGGCATCAAGGACGCCGATTCCCCAGCAGTCCGAATTATGCGTTTCTGATCTCATCACACATGAAACCATCAGAAGGAGGCGAGCAGAAATATATGAACCCAGCACTTCGTCGACATCAAGGGAGGATGATAATGAAGATGATCTTCATCCGATACAGAACGAGGAGGTAGATGCTAGTTCCACCAACTTGGGTGATAAAACAACGAGCGATTCGGACTCCGAAGTGGAATTTCATGAAGCATTGGAACCCGAGGGTTCGAGGTTATTACCGGTGGATGTCCTAGCCCCTGCAACGAAGAGGTCGTTGCGCAAGCGTCCCGAGATATGTTTCAAAAAGTATTTCTAGCAGACTATTTATGTATTTATATTTAGGAACTATTTAACTAGAGGGAGGGATGTTGTGTATGTGTGCGTGGCTGTGCCCACCACCTGAGTTGCGTAGCAATAAATCAGTGCAACAGCTCAATAATAATCAGCTCTCATATTTAACAGTACTGAATGCCATAATACCTACGCTTTTTATGCTGTTTAGGCACTTATACCTACGCTTCCAATACAATACTTACGCAGAAGCGTGAAGCTACGATAGGTGCATAAACAGTGAATAGTTACTATGAAAAGTTTACAAATTAGGTATTCTCAAACATTACGTAATCATGTTTTTACAAAATAGCCCTACTATAGATATCGAATTTGGGGGCACGGCAGTGCCCCCGCCACGTCGAGCGCGAAGCCAACACTGCCGTACCATCCTTTACTGGAACCATTTCACTGCATTTTCAGGCCCCTATTTGAGAGCCTCTGGATAAGACCAGAACGCAGCAATTTTCGTCATCCAGTAAGCTATAATCACATACTTAAAATCCAAAATTTCAAGTCTGTAGGTCATTTAGTTCCGAAGATAAGCGAAAGCAAAGTTTCGCATTTTAGACACTCACTCACTCACTCACTCATGATTATCAGAATAGAACTAGTACTTCCCATAAACTCAGAGAGCTGAAATTTGGTACAGAGTTAGGGTTTAATGGCCACATAAAGGGAAAACCATAAAAACTAGGATAATCGAAGATCTGGAGTACCTGGTAACCCTGATTAGAAAACAAGAGCCTAACCAAACTATTACAGATCGACATACCGCCTTTACAAAAAATATTCAACTTGGTGGGCCGCTTCATTTGATGACAAAAATCGAAGGTCTGAAGTATCTGATGAAGAACCCTCAGCTGTTCTCAGCTGTATTAGAGATATGGTAATGCCCCCTTCTACTGTTGGTACATAAAAAAATCGACTGTCATTGCAAAAATCCAGCGTAGTGGGACACATCTTCTAATTTAATCTAGCCTATAGCGTCCCACTGCTGGGCGAATGCCTCCCCTTCTGCTTTTAATACGTATATAAATAAAATTAAAGGAAAACTCTGGATAAGACTAGACTGGCTTATAAACTTATACTTAGATATACAAGTTTACAAGAAGAAATAGTCGAACGATTAACTTTATTCTACTCGAACATTACACAAATTACACTAAAATATTAATTTCGCTCAAAATTTGGTAAAAATATAATGCATTGGACTAAGAGTGGCGGTGATACCTGCACATGTCGCTAGATGGCGCTGACTGTATTTTTAAACGCGCTTACGATTTGTTTTTATAATAAAGAAACTACTCAAAGATTTCATTACTTTTTAGAGATAAACAAGCAGCTCCATCGAGACTTGGCTAGTTTTTTACAGAATGTTTTTGGTGGGATAGGTGTTTATCTATAACTAGCTTCCACTTAAAGTTTCGCTTACATGGTACCTGGAAAAAAAAAGAAAATTGTGTGTGTCAGCTCCGACGCACGACTGGAGTTTACCAGATCGTGCGTAGAGCGTACCCCCACTATAAGATGTTTTGCCATCAGTAAGAGTGAGAGAAAGCATTTTAAAGTATAGGCAAAGTAAGGGTACACACTACCCACGATTTAGCTGCACTGCTCACACCAAATTAGAAAGTTGCGCACCAAAAACGTAACGAGGTCATGCGTTCAGTAGATTTTACTACTCACATTTTTTTCATACCGGGCGCCTTATATCAAAAACCGATTCTAAAGGAGTAAACTCCAAAAATTCTAAGTTTCATCTAAATCGGTTCAGCCGTTACGGCGTGATTGAGAAATAAACATACATACCTACATCTCCACAAACTTTCGCACTAAGGAATAAGATTGATAGGATAGGTATTATAATTTTGCAATACTTTCTTAAGATATCCATTTTTGATAGGCAAAATAGAAAATTTCATATATAATTTAGCAGACATGCTTGTTATAAGCACCAGTGAGTTTCGATAGCGTGTTATCAGTAACGGGCGAGCTCAACCGGAGAATAGTTCCCTCCTGTCACCCTGATGAGGGAGCGAGGGTCGCAAAAAAGGGTACCCATTGGAAAACGTTCACAATATATCAGAAGGGATCAGACATAGTGAACAGTTACGTAGCGCTTTGACAGAGGCGAATATAATATACTAGAACATAACACATAATATGACAAAGTGACATTCACGAAGACGACGAAGACTGTTGATGTCTGCCAACATGATCAAGACGCTAACATAATCTAAATATATATAACTTTGGCTTTACTGACTGACTGACTGATGTATCGCACAGCCTAAACCACAGGGTCCTAGAAACTTGAAATTCAACCCCTAACTCGGGTGCAGTGGGGGTTGAAGTCTCTTATACGACTCTTTTTATCATATATATATAGGATCATGACTGTAATCCCTAGAACGGTAGACATTCTCTCAGATCTCTAGACGCTTAGATCCTTTGAAGATGTCTAGTGGGGGTAGTCAGAGGCACGTCCAAACATTATATTTGGCACATGCTCACATTTTGCAGTAGCCATACGTGACAGCAAGCCCATCGCCGCTTATAAGAATACTAACTGGTTTCCACACGATTATTATTATTATTATTATTATTATTATTATTATTAACTGGTTTCCACACGATGTTTTCCTTCACCGTTGTAAGCACGTGTTTTTGATGCGCATATCAATTTTCGAACAGAAAAATCCATTGTTGCCCGGGATTCGAACCCACAACCTTCAGATTGAAAGTCGAGGTACATCCCACTCGGCCAACACAGCTTTTTATCACCAACCACCAACCAATCAACCATTACCAACTAATCTAAAACACCTATTGCAAACGGTGGCATCGTTGTGGCCTTTTTACATCTTCACTAGGCAATTTATATCAGATATATCAGATTTATGTCAGATGAAACTTTCTACACTGTAGTGCCTGGTACATCTTAGATATATGTAGGCTTACCCAGCATCTACGAGTATACCATGCTTTCAGCTTAGTCGGCCTTATCCGACAGAACACGGTTAATACGTGCTGAGCTGACTAAGCCGCAGGTTTCCTCACAAGATTTTCCTTCGCCGCTTTGAGCACGTGCAAAGGTACATATTTTTAATTTGTTATACTACGAACTGGATTCGAACAGATCCAATGCCAATGTTTACCTAGGTGAATCAGACCATGACCATTTTCAGGGAAAAAGTTTGAAATTCCCATACCGTGTGAATTGTCTCTAGGGAGTGACGAAAATTTTCCTTCGATGTTTGGAGAGAGGCGATCAATCGCGACAAGAATCGGAATTATTTGGGTTTTTAATGTTGAGACTTTGCTTTTGAACGAAACCATTTAAACTCTAAAGCTGTTTCAAGCCTGTTGTCTTTATCGCAGTTACACAATTAATTTGATTCAATTTAAAACTTTTTTCTTTCAAGCCAAAGTCAATGTTAGGTACTAATTTTAAGTGGGACCGAAATTCACGACGAGAAATCCAAGAACAGCCGAAAGTGAAATTAACACGAATTTGTCAAAGGAATCTAAGCATAATAAAATAGTCTTAAATTCCTCTCAGGTACTCGTATTTGGCAAAGAGAATTTCTTGGGATTATTTTAAATTGGTAGCGAGCGTTTGACGCGAGTGGTTTAATTTCATTTAATATTTGGAGCGAGGCGCAACGTCGCGTGCTGGTAAGTGTGGTACAGTGATTGATGTTGGATGACTTTTCGTTCACACGTTAACTTATAATGTTAGCATAAGCTTTTAATCATTTGTTGAGAGCCGTTACGAGTTAGGCGTGTTTTTTTGCATCATAGTATACGCGCTGATCAAATAAAAAATAAAAATAAAATAAATTGGATCACGACTGTAATCTCAGATCTCAAGGCGTTTAGAACCTTGAAGATGTCAAATAGGGGTAGTCAGATGCACGTCCAAACATTGTGTTTTGCACAATACCCACATTTTGCAGGTTGCAAGCCCATCGCTGCTTGATACTTGTAACCCTTAATAATGATTTTACTCTTGATAAATACAATTCTTGAAGCTAATTGTTACTGTATTAGAGTACTCGTAGTTATAGAGGGCGTCTATTATTTACGTGAGGTGATTTTGACCCCCCTCCCCCCTTGGTGAGAAGTCGTGAGATGTCGTGAAGATTCTTCTCGACCCCCCCCTAAACGCCTCACATAATTAATGGACCGATAATTTTGGCACGCAAGTAACTACTACAATAATTCATTCCACACTCGTTCGAAAAGACATCAAAAATCGACAAGTTCGCAGGTCATTTTAATACTGCCACAATTGAGTATGGTTCACAGAAATATTTATTCATCGGACAAAGGGACAACGGAATTCATTTTCGGCGATATCGGCTTTCAATATCAATTACCATTGATACCCACAGCACAAAGCTATCGGATGAAAACTTAATGGAACTGAAAATTCTCGATTTGTCACCGCTCCGTGTGGAATTCAATTCTACGTGTAATTAAATGGCTGGGGGCTTCAAATTAAATTATGTTGATAGGTACTGAAATGACATTTTGATTTGAGGAAAGTTGGGTAGGTATAAATGTAACCAGTACATTTTGGAATCGCGAAAAGATTTGAAGTAACCTATCTTCTATTATATCATCACCTAATCCTAATATGTTTGTATGTATGTTTGTTCCTCAATCAGGCCTAAACGACAAAACGGATTAAGTTGAAATTTGCTGTAGATGTAGATATAATGCCCGAATAAATAATATACTACTTTCAAATATGAAAAATATCCTAAAAACGATAAAAAAACACTAAAGTGATGATTTCTGTATAGCGCTGGTGTGCAACAAATCTGACATCACAGACTTAAAACATTCAGTCTTTTCTATTCGATTATTGAAATTTGACAGGACAACGTCTGTCACGGGTCGGCTAGTTGCATATACAATACGCCCTCATTTTGCTGATAGTAAGCATTCCATTATGTGACAGGTTCCAAGCCCATTGTCGCTTATAAAAACACCAACTGGTTTGGCTGAATAGAAAGCGAGTGATCTTACTTGGTCTAAATAAAAATTAATATCTGTGGCCTGAGCACGAACCACTTTTACTATAAAAAGAGTCAGTTTTGACATTTGGACGATACGTTATCGATACGGTAGTGGTTCATGCTAACCCCCCTAGTTTTGCTCACTCAAATTTATTTATATGTCATTTTGAACTTGAGATAAGGTTCTATGTTATATAGAATTGTAGGTCTAGTAGTATATGGTCCAGGTGCTACTGGAATGAAATACGAGTGGTTGAGCTGAGTGGAATGAAAGCTTATGCCAGCCGCTCCCAGATTGCCTTGGTAATGAAATTAATAGCACGAACCAAGAGAAGTTTCACTTCGAAGATAAACTGCTTGTAAATTTTTTTTGGTATGTGAAATTGAACTTCTCCACTCATAAAGTCAAAGTTAATGTAGGTACTCGTACCTGAAAATCCAATAACGATTTATAATTATATATCCAAAAGTTGTATCGACAAACCTAAAAAGTATTTACATAGGCAATTTCAGCGAACTCCCAACACGTAGCGTATGAATAGAAACAAGTGTGAGTCGGACTTCGGAAGGGTTCCGTACCATTATCTATAAAAAAACGGCAAAAAAACACGTTTGTTGTATGGGAGCCCCACTTAAATATTTATTATATTTTGATTTTTGTATTTGTTTTTGTAGCAACAACAGGAGTACATCATCTGTGAAAATTTCAACTGTCTAGCTATCACGGTTCATGAGATACAGCCCTGTGACAGACAGACGGACAGCGAAGTCTTTGTAATAGGGTCCCGTTTTACCCTTTAGGTACGGAACCCTAAAAAATCATATGCATAAGCAAATATATTATGTACCTCGGCAATTTTCATTATCAATGAATCCCCCTGGGGTTAGCATGAACCACTATCGTATCGACAATTTCGATACGATAGTGGTTCGTGCTCAGGCCACTGGTCCGATATTTAATAGAGCTGATTTTGGTGCATATTCATAGCTTTAACCATAGTAGGCACCTACTGTTTTCATACTTGATCTGCTGGCATACTACAAAAAACCAATATTTATTCAAAGCTTTCACCTAATTCTAAGCTCTGGCTCTTAAAAACTTATTATTGTCACTACATAGTATAAAGCAAAGTCGCTTTCCGCTTCCCGCGTCTGTATGTAATATGTATGTATGTATGTTTGCTTATATCTTTAAAACTACACAACGGATTTTGATGCGGTTTTTTTTAATAGATAGAGTGATTCAGGAGGAAGGTTTATAATGTATAATAACATGCTACCCGTGCGAAGCCGGGGCGGGTCGCTAGTTATAAATAAAAATAAATGTTAAGTTAAATAGTTAATAAGATAAAAGTTAAATAGTTTCATCGTTATATTATCAGGAACGTCTGGTTCTTCAACTACTCCTAAGGACGGGCACTGGAAAGCGCGACACAGTTTTAATACTAATGCATTTTCCAGTGTTCATAGTTTTTATTCACATGTACTTATTTATGTTCACTGAAATAAACAAAAAAAAATTTTTTCTTAACTACTCAATTACATATACATATAAAAGAGTACATAAACACACACAGAGACACATTAAAAGTGAGAAAACTAGTTTATTACTTTGTCCAAAAGTAATCTGATATTCATTGTTTTTATTCTTCATCTTTTTTTATGTTTTCTTTACTTTAGCTTCACTATTTATTTCTTTCTGCATTTTCAGTGTTCAATTTTAGGTTTTGTATATATAGGTTTTTACGTTTAGTTAAAAAAAAAAATTATAACTAAAGTACAAAATCTTATAGTGATTTAATAGCCCTGAATTTCGATCAATAATCAACAATCAAAATAAAGGGTTTGCTGAAAGAAAACTGTTTATAGAGTTAAGCCATTCACGTCTGCTTTTCTGTGTTTAAGGATTACATCGGTATCCGTGTGAAGCGGTTTGTTAGACTATTTGAAGTGACACAAGCCCATTGTGAGGTTCAGGGATATGAAACCAACGCACCTGGCCCCTGAGCTGAGCTCTGGAATCTTAATGTTCGCCAATATTTCTCCTGTTCCTACATTCTCTTGAAATGTTTCTCTGGCCTCACAGCTCGGTTGGTACTAACTCTGTCTTTTGCATTATTATTATAATAATAACTTATTTATTTAATCAACCGAATTATTACAGTACAGGTAATTATTACAGTCTTACATTATTTTGCTATTTTATGACTGGCCTCACAGCTCAAATGGTAGTAGCTCTGCCTTCTGCGCTGTAGGTTGTGGGTTCTATCCCAACCCGGGATAAACATTTGTGTGATGAACATAGATGTTTGTTCTGTGTCTGGGTGTTATGTGTAATAAGTATGTATTTACAACAAAAAAAAATATTTAAGTATTCTATCAGTTATCTGGTTCCCATAGTACAAGCATTGCTTAGTTTGGAGCTAGATGGCGCTGTGTGAAATGTCCACCAATATTTATTATTATTATTTTAATACATAGATTTGATTGTCAATAAATAAACCATACTGTAATGATTTAGATACTGACATACTGAAATCTATGATTTTATTATATATACTATCTAAACCTCTTCTTCTTGCCCTTATCCCACTTCATTTGGGTTCGCCACAACATGTAAAAAAAACATGTTGTAAAAAGGTTTTGGCTTCGGGTGTTTGAACCATTAACCTTTATTTATATAATCGTGTGACATACGTAGGCGTTATACATTGGTGTTCTTTTCGCCTTTTTTAGTTAGTATCTAAGCTTATTTAGCACCACCCCACGTTAATATATATAAAGACATAGATTAGGTAACATTGTACAGTTGACAGTGTTAATATTAAGTTACGTTGAACGGCAAATAAGTAATGCCTCATCAGTGACGTGAACATGTTGGCATGAATTTAAATCTATTCAAATAAGCGCCGCGACGCCGACGGTGCAAAGGTAATTTGGTGAAACACAGCGAAGTTTTGTAATAAAATCACACGTTATCTCTTGAAGTTCTGACTCGAAGCTTATTTTATGCGCCCATTCAAGCGAAGCACATTGGCAAACTTTTGACGATGTAGATTGTGAGCCGATTTAGCGAAGGTTAGCACTGTGAATGTGTAGGTGGCACTAAAAACACTAAAAATAAGCCTCATTAAATTACTCACATATTGACCACCTCTTCAGATATTTTTCCGTGCTGTAGGCGATCAATCAAAAGTTAAGAGACGATATTAGTTTATTAAGTTTTATGAATGAACTATAAACCCTACATAAATACAATTTAAATGGGACAATGGAAAAAAATAATACATAAAAAGCATTAAAAACTATATAGTGTTGAATCGATAACCTCCTTTTTTCGTCGGTTTAAAAGACGCTGATACCAAAGTGGCGTTTGACAGCAATTCAGATTGAACTCGTTTTGCGCAGTTCATACAACTGTCGCATGATACGTGGGAAGCAAGCGCAACATTGAGTGGTGAAAAGTTCAATTCTCGCCCGTTTCCATTATTTTGTGGCCACAATCTTTTTCTTAGGTTTAAATTAAGGTGATAAGTGAAATTTTGACTTTTTGTATGGGCTGAGTCTACCCGGATAAGACGGAAAAAGTCATAAAACTGCATTGTCTTGAAAACCATCAAATTTTAAAAGAAACTGTCTGTAATTTACTTAGCTAGTATCATTATCTAACGAATTATTTCAAAATGAACTGTTTATATGAAACTAGTGTTTTTGAAGAGCCAACTTAGAAAATAAATCTATCGAGACAAGTTTCACCAATCGTGTTTCTGTCTGTAATTTATCTAGATTATATCCTTAAGTTATCTTTATCCATAAAAAACAAAACTGTATGTTTTGCGGTTATTGAGAAAAAACGATTCTGCATTCATCAAAAACATTTATTAATCGTCTTAAGTTTATCATATCACTGCTTCTTCTCAGTGCGGTTAACACTTAAGAATTGCATTCAGCAGATCCTCGCGAGTACCCACTTCAGCCATAAGTTCTGACACTTCACGAACTCGACACCGTAGCACTTTGTAGTGCAAGAAGTTGTAGCCTGCTACGGACAGGCTGTAACTCTTATAAATAATGGGTGTTCTAATTAATTAATAATTATATCTAAAACTTAATCTTATAGACAGACTAGCTGACCCGTGCCCGCTTCGCTGTGCGTAAGACATTTCTAATACCATCGTGGACTTTTTTGTAGACGTTTTTAAGGTATACAATACTGTAGTTCATTATTTTGATATATCTCGTGGGGTTCAGCCAGCATTTGCAATGTAAGCGCAAAAAAATGTGTTTATTTACGACATCACATTAGAAACCTCTAAAATTATCAGTGTTTCTCTACTATATATGCATGTATTATACATATAAACCTTCCTCCTGAATCACTCTATCTATTAAAAAAAGCCGCATCAAAATCCGTTGTGTAGTTTTAAAGATATAAGCAAACATACATACATACATACGCGGGAAGCGGAAAGCGACTTTGCTTTATACTATGTAGTGATGAAAGGGTGAAATAAAGATATGTAGTTGCTTTAATTTAATATTAAAAGATTGCTCGAATAATAAGAGCAGTATAGTTCTAATTAAACCTGTCGCCAAGTCGAGCATGAAAGCGGCACGGCCGTACCATCCTTTTCTCGAAGCAGTTCAAGCTATTTTCGACCACCTATTACTTCGTTGTGGATATAACTATAAGTCTAAGTTTTCAGTAACCAAACAGGCATATTCTCTATAATCTATAATCTCTAATATTCTATAATCTCAGTACATTTAAAAAAATATTGTGGATTTGTGAAAACAACTTTTCGATTAAGGAATCCGTTTGTGAAATATTAAGCTTAGTGCCAATTTGTGTTAGAGTCGAGTGTAAAAGCCCCCTTTAAAAGCTAAACTATTGGTAAAGAGGCGTGAAAAAATTCACGGTAGTAGTACATATTTTGAAGTTAAAAGAAAAACTATCACAGCTAAATAGGCTTTACGTTTGCGAGTAATCGTCGACCAAGTTATAAAATGAACACTGGAAAGTAATAATAAAAATGTAGTCCAAATACCATTGAAAATTTATTATATAACGTTGTTAGCTGTGTAACACTTATATGCTCTTTGGTGTAAACTACGAACCCTACATTGCGCGTGGCTCGACACGCACTTGACCGTTTTTTTATATGTTCGGTTACTATTATGGTTATTATTACGTAGTATTATATTATAAATAAATAAATACTGGCGGACTTTACACACAGCCCAATCTAACCCCAAACTAAGCAAAGCTTGTACTATGGGAACCAGATAACTGATAGAATACTTATATACTTTTTTTTTGTAAATACATACTTATTATACATATTAACACCCAGACACAGAACAAACATCTATGTTTATCACACAAATATTTGCCCTGAGTGGGGATCGAACCCACAACCTACAGCGCAGAAGGCAGAGTTACTACCAACTGAGCTGTGAGGCCAGTCAATATCCACAATATGAAATGAAATGAATGAAAGTAATTTTATTGCCTTACCTTACTACTATTACACACAATATACATACATAATAAAATACATTTATCTAGTTAGGCAATAGGAGTATGCTCAGCAAAAATGCTGACAGACAAAATTGCCTGTGCAGCGCTGATTTTCAGCATACCCCTTTGTAATCGCGACAGATGTTCGTCGGTTCAAAAATTAGTGAACATTTTAATTCCCCTGGCTAACTATTGATACACAGAAAAAATAATATACATATCAACACAAAAAGTACTGTATATATCTAAGCTAATATATGTGAAATGTTTGGTTTTTAAAAAACCATCAAACTTAAATAGAGACTGTCCATAGTTTACGTTTTATGAATATTTAATAAATTAAGTATATTAAATCGAACCGTATTTATCTAGATTATTATCCTTAAGTTATCTTTGTCACAAAAAACAAAAAACAATGCTGAATGTTTTGCGGCCACTGAGAAAAAACGATTCTGAATTCATCAGAAACATTTATTACTCGTCTTAAAGAGATTTGGAGTCTACTCATACCAAAAACACTTATAAATATGATGTTACCTACCTATTAATATATCCGACTATAAATGTTATTTTATTTATAATATCCACGTTGCAGTCATTTAATTGGGCATTTCAGCAAAGTGTAAAATGAAACAACTACCTACATCATGAGCTCAACTCTCAATAATGGCCCAAGTTAGATAGTTTAGCCGCAGAATACCAACTAGTTACTAAGAACTGCGGTCGAATTCACGGAATTGCAAAGAATCTGTTAAGAAGAAAGAAACTCGCATTAATCAATGTTTGCTTCTTCTTTTAATTAGGTGCAATGTTCATTATTGCGCTTATCTCAAGATTGGTAAAGCTTTGGTAATGCAACAACCATGACAGAATGTTGATAGCAAATAATTTTCAACATTGTTTATTTTTTTAATACTTAACGCAAAATTTAAAAATACGTAGATACAATACTTTAATCGAGATCACGGTGTTTTTAATCTATTTTTAGGGTTCTGTACCCAAAAGGTACAAACGGGATCCTATTACTAAGACTCCGCAGTCCGCCTGTCTGTCTGTCTGTCTATCACAAGGCATTATTATTATTATATTTTTATCACATGAACCGTGATAGCTAGAAAGTTAAGAGACAGATTAATTGTAGCATATTATTTTCATTCTTTGCCCGGTATTTTCGGCATAGGTAAGAAAAACGACATAAAGTATGAGTAAAGTATGTATGTAAGTAGTATGACGACATGTAGACTTCATCAATTATTTATTGCAATAACACGGCTGATGATAATGATGATCTCAATGCCGAGGTAGGATAATCCGAATGGGAAATTAGGAAGCGCCACAGTGAGGTGAAATGAAACACGGCGCAGAAGCGAGCCAATAAAAAAGGCAATCAGAGAGCGCCTATTGCCCCAAGGAACGGCGACGACATATTCAAAATAAATTGTTTAACCAGTAGAGCTTATTACTAAAAGTAATAAGCTATTTTATCTTCCTCTTCGTTTATTTATTTATTAATACATTAATGCACAAATGGAATACAAAAGACAACCCACCTTTTGTATTCCATACTAGCGATCCGCCCGGGCTTCGCACGGGTGCAATGCTGATAGGTACTAAATATAAAACGTTTTTTTTTTCACAGCTTACATTAGATGATTTCTGTTTTTCTCGAACGTTCGAGTTACACGTGTTATTGTGAGTCAACGATAAAAGATAGACATATGCTGTCGTGGGATATTTTTTATATAATTTTAAGGAGAACATTTCCCTCATACATCATTTCTGTGTAGCTTTAACCATTAAGGTTGCACACGCGACGGAAGCTTAAAAAATGGAGTAACTTCTCCCGTTTTCCCAACATTTCCTTTTACTGCTCTGCTCCTATTGATTGTAGAGTGATGAAAAGTATACTATAACCAGCTCAGGAGTATGAAAAATAATTGTACCAAGTTTCGTTAAAATCCGTCGAGTAGTTTTTGTTTCTATAACGGTTATACAGACAGACAGACAGACAGACAGACATACAGACAGACAAAAATTTTACTGATTGCATTTTTGGCATCAGTATCGAACCCTAATCACCCCCTGATAGTTATTTTGGAAATATATTTCATGTACAGAATTGACCTCTCTACAGATAGACAGACAGACAGACAGACAGACAGACAGACAGACAGACATACAGACAGACAAAAATTTTACTGATTGCATTTTTGGCATCAGTATCGAACCCTAATCACCCCCTGATAGTTATTTTGGAAATATATTTCATGTACAGAATTGACCTCTCTACAGATTTATTATAAGTATAGAAGATAATGTCGAGGCAAAGAGAATAATTGGCGACAACAAATTCTACTGTAGAGACTGTGAAGACAAGAGAAGCCATATTATAAATAAATACAAGGCTGCTCGCCCCGGCTTCGCACGGGTTACCTAAATAAAAAGCCTATGTGTTATTCTGATGTATAAACTATATTAATGTAAAGTTTCATTTTAATCCGTTCTGTAGTTTTTGCGTGAAAGAGTAACAAACAAACACACACAAACTTTCTCATTTATAATACTAGCCGACCCGTCACAGACGTTGTCCTGTCAAATTTCAATAATCGAATAGAAAAGACTGAATGTTTTTAGGCTGTGATGTCAGATTTGTTGCTCACCAACGCCATCTATACAGAAATCATCCCTTTTGCGTTTTTTATCGCTTTTGGGATGTTTTTTTATATTTTAAAGTAGTCTATTATTTATTCGGGCATTATATTTACATCTACAGCATATTTCAACTCAACCTGTTTTGTCGTTTAAGCCTGATTGTGGAACAAACATACATACAAACTCACAAACTTTCTCATTTATAATATTATAAGGATGAACAAAATAAAAAAAAAGTCTATACGTATTTATTTCAATAAAACAAGGATCAAATTGAAACATATGAGGAGGTGAACGACGACAAAACCTTGAAGTATCAAGCAACAAACACGGCGCCTATCTATATTTTTTTCGATAATCCTTTTAGTAAATGCTATGTGAACTTCAGTGCGGTGCCAGTCGAACAACCAGCATAGGATTCCCTGTGTGCGATCACCCAGACAGACGATGCAATAATTTGTCCCGATCAAACTCGGACCTAGACTACTCGCCCACACGTCACCGAAGTCGACATATTTATAGCCACACACTATAGACAACTTGATATTATGCGCCGTGCAGTAAGGGCCAATCATAGGGGTGGCGAATGCGACACATCAATCAAACATAATGTATTTACGGAACCCTGATGGATAACTGCTGATTGGATATTTTTTTTGGTGTTTTCCTCAACGTGTGACGAGTTGACATTTGATTTGGTATTTTCACACATGAGCCGTGTTGGCCGAGAGGAAGGTACCTTGACTTTCAATCTGAAAGTCATGGGTTCGAATTCCAGCGTGCTTCAATGAATTTTTCTGTTCGATCTGTTCTGTTCGATTCGAAATTTATATGCGCATCAAGAACACGTGCTCAAAACGGTAAAGGAAAACATCGTGAGGAAACCAGTTAGTATTTCTTATAAGCGGCGATGGGCTTGCAACCTGTGACGTATGGAATGCAAACTACTGCAAAATGTGGGCATATGCGAAGTATAATGTTTGGACGTGCCTCTGACTACCCCAACTAGACATCCTCAAAGGATCTAAGCGTCTGAAGATCTGAGAGGACGTCTACCGTACTTGGGGATTACAGTCGTGATCCTATTTTTTTTTTATAATATTAGTTTAGAAGTGTAGATTAAGGCGCTCCCAGTCGACGATTATTTTTGTTCGAAACGAATAAAGAAATACTTGTGAACAAGCCACATCTCCTATTTTTAATCACTTCGATAAATAATCCTACCGACCGCTGCAATGTCGACAAACACACGTCGGCGCGTGGTCCGCCTTAGCTTTTCGAATAAATTAATGATATAAATTATGTATAATTACTTATCAAAAATCTATTCTAATAGAAATCTAGATCTACATATTACCTATCTTTAACAATAACAAAAAATCACAAGTTGATTTTAATAGTAGGTATATAAAATATTTCAATCATAAATTCTAAAACGTATCATTTTGAAATAATATCTTTGTCGTGAAAAGTTTCTGCTATTATGTTTTCAGCTTATTAAAAATCTAGGTAGGAACCTGAAGTAATATACTTATAAAAATAGGAGATGTGGCTTGTTTAGAAGTATTTCTTTTTTCGTTGCGAAAAAGAGCAATCAGCGACTGGGAGCCCCTTAATGCGTAAATTTATGTCGATTTAACTTGATCTCAGCCGACTGGGGGACCAGAATGAGACCAAGCGTTTTCAAATTCAAATTCAAATTCAAAAATCATTTATTTCAATAAAATCACAAGGATCACTTTGAAACGTCTTAGGAATTAGGTGAAGCTACGCCGATTCCTCGCGACCAAGCCTAGAAGAATCAGGCAACAAACACGGCTTGAGGTCTACCTTTTTTTTAATGATCCTTTCCATAATGCTATGTAGAGCTCCAGTATGGTGCTGATCGAACAAGGTGAAGGCTCAAACCAGAATAATAATTAAAAGTACTAGTAGATTGTGACATCAATTTATGCCGTATTTAACTTGATCTCAGCCGACTGGGGCACCAGAATGAGACCAAGCGTTTGTAGTGGTGCACCGATTACATTGTAAGCATGTTGCAAGTTTTCCCGCCTCTCCTCATGTATCTGGTGTGAGTGCCGCGTTGGGGCAGCTGTTGTTTTTAAAATAGATCTTAACGGATTATTTTCACATCAGTGCAATATCTCGGGTACTTCGCCCACGGCATGGAGTGGTGCGCTTATTATATCTAAGGCTATAAGTAAATAAATAAAAATAAATTCATACTTGTGGACACTGTGGACATAGTCAGCATTAAAAATAAATAATAAATAAATATTGGTGGTCATTTTTTAACAGCGCCATCTTGCCTCAAACTAAGCAAAGCTATGTACTATGGGAACCAGATAACTGATAGAATACTTATATACTTTTTTTTGTAATTTATACATACATATACTTATTATAATAAGACATTTAACAGACACAGAACATCTATGTTCATCACATAAACGTTTATCCAGGGTGGAAATCGAACCCACAACCAGAACCTACAGCGCAGAAGGCTGAGTTACTAGTTACTACTAACTAAGCTGCGAGGCCAGTCAATTCTAGCCCTATACCAAGCAAAGCTTGTACTATAGAATCCAGATTACTGATAAAATAGTTATATATTAGAGATGCGCCGAATAGTGGTTTCACCAAATAACCGAATACATAATACGGTTTAACCTTTACCGAACCGGATATTCGGCCGAATTATTCTGTTTACCATTTCATTGTTTTTCCGCGTTTGTAAACAATTGTAATATGTACGCTACGCTACGTGTTGCTACTGGACTTGACTGACCGATTCGACTGACCGATTTGACTGACCGACTTGACTGACCGTTTTGATATACCGATTTGAATGACAGACTTGACTGACCGATTTAACTGACCGACTTGACTGACCGTTTTGACTGACTGATTTGACTGACCGACTTGACTGACCGATTTGATTGAAAGACTTGACTGACCGATTTGACTGACCGTTTTGACTGACCGATTTGACTGACAGAAATGACTGACTGAATTGACTGACCAAATTGACTGACAGACTTGACTGACCGTTTTGACTGACCGTTTTGACTGACCGATTTGACTGACCGAATTGACTGACAGACTTGACTGACCGAATTGACTGACCGAATTGACTGACCATTTTGCCTGACAGACTTGACTGACCGAATTTACTGACCGATTTGACTGACCGACTTGACTGACCGAATTGACTGACCGAATTGACTGACCATTTTGACTGACAGACTTGAGTGACCAAATTGACTGACCGATTTGACTGACAGACTTGACTGACAGAATTGACTGACCATTTTGACTGACCGTTTTGACTGACGGACTTGACTGACCGAATTGACTGACCGATTTGATTGACAGACTTGACTGACAGTCTTGACTGACCGACTTGACTGACAGATTTGACTGACCGTTTTGACTGACTGACCGTTTTGACTGACAGATTTGCCTGACCGTTTTGACTGACTGACCGTTTTGACTGACCGAATTAACTGACCGATTTGACTGACCGAATTGACTGACTTGACTGACTTGACTGACTTGACTGACTTGACTGACTTGACTGACTTGACTGACTTGACTGACTTGACTGACTTGACTGACTTGACTGACTTGACTGACTTGACTGACTTGACTGACTTGACTGACTTGACTGACTTGACTGACTTGACTGACCGATTAGACTAACCGATTTAGCCGACTAACGTCAGCCCAGTTTTGACAGACTTTTAGGTTTTTTACAGGAAAACTATTAACCTATACCTATACTATTAACCTGTCATCGACCTGAAGTCTTTTGTCAGGGAACTACGTTACAACGATAAACAAAAACAATCTACGAAATAAATTGACAAATTTTAATTATACTTTCCAGCTAATTTGCATGAAATTAATTAATTTTGGCGTTGAAGGGGCCAACCAACCTACCCGAACTGAATTACCTATGATTTTCACTCTAAAATAGCAAATTTAAAACAGCACAAACTTGTATAGTGATTTTTTATTTAGTACCTTCTCTTAGGCGCATCGCCCACACGACCTAGAGTCGAGGCGGCGTCGAGGCGCGGGCGCGTCTCTGTTTGCTCGCCCTCGCCTCGACTCATATTCATATTATTCTTTAAGTCCCAGAATATCCTGACCCTCTCACGAGTTTTTCCAAAATATTTCCACACCTGTTCCACGCATGAACGTGTCACTGAAATGTTAACATGTGATTATAATGTAAAAACTATAATAAGGCGTTTTTTTTTATTTGAATAAATTTAACCGTCATAAAATTGATTTGAAGTAATTTGAAATTTTACCTAGAATTGTTTTTAAACCACTTCATTAAATATGGTTTTTTTTTCTATAATAAACTATCTGTCCCGACATACGTTGTCCTGTCAAATTAATGAATACAACAAAAAAAGAATTAGCGAAATCGGTTCAGCTGCTCTCGAGATTTGCGCTTAGCAACACATTCAGCGATTCATTTTTATTATGTAAATAATAATCAAAAAACATGGAAGAACAGATTTTGTTAGGTTAGTTTACACAGTTCGTTTTATAACTGTGTTAAAGCATCGAACACGGAAATCTTAAACCAAACCGTTTACCGCTATGTTACGGTAGCGGCTTCTTAGGACAGCACACAAGCCACGGGACCCAACACTGTTTGCATCATCAGGAAAATTGAGAAATTAAATTATATCCAAGGTGTCAGCGTTAGCTAAAATTACTTTGACACTCCTTACTCCTACTTGCGAGTATACGCTATAAATTTACATACTACGTGCATTTCAAGCTATTAAATACTTATCTTAATAATAATTGTTAGTAGTGGAAAGACAAAGAGGAATATTTCACGATCATCAAGTAGTCTCAAGTAAGCTGTTGATCTCACAATAACAAAATGAAGAGGTCTGTAATTTCTTCCTCCATCTGCCTAATAGATAAGTACTGACAAGGAAGTTTGACGTACTGAATTCAATTTCGAGAAAAAATAACATAACAAAACCAGCCAAGTGCGATTCGGACGAACGAATGGTTCCGTTCCGTCCGTCCGTTATAAAAAACGTCAAAAAAACACATGGTTGTATAGGAGCTGTAAATATTCAATTTGTTCTGTTAATATTTGTTTGAAATACATCTTATGTGAAAATTTCATCTGTCTAGCTATCACAGTTCATGAGATACAGCCTTGTGACAGACAGACAGACGGACAGCGAAGTCTTAGTAATGGGGTCCCGTTTTTACCCTTTGGGTACGGAACCTTAAAAACGGATTACCAGGTTTTATGATCAATTAGGTCTTTTATGATATAACTATTACTTTTTTAATTTATGTAATCTTTTTTCAGAATCTATCAATATTTACTGGAATCAATGTTAGAAATTCTTCTAGGAAACCTCTACCCAAGGATCTTTATAAATAACTAAAAGGTCCTTGAAAATATATATAAGTCAGCGAGGCACGTGCGACCGAAAAAACGAAATTTGGTTTTTCAGTAATAAACGAAACTCCTTAAGGCCCTGTATGTCGACGATTGCTCTTTTGCGAAACGAAAAAAGAAATACTTCTGAACAAGCCACATCTCCTATTTTTATAAATATATTACTTCAGGTTCCTACCTAGATTTATATTAAGCTGAAAACATAATAGCAGAAACTTTTCACGATAAAGATATTATTTCAAAATGATACGTTTTAGAATTTATGATCGAAATACTTTTATACCTACTATTATGATCAACTTGTGATTTATTGTTAAAGATAGGTAATATGTAGATCTAGATTTCTACCAGAATAGGTTTTTGATAAGTAATTATACATAATTTATATCATTAATTTATTCGAAAAGCAAAGGCGGACCACGCGCCGCCCATGGTGCCCCGTGTGTTTGTCGTCATTGCAGCGGTCGGTAGGATTATTTATTGAAGTGATTAAAGATGGGTACATCTTTATTCACATATACTATACATTATAAAATAGGAGATGTGGCTTGTTCAGAAGTATTTCTTTTTTCGTTTCGAAAATGAGCAATCGTCGACATACAGGGCCTTAAATAAAAGATGAACATTTTTTACAATTAAAATAGGAGTCACGTCTTCTATTATTAATTGTCAGGTTGTTTTAATTAAATAAGGACTCCGCAAGAGTTATTCGTCCTCGATAAGGCTCATGCGGAAAATTAGCACCTTAGTGCGTGCAATTTCAAAAATGAGACATAACTCTATTGAATTAAGGTTGGAGTTGGGTAGAGCTCCGCCGTGGCGCTTATGACAGCCAAATGCTCAAAATGTACAAACAAAAATACGTATGACTAGCTTTTGTCAATTACAATGTAACTGGATAACAAAAAGCCGGCCAAGTGCGTGTCGAGTCCCGCGCAATGTACCCTACATTGCGCGTGACTCGACGACGACGAAACGACTTCGTAGTTTACACTGGGGATAAATGATTAATATCACTTATATCCTTGAGTAATATTTCAGCAGCATACTTCGAGTAAGTGTAAATATTTAATTAATATTAATTTAGTAAATATAATATATCATCGGTCGAGAACAAACGCTAGAGTCCTAACGCTCCCCAACGCTCTTATGCCACTTAAACGTTATGAAAAATTCAACTGTCTAGCTATCACGGTTCATGAGATACAGCCCTGTGACAGACAGACGGACAGACGGACAGCTAAGTCTTAGTAATAGGGTCCCGTTTTTACCCTGTGGGTACAGAACCCTAAAAAAGTTATTGTTATTGTGTATGTGTAATCGCGTCATCTCGTCGCGTCGCGCTGTTTTAACCGACTTTTGAATGCCAGCAGATTTCTCTAAATAACGCAATGTCAATATCCTGCAAAATATGGGCAAAATGGGCATGTGCCTCTGGCTACCTTTTTTATGTAACATCAAAGAGGTTTTATACCGCTGAAAATCCATTAACATTTTTGGAATAAATAATAATAATTATTTATTTATTTGAGCACAAATAATTAATAATAAATAAATCTGTAAACTGTAATAATTAAACGATTTATGCAATACATGTTTTTTTTTCCTCGTGAGTAGTTCATTCGCACTATGTGAAACTCGTGAGCTACTTAGACTCGGCTCATAAGACACTCGGCTGATTTACGCTCTCGCCTACGGCACGGGCTGCAATGCACACACAGTCTCGTGTGTGATGAGTAACTTAGCTCACTTGTATCATAATATATTGTTTTTATATAATTACTTTTACTTTTGCGGGGGACCTTTACCTACCTTCCGACGTCTTAACTCAAGATTTGTAACATTTTGGTAGTTTTTAGCCTTTAATTTTATCTTTATTCAAGAAAAGTAATAAAGCACGAATTGTATACAAATCCGTTCGATCGTGTTTCCATTCGAGCGGAGGCTTATAACTCACTTCGCTCGGCTGAAATTAAATCACTTCAATTAGCGTTGCTACATTTTTCATGAATGACCTGTTTCTTTCCTAGCTAGTCAGTAATATCTGGTTGGTTTCACCCAATCCTACTACGTAATATTTTGTGAGGGTGTTAGTATGTTTCTATTTTCGATCAACAGCCTGAAATGTTTACAGACATAGTTCGTGAGCAAAGTTTTACATACCTGGTATTACCTGATTCCAATACTTAAGTATCTCAAGTCGATGACGGTAAAGGAAAAAAAGCTTTATGGACTTAGTGCCATCGCGTTGTCGAATCCTAGCAAGGTGCAGTAGAGATCGAACTATGATGAACTGAAGATACGACAGAAAATAAAGAGATCTTAGTAAACATGTTCTTATTTCCCATCGTAAAAACCAGTCATGATTGAATCCAGAACGAGCGTTTTCATTAGGTATAATTTTCGGTATATACACTGAATTTAATAGTTATTCAAGTTATATGGTTTAGTTAAATATAATAGCTACTTTCATTGTGACATAAAAGTTTAGTGTGACTTAAGGGGCTGTATGTCGACGATTGCTCTTTTTCGAAACGAAAAAAGAAATACTTCTGAAGATGCCACATCTCCTATTTTTATAAGTATATTACTTCAGGTTCCTACCTAGATTTCTATTAAGCTGAAAACATAATAGCAGAAACTTTTCACGATAAAGATATTATTTCAAAATGATACGTTTTAGAATTTATGATCGAAATATTTTGATACCTAATATTAAAATCAACTTGTGATTTATTGTTAAAGATAGGTAATATGTAGATCTAGATTTCTATTAGAATAGATTTTTGATAAGTAATTATATATAATTTATATCATTAATTTATTCGAAAAGCAAAGGCGGACTACGCGCCGACGTGTGTTTGTCGTCATTGCAGCGGTCGGTAGGATTATTTATCGAAGTGATTAAAGATGGGTACATCTTTATTCACATATACTATACATTATAAAATAGGAGATGTGGCTTGTTCAGAAGTATTTCCTTTTTCGTTTCGAAAAAAAACAATCGTCGACATGGAGCGCCTTAAATATTGACGTACGAGTATGTAGTGTGACGACCTCAGTGGCTTAGCGGGCGAGTGCCCAACTGTGAAAAGTACAAGTCAAAGTCAAAAGGCATCAACCTATTTAAAACCGAATCCTCCTTTTAGGTAAATCGGTTAAAAATCACAAGGATCACTTATAAACATCTTAATAACCAAGTAAAGCTTTGCATGTTCCTCGGGACTAAGCCTAGAACTCTCCAAATACTAAAGTGTTTAATTTAAATAAAGGATAGTTTATTTTTATATTTGGGTGGATCAACTATTTTCTGTAAAAACGTGTCCTTGATTGTTTTCGATTTCTAAAATCTACTGTTAATGAATAAACTGAGGGTTTTCGGCATGGTATTAAAATCAGATCATTAATAATTATGTCTGTTATTGAATATTTTCAAAAGTCAAAAAATCAATTATTATAAAAAAGTCGTGACCCAGGAGTCGAAATATTGTTTTCTATGAAAACCCATGTTGTCCCCAAAGCACATTCCTTGTACATTTAACGATTGTTTGAAAAAAAAATCCTTGGCGTGTTAATATATTTTGTATCAATAATGTAGTAGCAGTCATACTCTTTCTAAATCTATGTCTGTGAATCTTCTAATTTATGTTTTTGACAAAAAAATCGCAGTTTTAAAAACTGTCCCCAAAATTACAAAATACACACGTCATCTGAGTCACAAAAAATAAAGTACCATTAAGTGTCTGTGAGATAGATTTTCAATGGCTGAGCTTATAGGAAACATATCTGAAAGTCGAATGACCAGAGCACATCATTGTTATGCTCATTTTTGGCTCGGCCATTTCGTCCATAGCTTGCACCGAGACCTCATGTGCTTATTGTGGGTCAACTGAGTAACGTCAAAATTTCGGTAAGTAAATTTTATTTTTGAAGTACTTTGATTAATATTGTTTGACCTTTGAGTCTGAGTTGCTACCTACACTTGAGATTTAGTATTTATTTAACGTTTTCTAATGAAAATATGTGTAAAACCGTAGATTTTCTCCAGAGTAACAATTCCACTGGCTCACAAAAGCTGTGACCCAAGAGACAATTTGCGTAAGCCAGGAGACTTCCTTATCTATTTCGTATTAAATATCATCAATAGTGCCTATACCGTTGAAAAATATTGATTTAAGCCAAGTACAAAACATCAGTCTTGAGCGCTGCGTGTAATATTTGAGATTTATGTGATTTTTGTAACAACAAAATTAGTTTTTTTCATAGTTTCAATTTCTCTTGCTTAATAATGACAAATAATAATAATTTGCTACAACTTCTGCTTGTAGGCTGGCATTCCAGATCTTATTAAATTGAACCTCAAGCTAAGATATTTTTCTGTTTTTTTATAAACATAAGTCATTATAAAAAAAATATCAACAAAACTATTTATTTCAGATAACATGTGCTGTCAGCTGCTGAAAGGCAAAAACAAAATAAAGAAGAGTGAAAAATGCCAAAAACGTAGCCAAAGAAGTAGTAAACAAAAAACACACAATGAAGACAAGTATAAAATGTCATCCAACGCAATCAAAGAAAGGTACCAAAAGGTAAAAAAACAAAGAAACGAAACTGGGATACATATTGCATATTTAAGACCTTGATGACTTTGCAAAAAGAGAAATGGTCAAGGAACAGAAGTCCTGTTATTCTCAAAGATTCTTTATGTTATTGTTTTTGCCTTTCAGCAGCTGACAGCACATGTTATCTGAAATAAATAGTTCTGTTGATAATTTTTTTATTTAAGAACAATAATAAAAGTGCATAATTCTGATACGAAATTTAAAAAAAGTATTAATTTTAAATATATTTCAAGAGCAACATCAGGAAGTGAAGGAAATGCAGAGAAGGTTCCTGTTGGACAATATGAAAAACTTGTAAAAACTTTTGTAGTAAAAAACACCAGAATAAACTGCTCATATTATTATTTAACAAAAATTTACTATTTTAATATTTTTATGATATGCTTTCTGTAAGTGGCCTAGAAATGTGCTTTTGAAAAACGCACATTAATTCAACTTATAAAGTCAGTGCATTGAAAAACAAGGACGTGATTAAGACTGACGCTATGAATAAGCTGATTGCTGCTACAGTCTGCAATACAAAAGAAAATAAAAAGAATGTACCTAAGTATGAAACTTGTAAATGTTGTGATCTTAAAATATAACCAAATGATGATAAAGACAACACCATCCAGTGGAAAGAGTGGGGAAGAGTAGAATAGTTATATAAAAAGAAAGGGACACAATTTAGAGCATTTAAAAATGTTAAACAAGTTAAGGATGGAACTGTCAAAGAGCTGATAAGGGAACTGAAATAAAACAAACACGTATACAATATTAAGATTCAATTTGCAGAAATGGTCATAGTTGCAGACTTCAGCGAAAATTACAGTTCTAAACACCATAAAGAGATACAAGCTTATCATTTTGGGGGCTACAGAAAACAAGTTTCACTGCACACAGTTGTGTGGTATACGTAGAATAATTAAAATAAGAGCTTAGAATTTACATATTTTTGTTTATGTAATTTTATAAGCAGCAAAATGTTTTGATTTTTGTTTGATAACCGTTCATTATTCCAAAAGTTAAGATATATTGAGAATAATCATAAACTAATATGATTGGTAAGTATTATCAAAATTCATTATAGTAACTACCGCGTGGTTTGCCTATATCGAACTTCATTATGTCTCTTGAATCACAAAATTTGTCTCTGGGGTGACAAATTGTCCCCAATTTTTTGATCGAATAAGTGCAGTTTTCATTAAAAATAGTAATGTTAGAAACAGATTCTAATAGACAATAATGTTCTCTAAATAACGGATCGTAGGTATATTGCTACGCCGTTTTAGTGCGCTGTCTAGGGACAGAATTAAAATGAAAGTTTTCTCCATTTCTTTTATCAAGTGACTCAGAAGACACAATGTGGCCTAAAATTTTAAGAAAAAGAGTGTTATTTTGACTTTTGATACTGCTTTATTGGTTATTCTAGATACCTTTAGACATTAAAACACACTCACTCATTTAAAAAGTGTTATTTTTGACTCTACACCTTAACTTGTATTCGTTACCCAAGGTACATTTTCAGTAGTCAGTTCTCAAATATATGCATAAAAATCAGAGAAAAACGCAAACAAGATTGATGCACGATGTAGAATCATAAAGTAGGAAAGTTTATTTATCTATAATAGGTATCATATTTGCAAAAATCCAACTTTTTATTTTTTGTAAAAAAAGTTGATTCATGACAGAAAATAGTTGATCCACCCATTTGATAGTTTTTATCATACGAGTATCTTCCGTCTTGTTCGGGTAGACTTAACCTATATAAAAACGAAAATATTTGAAGTAATATTCTAGAAATGCACACCACATATTAATGAATTTACTATTAAGTACTAGGTGGTTTAATTTACAAGACAGTTCAATATATATATCCCTTCAATATCACTGCCTCTACTATAATATAACCCTGTATGTAGGTCACTGCAATGCGGAAGGTAGACGAATTTGCGAGAGCCTCAGAACCCACCCTAATTGCATCCGATTCAAGACACAGCCGGGTGAACACTTAGCTAGATATATTTCATAACTTTGATATGGTAAAATTATTGAAAAAGATGTTTCTAAACAAATAATCCTTAAAAACAACAAATAACGCCAAATAAAGCATTTCATTTGCAACTCCATTTACTTTGCAATAGTACACGAAAAAACCTGATTTAAATGGTTTTTGCTATCGCATTGCAAATGGTCGAGATAATCTTATCTCTAGGTAAATATAATTTGTGGTTTTTCCATAAAAGTTAAAAAACCAAATCATTATTATAATTAGTTTTGATTTTAAAAACAAAATTATGGAAGCAATCAATTCGTCGCCAGTATTTACATGCAAAACCAAGCAATTTTAATTGCCCGTATAGGAACACTTAGAGGTATTTCTGAAGATAATTGCTACCGATGGTAGAGTTCATAGTTATCTGTCGCTCTACAACGACTACGGCCTGATATACTTGTAAGTTCTCCAATATATTATTCAACCTATAGGTACAGCTGTTTAGTCCAGATTAACCCCTGTATTTTCAGTCGAGTGTATTTTTCACTCATCTTCAGTCTGACAACTAAAAATAATTTAATTTGACACATATTTTTAAACATTAGCATCCATTCTTTAATGTATATCAACCGCCGTTTATCAGCAATGTTTTTCTATAGTCATATAAAGAACGTGAAATAAAAACCGGCCAAGTGCGAGTCGGACTCGCGCACGAAGGGTTCCGTACCATTATCTATAAAAACGGCAAAAAAAATCATGTTTGTTGTATGGGAGCCCCCCTTAAATATTATTTTATTCTGTTTTTAGTATTTGTTGTTAGAGCAGCCACATAAATACATAATCTGTGAAAATTTCAACTGTCTAGCTATCACGGTTCATGAGATACAGCCCTGTGACAGACAGACAGACGGACAGACAGACGGACAGCGAAGACTTAGTAATAGGGTTCCGATTTTACCCTACACCCGTAGGGTAAAATCGGAACCCTATTACGGAACCCTAAAAAGCACCATTTCTAATTTAAATTCAGTGATATAAGCGGTTCGAGTCTCTTCACTAATTGGGTACCCGAGGCTACCTCCAGGTACGTGCTGAGCCCAAAACTTGCGCTAACTTTAAACTGGCTAATCCCAAAAGTAATTAATCACTTCTTGAGAATTCACTGCAGTCTATGAGTACAAAGAAATGCGGGGTGTTCACATAATGGACTTATTTTATTTAGGTACTAGTTTAGTGTTCTAAAATTTATGCGGTGGTCGGTAGGCAGGTTGTTGTGGCTATAAACACGCCGTAAAAATAAAAAGAACAAGTGCGAGTCAAATTCAAAAGGTTCATTTAGTTGATTATGATCCTTGATTCTCAAGCATAAACGTATTAAGAGGCTGTGAGTCGCTGATTGCTCTTTTTCGAAACGAAAAAAGAAATACTTCTGAACAAGCCACATCTCCTAGTAGCTTTTATAGCTTCTATACCAGTAGACAATTGTGTCTACTGTAGAGTATGACACAATAGTGACTATAACTAAGTAAAATGACAGTTAAAAGAGGTTTTTTTGTTTTATTATTATTCGAATTCCGATTAATTTTAAGAAAAAAGTTCAACAACATTTTACATTAAAAACAATTGGAACACGTTGAAAACTGGAACAATTAAATTAAAAATTGTATCGTAGTATCCAGCGCCGACATTTTGTCTGGCATATTATAAAAAACCTTTGTTAAAAATTATTCACATCCACCTAAATTGATAATGACCAAACAATCAAACACCCTATACGCGTACCTATCAGTTTCTAAAGTCGAAGTGAGACTTGAAACTTGTTGGAACTTGTCGGCTATAGATAGGCACTTCAAACACACTATTTAGTTAACTGATGTCCAGTACTTGGACAGGCTATTATGCTCACTACTGGGAGTAAAAGCTGGTGTAACTACATAAAGCCAGTCGAATCGTTTCATTCAATAAGCTGTCGTGTTTGTGTAGCGGCATAGGTAACTGAACTTGAAAATTAATTTCCCTCGAGAAACCATTGAGATGCCAATGAACAGCAGTTACTAACTCAAAGTAATGGGCCATTTTATACACTTACATTAATAATAATAACCTTTATTTGGAACATTAAACAAAGGTACAGTACAAAAATGGAAACGATGATACCTGCATGAGTTAAAAACTGTGTCGCAGTTAACAACGTAGCATTTAATCTAGTACCTACTTCATAAGATGTCATGTATGATACTCGTAAAGTGTTGCTGGGATTTAGATGATGCCAACGAATATCAATTTATTTTCGTTTTGTATTATTTGTGTTTTTTATTTGTATATCTAATAAGTAAATAAACATTGGTAGACATTTCATACAGCGCCGTCTAGCACCAAACTAAGAAAAGCTGTACTATGGGATCCAGATTACTGATATAATACTTAAATACGCGTTTTTTGTAATACATAACTCGTACTAGGTACTTATGATAATAATAACATCCTATGTCTATGGAATAAAACAGATACCGCTGGCTACCACCACAAAAAGAGTAAAAGTATGGCTTCACTACCCAGCGCTTTATCTACTCGTTGCATCTACACTAATGCTATAAAGAGGCACAGTTGTTTTGTTTGTTTGTTTGTAATTAAGAATTACTGAACCAATATATACAAAGGTTGAACATGACAACCTACATACCTATTAATATGGTATATACCTACTACTACATACCTGAATTTGTATCTGAAACCTTCGATTATAAATGATGACTATTTTTATAGGAACAAACAATTATCCTGCCAAAAAACATCTAGCAAAAAATATAGTGAAGAAAAGGCACATACCCCTTATTTCTGTTTCAAGAAGTGAAAAATAAAAGCACAGAAAGTACTACCTACGCTCCATTTGAGTTTTCCTGGAGTCTAGAGTAGGTAGGTATGTAGCCTGTAGGTGAGTTTACCATGTAAAAGCGAAGTTTAGGTTCATTTGCAAATAGAGTACGTACTCAAAAGACTGCGACAGAAAGCGATGCTAATTCTTTCCCGAGGCGAGAATACCCTTTAGTGGACGACGTGTCATATACAAACAGGAAGAGTTTAGACTAGGTTCGAAAATATACGTCGGTCCGCGCGAAGAGGACCGCCTCCCTCAATATTTCGTCTCTCTTGTTGCGATAGGCATGAGTTAGGTGTCCGCAGATTTCATATACAATAGTAGGTAGTTACACCATTGAATTCACTTCTTCTGGGTGGTGGTAAGGTCGTGCAGTGTGCAGTGTATAAATCGCCTAAGGCCCCCCGCGCACTAGGCAGCCTCGAATTCCCGGCTGCGGCAGATGCGACAATACGCCTGTTTGCACGGCAGCCAGCTGGCTGCGCGCAGACAGAGCGTGTGTAGGCGAATGTATGTGGCTGCCGTTTACCTTAGTTTTAAATGTTATATTATAATAGTTTTCGATGTAATGTTTTTACATAACAGTGCAAAATCTTCCTTTCATTTAAAATTTAGTTTATCTTATGGTTAACTGCAAGCGATAAAAAAATCTGTATTCTTAAATTTCTGTAAATTTTTTGTAAGGTTATATCAGTGTTATTTATTTAATAGTTCAAAAACCTTAGTTTTCACAATATTATTTTACTGGTTCGTATCATCCTTATCATTCATATTCCTCATATTACGCTTATGACTACTTTTTCAACTCATACGAGTACCTACCTACCAACCTACATGCTGATACAGCACCAGATACTAATCCCAGTTTCCGAACCGAGTTTCAGAACTCAATTTGCAAAAGTTTGAACAAAAATATGACATGGTCTGCAACACGAATCGAGATCATTCGATTCGGGGTAAATAAAAAGTGTTCAAACGTTTATACTACGCTTGGTGATCGGCCGAATCAAGTGTCTCATAATCAGGGGTTGACCAGAGATCCGATCAAACGTGCCGAATCCATGACAGTGATATTTGGAAATGGAGAAAACCGAGTTGTGGTCTGTGTATTCCATTCCAAATGGAAGCGTAGGCTTACAATCGTGGCCTCAAATTTCCGTAGCTGGGAAGAAAACAACTGGTGCACTAAATAAAAACGGCTCACATCGCGAGACCTGGCAGATGTGAAACATCGAAATTGTTTTGTAAGTAAAGATAATTATAATTTTTTGCATAAAAGGATAGTTTACGACAGCGACAAAAATGTAAATTGTACATTGTCTTTTTACTTGGCAGATCAAAATTAGCTCTTTCTATAACGAGCAAAGTATGATACGTGAGTTAAAGCTTGAATGAGTGAAACAACAGCCGGTCTGACCCGCCGTTAAAGATGTTTCACAGCAAAAATCGGCAGATATCTCTGAACTGCTTTTTGCTTGGGATTTGTCTCTTTACAACTTACCTTCATATAGAGCTTTCTTCTAAGATACGACTACTAAATACACAAACGTTTTATCTATCTGTCTTTGTCATTTTAGGACGTTGGTGCTTTTATATGACGATTGTAATTTTCAAATTGTTTTTGTCTAATTTAGATCCTTAGATAGAATCTCCTCATCATTTTAACGTTTCAGAGATTACGGCTGATAGAGGATATGAAAGAAGAATACATACATACATGTTGTGCTGTCCTCACTTAATTGAGATAAAGGCAAAAAGATGATGAGCCGTGTGTTTGTAATGGTCACTCACAAGTTATTTAATAAGTACAAATGTGGAAAGTAAATTGCTCTGAACTAGCTGGATAAAAACCTGCGAAGTAACAATGCCGAGTGAAATAATCCAACGCGGTGGTATCTCTATGCAAAATGAAATAGAAAAAATTGTGAACAGGAACAGACGAAAATTTACATTTGCATTCCTATACCTCTGGGAACATGCTGCTGCATTATAATTTTACAAATCCACTCGCGCTTTTGCTCTGAATGTAGCATTCGCAAAGAATTTCAGGCTTGCAGGAGAAAATGTTTTAAATAATTTTCGCCACGGTTTCATCTAGGTTATCCTTTCCTTTAGTAGTAACATTTTGTTTTAAACCCTTGCCATCTTTATTACACTTTGACTAATCATAAACATGGGGTTTTTAACTTTATGACTACATAACGTTGTGTCATTTCATTATCTTGTCTATGCTTACAGTTACGAGTATATATAGTTATCATATTATAGGTATTTGTATTTATATGCTCTCAGAAAACTTGTAAACAGTAAGACGTGTTGACGGAGTGGGAGATACTTCGGCATTCAATCTAAAGGTCGTTTTTAGGGTTTCGTACCCAAAGGGTAAAAACGGGACCCTATTACTAAGACTTCGCTGTCCGTCTGTCTGTCACAGAGCTGTAGCATGAACCGTGATAGCTAGATAGTTAAAATTTTCACAGATGATGTATTTCTGTCGCCGCTATAACAACAAGTACTATAAACAGAATAAAATAAATATTAAAGTGGGGCTCCCATACAACAAACGTGTTTTTTTTGCCTTTTTTTATAGATAAAATGGTACGGAACCCTTCGTGCGCGAGTCCGATTCGCACTTGGCCGGTTTTTAATTTTTTTCTATGTATCTTAAAAAATCTCTAAATGGTGGAAGAAAGTATCGTGAGAAAATCAGTTTGCATTTTTATAAGCGGCGATGGGCTTATAGCAAAGTATGGAATACTAACTACTGCTAACAATAGGTATTTATGTGCCAAATAAATGTTTGGCTGCCGCTGTCAGAAACACGTCATTCTTTAGACATCTTCAAGGATCAGCGCCTGAAGGTCTGAGAGGATGTCTACCGTACTTAAGGAAACAGGCGTGACCCTATTTTTTTTTTAATTTTCCCTAAGCCGGGTGCCGTAGCAACCGATCTAACCATAACAGTTTCACAAGTTATTGCGCGTGAAACCGCTTATGATAAGAACACTTAGGCACCGCCCGCGGCCGCCGCCGGCTCCAGTCCGTTTACGAGGGAATTACAACATCAGTCAGTGTGCCCAGCAGGCAGAACCTGTCTAAAACATTAAGAAGATCCGAGACACGACTGACTTGAAACGCACTAAACTGTCAGTCTACAAGAAAATAGGCTCACGTCTGTAATGTCCAAACACGGTCGACTTCTCTAAGATCTTAAACTCGGTGGCGTGGTGGAATCGACTGAGAAACAGAGGTGTTGGTTCGATTCCTGCGGCGGTAGAAATTGTTGCTTGATCTGCAGATCCGGTCTAGGTATTGTACCATAGTACCTACTCTTAGTTTCTGATACCTACGATAAAGGGAGTCTTATTTCGTACTACCCTTTGTGACTGTTGGGTGTTAATTATTATCTATACTAATATTATAAAGAGGAAATATATTTATCCCTGATGAACATAGGCTATAGAATATTTTCAAAAATGTTAGGGATCCGTATGAAAACTTCGATAATGTAACCCAAAGTGTGAAAACAAATCAAAAAAAGATCCTTATATCGCTTACGCTGCGGAAATTATTGACAATAGAGCAAAGTAATGTACTACAGTTTTATAGATAACATCAATACCTACAAAAAAATCCGTAATACTATAGATAGATAGATAGATAATACTTTATTGTACACCAGAAATAAACAAGCAAAACATTACTATTTGTCTAACTATTAGGGATCCGTATGAAAACTTCGATAATGTAACCCAAGGTGTAAAAAAATTACCCATAAAATCATTATTACACCCGTGCGACGCCGGGGCGGACTGCTAGTTGAATATATTTTAGGTCTAAAAAGGATTTTAACTAAGTATTATTTTTGTAGCAAACGCTTTTAGGAAAAACAAATGACACAAACCTTCTTCCACAGAGTCTGTGTTCCGTGCGTCCATCTTTGCCCCTAAGATTGTATAAATAGATAGAACTACATTTATAGTATCCATTGAAACGATTGTTGTGTTGGGTTCAAATCCCGCTTGAGTAATAAAAAATTGGGTTTTCTTATAAAACCTTTAATATATTATAGTTGGGAGGAAACTCATATCCATGGGTTCCTTTACTTTATTACACACATATAAAGCTTCTCCGAGTGATATTCGTTCTTACCTACTGGAAAACCTGAGCCTCGAATGGGATATGAAAGCATTGATAGTCATCAGTCACGGTAAGATACGATAACCACGATTTGTACTCCTCCTATTATATAAGAGCATTGTCAAAAAAAAATTGTCAGTAAGTAGAGAACTTGAAAAATAAATAAATTTATAAAAAAAAATTTAAATGAAGCTTTGAGTTTACTTAAATTTATCCAATGTCAAAACTGTTTGATCGTTTGTTTGTCTTGCTACAATTTTATAGCAGACGGCGTGCTAACACCCCTTTCCACCCCGACCACCCCATCGTACGAACCGTTGCTAAATATTATCTGACAATGATTTTATTACATTGTCACTCAGACTCTGAATAATATGTCAAAATGGCTGATGTTTTGATGGTCTTCAAACTGTTTTAATTTGTTATTTTGACTGAATTTAAATTGTTTATTTTAGGGGCGAATAAAGGTTTTGTGATCTACATATTTTGTAAACATAGGGTCGTAGTCCAGTCGCGATAAAATTGTACAATTCTTTTATATGCATATTTGGCTCAGGATTCTATTTTAACTTACTTTCTGCTTTTTAGGATTCCAAAGTACAGTTTCACCAATTCCGTCTGTCTGTTCGTCCGTCCGTCCTGAGTCATAGGCATTTTACTTGTAGGTACCTACTATCATGCTGAATTTTTGCACGGTAATAACTCCATACTTGTATTAGTGAAAATAACTTTTAATAAACCCTTTTCCGGGGATTTTTAATTTATTTAATTAGCACAGTTAAGAGGCTTTACTAGTTTAAAAGTAGGTACCTAATAGTCGAGTTTGTAATCAGTTTAACAAATGCTCAGAACTAATAATAACAAGTATAAGTGTTGTTTTCATATTGAACAATGTTTTTAAGCAAGAAAAAAATATATATAGGTATTTATTATCTATTTTCGTTTGGCCATTTATTTCAGTTTGGCGTAGGCAGACCTACAACAACATTGTATTTTAAAAAGTTTTTATTGAATAAAAATAGAAGTATCAACATAAAGTACAAAATACGATAAACATGCATATATTTACTTATATTCTTCTGCTTAGTAACACTAAAACAATCCTTACTCTACCCCGAAGAAATATGATATGGCAAAGAATTTCAAACCAAAAATGTTCATCTTCGCAAGTTCTGTAACCCGACACATCCAACTGAGAATAACAGGAAATTTCAATAAGATTTTAAAAATAAAGTAAGGGAACATCGGTGCGAACAGACATGGTATAAAGTGCTCAGCGGTGCGATGAAATAAGTTCTGCCGTTGTTCCTTCCGACCGCGCGGGTATATGCTCTAAATCATTACTACGGGAACTCGAATTTATTGCGAGGGAAACTTGGTTGACGAAAAAATGTGAGATCACAGTAGAGAGGTTTTACTGACAATAATCCAAAGTCACTTTTCAGCCACGACGGAACGGAGACGGTATATGCGTTTGGGGTGAGAGGATGTTTGTGTATAATAAGTAAGTATTTACAAAAAAAAAAAAGTATATAAGTATTCTACTAGTTATCTGGTTCCCATAGTACAAGCTTTGCTTAGTTTGGGGCTAGATGGCGTTGTGTGTAAAGTCCGCCAATATTTATATTTATACTAGCGACCCGCCCCGGCTTCGCACGGGTAGCATGTTATTATACATATAAACCTTCCTCCTGAATCACTCTATCTATTAAAAAAAACCGCATCCAAATCCGTTGTGTAGTTTTAAAGATATAAGCAAACATACATACATACATACAGATTACAGACGCAGGAAGCGGAAAGCGACTTTGCTTTATACTATGTAGTGATTTAAATAAAAATAAATGTTACCATTTATTTCCAAAACCACTGGTCCGATTTTAATGCGGTTTTCAGTGATGGGTTTTGATTTGATTGTAAATGTAATCCTCTTATGTTTAAGGCATTTACTTCTTAGACAATTTGGAAATTAGACTTTCTGATCGTGGCTTAAACATAATAACGTACAAGTACGTGTTAGAAATTGAAATACTCGATTTCAACGGGGAATTGTGAATATGTCAAATGTGTTGTATAAAAAAAACTGTTAGTCCTTCATAAATAAAATTAAAATGGAACTTTGGGTATATTAAATACATAAATAAATATTGGTAGATATTGCACACATCGACATCTAGCCCCGAACTGAACAAAGCAAACAATATTGTGCAAAGATTTATTATTCTTTGCACAATATAAAAAAACCGGCCAAGTGCGAGTAGGACTCGCGCACGAAGGGTTCCGTACCATAATCTATTAAAAACGACAAAAAAACACGTTTGTTGTATGGGAGCCCCACTTAAATATTTATTTTATTTTGTTTTTAGTATTTGTTGTTATAGCAGCAACAGAAATACATAATCTGTGAAAATTTCAACTGTCTAGCTATCACGGTTCATGAGATACAGCCCTGTGGCAGACAGACGGATAGACGGACAAACGGACAGCGAAGTCTTAGTAATAGGGTCCCGTTTTCACCCTTTGGGTACGGAACCCTAAAAATCATCAAAATTGGATCACCAGATAAAAATAAGCGTGGTCATAAGTAGGTAGAGTTGATAAATAGAGCATAACAAATCGATAGTATCCACTGTTGAGTACCTACGAATAATCAAAAGCTACCGGCATCGTTGAACTGGTTTAGCTATCAAAACTTGAGTTCATGCATGGAGCCTTTGTCAAGCTGAAGTGCTTTTCCGATAAGTTCAAGCACGCCTAAGACTTTCAGTTCTTGGGGTTATTTACCTTCCTGAACTATATTTCCTGACTGATTTTATATCTTACTAGCTATTGGCTTCGCTCGCGTACTATCCGAATAAAAAGCTTCATGCAATTCTACATTCTAAACTGCATCTATTTATGTGTTCTTAACTGCATCTGTTAGTTGTTATGGCGTAATTGAGCAATAAGAATATAGGTTCAATTGACTTTTGTAAATATTGTAGGTATATTTGGGTTAATAAAATTTAAGAAAGCAAGTTTCTTAGTACATTAAAACACGTGCTCAAAAGGGTGAAGGAAAATCAGGAAACAAGTTAGTATTCTTATAACCTGTCACGTATGGAATGCTAACTACTGCAAAATGGGTATTGTGCCAAATATAATGTTTGGACGTGCCTCTGACTACCTCCTTAGACATCTTCAAGGATCTAAGCGCCTTGAGATCTGAGAGCATGTCGTACTTTTTTAAAGAAAGTAATGTAGCTTACAAAATTTTAGTAACTACTAGCTGACCCGTGCCCGCTTCGCTGGGGGACAGATAGTTTCACATCTGGTATTCCAATCTTCAAAATAAATTATAGCCTATATGTTGCCGAGGACTAATAGCTACATAACAAAAAAAAGTTTCATCAAAATCCGTCCAGTAGTTTTTGCGTGAAAGCCGGACAACAGACAGACAGACATATAAAAAATTCTAAATGTTTTTTTTGTCTTGTGTTACTTGTATAAAGGCCCCTCGGAGTATTTTTTTTAGTTTTTATTCAATGCACATAATTCAACTTTTCTACAGTTTTATTAAATGTATAGAATAGAAATAGATATAGAAGATCGCTACGGAAAGTGTTTCCATAAAAAGGCGACGTAAGACGACTCCTCATATTTTAATAGGTAGTTACGTGAATAGATAGAGGTTTAACTCATGTACCTAAAAGATTTTTGATTTCAACCAATTACTTACGTCCGTTGTCCTATATCTCGTTTTTATCTTTATATATATATATATTTTTTTTTTATTTCTTGTATTTTTTATATATTTTTTATATCCGGTTTTATCCGGTTTAATCCGGTTGAAATGACACTGGCCGCTATACATCCGGATGGTTCGAGAACAACTGATAGCTGCATAATTAGACAGCTACTTAGCAAGGCTGCTGTTGATGCCATAATCCACGCATTGTATCCATTGTTTCGTCCATTATGCTACAGTGGAGTTGCCGAAGGATTTCTACAATACAATGTTGCAAACCGAATTAGTGATAATCTCCTTAAATGAACTAAACATCTTCAAGAGCATTACTGAAACAATATTGGGGCTTGACTACAGAACACTATTAGATAGCCGTGTTGGCCGAGTGGGACATACTTTCAATCTGAAGATCGTGGGTTCGAAGCCCGGAGTGCATCAATAGATTTTTCTGTTCGAAAAATTTATATGCGCATCAAAAACACGTGCTCAAAACGGTGAAGGAAAACATCGTGAGGAAGAATGCTAACTGCATTCTTATAAGCGGCGATGGGCTTGCAACCTGTCACGTATGGAATGCTGACTACTGCAAAATGTGGGCATGTGCCAAATATAATGTTTGGACGTACCTCTGACTACCCCCACTAGATTTAAAGGATCTAAGTGTCTGGAGATCTGAGTGGATGTCTACCGTACTTGGGGATTACAGTAGAAATCCTATTTTTTTTTATCACTATTAGATTTGACATTGTTGGCAATTCTGGCAAACTGACTAAAATTTTGTAAAATACGATCGATCTTATTCTGTTTACGTTAAAGTCTAAATTAGCATCAGAATCCCTAAAACGCAGTTTGTCGTGACAATAGAATTACCACCAATGTCATATCTAAAATTCCAGCATATAAAAAAAATCAAACAGCGCCATTTAATCCCAAACTAAGCAATGTGAACCAAACTACTGGATAGTTCTTACATACTTCTTTTGAAATCTGTAATCGTAACACCCAGACATAGAACAAAATTCTAAGTTCATCAGAAATTATGCTAGTCCTGGGTGAGGATCAAACCCGATTAAAAAAGGTAATACTTTCTCATTCTTTCTTTAATTTTAAATTAGTAAAATGGTCAAGTTTTTAATCCAGTTATAATCGTATAATCTAAAACCAACAAGAAAACAATAGCTTCACTCGACATTATTTTTATTATGAAGAAAATTCGCTTTCAACGCTCTCATAGTCAGAATTATGTTTGTGTTTAAGGGGCTGCCAGTCGACGATTGCTCTTTTTCGGAACGAAAAAAGTAATACTTCTGAACAAGCCACATCTCCTATTTTTATAAGTATATTACTTCAGGTTCCTACCTAGATTTCTATTAAGCTGAAAACATAATAGCAGAAACTTTTCACGATAAAAATATTATTTCAAAATGATACGTTTTAGAATTTATGATCGAAATATTTTATATACCTACTATTAAAATCAACTTGTGATTTATTGTTAAAGATAGGTAATATGTAGATCTAGATTTCTATTAGGATAGATTTTTGATAAGTAATTATACATAATTTATATCATTAATTTATTCGAAAAGCTAAGGCGGACCACGCGCGGACGTGTGTTTGTCATCATTGCAGCGGTCGGTAGGATTATTTATCGAAGTGATTAAAGATGGGTACATCTTTATTCACATATACTATACATTATAAAATAGGAGATGTGGCTTGTTCACAAGTATTTCTTTTTTCGTTTCGAACAAAAATAATCGTCGACTGGCAGCGTCTTAAGCAGTCCCCAGAGAAATAAAATCTTATTATACTAAATTCGAAATTCCGTCAGTCTATGTAGTTATTTTCGGTACAAAACAACTATGAGTATTCTTCACATCTGGTTTCATTTTAACCGACTTTAAGAATCGGAGGAGACTATCAATTTTTGCCATTTTTAGGGTTCCGTACCCAAAGGGTAAAAACGGGACCCTGTTACTAAGACTTCGCTGTCCGTCTGTATCTCATGAACCGTGATAGCTAGACACAACAAATTCAAAAAACAGAATAAAATAAATATAAAGTGGGGCTCACAAACGTGTTTTTTGCCGTTTTTTATCTATAAGTACGCAACCCTTTGTGCACGAGTCCGACTCGCACTTGGCCGGTTTTTTTTGTTATTTGTACCTACGAGTACCTGCAAATATAACTCCATAATACGAGTAACTATGATTTCATATTTTTTTCTGTAGAGAATGATCTAGAGGTAATACCATTCTTTAATCAATTTTGGATTGTTAGTTTTACCATGAACGCAAAAAGCTGACATTATAATTTACCTGTCAAAGTTCGAATGAAACTCTTTCTTTCTTAACAACCCTTAATCCTTGGGACTCCCTAAGAGTTGGTACTTAGTTGGTTTAATTATCTTAGGGTAGGTAGGTATTTTATTTTATTTAAGGAAAAAGCCGATTAATTAATCCTTTATATCAATATTCAACCTTTCGAAACGAACTTTCATGGCAGAGATTATGAGTCACAGTTACTAAACATTTTATAGATAACTAGCTGACCCGTGCCCGCTGCGCTGTGCGTAAGACATTTCTAATACCATCGTGGACTTTTTTGTAGACGTGTTTAAGGTATACAATACTGTAGTACATTATTTTGATATATATCGTGGGGTTCAGCCAGCATTTGCAATGTAAGCGCAAAAAAATGTGTTTATTTACGACATCACATTAGAAACCTCTAAAATTATCAGTGTTTCTCTACTATATTATGCATGTATTATACATATAAACCTTCCTCTTGAATCACTCTATTTATAAAAAAAACCGCATCAAAATCCGTTGTGTAGTTTTAAAGATATAAGCAAACATACATACATACATATTACATATTACATACAGACGCGGGAAGCGGAAAGCGACTTTGCTTTATACTATGTAGTGATGATCACTACATAGTATAAAGCAAAGTCGCTTTCCGCTTCCCGCGTATGTATGTATGTATGTTTGCTTATACCTTTAAAACTACACAACGGATTTTGATGCGGTTTTTTTTAATAGATAGAATGATTCAGGAGGAAGGTTTATATGTATAATACATGCATAATATAGTAGAGAAACAGAGATAATTTTAGAGGTTTCTAATGTGATGTCGTAAATAAACACATTTTTTTGCGCTTACATTGCAAATGCTGGATGAACCCCACGAGATATATCAAAATAATGAACTACAGTATTGTATACCTTAAAAACGTGATTTTTGCGTTTTTAGCGCTATCTAGTTTAATTTGATGTTTCTACGTTACTACGTTACTTTTAGTTTAAAAACCAAATTAATATTTAAGTGGGGCTCTCGTACCTACAATAATAGTGATTTTTTGCCGTTTTTTATAGATAATAGTACGGAACCCTTCGTGCGCGAGTCCGACTCTCACTTGGCCGGTTTTTTATATAGGACACTTTTCATTCCGAAAATCTACCTTACTCGAAGTACGTTATTGAAATGAGACGTCAAAGTTTCTATGAAATATAACAAAGTTTCACTGTTTGTACATTCATGTATCATTCAATAAGGCAAGAAGTGCCAAAACCTTTTTCCCGGTCGACAAAACTTCTCAAACATCCCACTAATATTTATAAATACGGAAGTTTGTGAGTATGTTTGGATGTTTGTGTGCCTCAATCACGACCAAACGGATTTGGATGAAACTGAATATACACATACATAGCTTAAAATATGATGCTTTTTATCCGGGTAACACGCGAGTGAAGCCGCGGGCGAAGCTAGGTCTACACTAAAATTATAAAGAGAAAGCATGTTTGTGATGGATAAACTACAAAAAATAACTGAATCATTTTTTATTATTTCAGTTGTAAATACATAGGTCATATTTTATTTATAAAAAATAGATTAGAGATCCCCATGAAAAATTAAATAATGAAACCTAAGGTATCAAACATCTGCTAATGATCTCCATTATTACGAAAAACCCCGTGCGAAACCGGAGCTGACTGCTAGTCGTTAATAAAATGAATCCTAAATATCAGGAACGACAAACTAGTTATATGGTATCCGGTACGGATCATTTTATGAGATTTATACTAACTTACCAACTCTCCTGGCTTTCTTAAAATTTACTGATTTATTTTACTCTCCTCGTTCAATCCAAGCGTTGTCTATCATTTCAAACTCGTATTATTGTTCAGCTTCAAACGTTCAGTACAATGGGCATTTGTAAAATGATCCTGTTTTATTACATCCAGTGTAATCCAGACTTTTCAGAAGGAATGTAAGTACCTAGTTTAGGTTAGAACTAGCTAGCTCACTCCATTATTTTTATTGCTGCTCTTAAACCAAGTTTAATTTTTTTTTTAATATTAAGCCGTAAACACAACCTACTACCGTTCAAAATTGCATGTCTTTCTTGTAATAATATTTACTTGTCAAAAATAGGATAAGGTATACTTAGGCCTGCTGCAAAGAATAAGTTATCTACCAATAGTATTATCTTCAGTAAATAATAAAACTGTTTTTTGTGTAGGTTCAAATTATTTTATTATTTATATTTTAACAACACATCGTTAAATAAATAGATCGATATTAATTGACACTATACATTCTCTTTGAAATAACGCAAAACCTAAAAGTAAATTTGAGAGTAATTGAGAGTAAGTAATCAGGTTAATTCTATTCTACTAATATTATAAATGCGAAAGTTTGTGAGTATAGATGAATATATATATGTTTGTTACTCTTACACGCAAAAAGTACTGAACAGATTTAGATGAAACCTTACAGTAATATAGCTTATACATCAGAATAACACAAAGGCTACTTTTTATCCCGGCACCGCGCGGGCGAAGCCGTGGGCGGAAGCAAGTTTTAATAAAATAATATATTTTTTATTATATAAGTCTGTGTCTAAATATAATACTAAACACAATAAGTTTGCCTCCATTCACTGCCGCACTACTTCCGTCACAATAAGATTCCTAAAGTTATAAAGCAATCAGAACTTCTCAGTACAACTATAATGAAATATCTTCTACAAAGCATTATGAGAAACTCGGTATTTGCTCACGTAAAAATATAAAATACGTTGAGAGTGTGAGATGTGAACGTCACAGGGTCACACTTATGATCTGCGCACATTGGCTGACGGGACGGTGGATTTAAAATCTATCAATATAATGTAACAGTTATCCAATCGAAATGTTCGGTGATCGGCCCCGGATCAAAATCTTGAAGTTTTGCGAGATTTTAAAACCTGCGCTTCCGTCCGCCACTGTGCCTTACTTACTGATGAAGAATATCTGGATGAATCGAAATATTATCGGTGCCTACATCTTACTTCTTACTAATATTATAAATCTAGAAGTTTGTGAGGCTGTTTGTATGTTTGGATGTTTTATACTCACGCCCAAACGACGGTTTGGATGAAGCTCGGAATACCTACACATAGCTTATGTCCTGGAATAGCATAAGGGTACTTTTTACCAAGGTACAGTGCGAGCGAAGCCGCAGCCGAAAGCTAGACCAATTGTATTGACCAATCATTTACATACAATAAAAGAAATACATAGCCATAGAATTGAGAACCTCCTTTTTTATTACGATTAAAACCAGGTGTAGGTATTTGAGGGTTTGCGTTAGGAATTTTACTAAAAAACACTTGTTTACCTAAAGAGCTTTATTTTAGGATCTATACTTTTTTTTTTAATTATTTTAAATTGTTTTGTATACAGTTAGGAACAAACTGCACTTGTCCAGGAGGTGGGCATTAGTAGCTGCGACACAGTTTTAATAACTACTGTAGTTATCATCGTTCTTTCTATTAATTTGTACCTTATAACTTGTTCCGAAATAAACGATTATTATTATTATTATAATTATTATTATTAATTTCATTTTCTTGCCAATCTACTAACAATAAAATACAAACAAGTAGCCTCCACGTATTGAGAAACTTCTCCTACTTTCTGTTTTTTAGAGTCTGTTAAAAACAACATCCAATGAGACTATAAGTTTAGACTTGCATCAGAAACAAAATAATATCAAAAATGATAATTTTTTATTAATTAATTCAATATTCCCAAACAAAAAAGCATCAAATCGGAATTAACACTATGTGTTAGGTTCTCCATTCGCTAACTCAGTTTACACCTTAAGTATTTTTCTTATAATAACATTCTTGTAAGATATTTTTAATTCAAAGAGTTTCTTTACAATGAAAGATAATTACAACTATTTAGAAGTATGTAAGATTACTTCCTAAAACAAGCTTTCCTACTCGGTAGATAGATTTAGGACTCGATTTAATAATTTGAGAATTTTTATTAATTTCTATACGGAAACTTTTATTTACATTTGCTTTTAATCAATTTAAATCAGTCTGTAAATGAAACCTTTAAAACTAGAGAATCCAACAGTCTAACTCTACGTACAGACCAATACTAGTGTCGAATAAATATATAGTAGGATAGTAGGTATATATACATCGTGAAGTTTGGCACGCAGTTCCTACAAGGTATCACAAATATTTAAGTAAAAATATGAACACTTGGGGAGGTCTATAAGTAATATCAATTAAGCATTCTGACAAAACTTTCCGCAGATAACTTCAGGCTTAACATAATTTCCATGAAAAACTCAATTACAAAATTATTTCAGGAGACGATGAGACAAACTCGCCTATGTTAATACAAGTACGTAATTATTTGTTCCCAATAGGTCGACGCTAATTAAATTCTCTGGGTTTTTAATATCTCTTAAGATAAATTGGGACTTTTTTCTAAGATAAAATCTATAAAACCTAAAGTGATATCTTAGTATCTATACTAATATGTAGATGAATGGTAATAGCACAAAAAGAAAAGTTGTGAACGAGCACGCTTTGTTCTCCTCGGCAGGCAGGAAGGAGCTGGGCGCGGCAGGGGCGGAGGCCGACTGGCTCTGAATGTGCGATCTGGAGTCCTCATATGATCCACTGCCTTCATTCTCATCCTCATCATCCTCTGAAGGCGCCGTCTGTTGCTTCAGTGCCTCGGCACGCGGCATCGCATTCAAACTCCCATCAGACTCAGACGTCAATGTCTCAACGGTAGAGTTCCCTCCGACATCGGTCTCAACGGTTATCGCTTTATAAAGAGCGCTCTCAGACACGTTAGCGAAGTTAGACAGTTTGAAGAACGCTTCAGTGAGCGCGCTGTCGTTCGTACTCAGAGATGAAAAATTGAACAATTCACTTCGTAGTTTGTCAGAGAAGGGCGCACTGCAGAGGTGGCCGACGCAAATACAGGTCAGTTCGAGTGTTTGTCTTGGCGAGTTCGTTAATGAACAAGGCGCTGCGGCCGGCGGCGCCGCGCAACCCAGTGACGAGGCGAAATCTGAAAACAAATACCGTTGTTTAAACTTTCACAACTGCTTATGCCTCTGTTTGTTTGTGATGGTCATTAGCAAGGGATTAACGACATCATTTGCATAGGGACTGCTTTCATGAGCAAAATAACTGTCTTAACTCTCTATTATCAGCATAAATTATATTGCAGATTGGACGTTTTTTGACCGTTGTCGCCCAATAGCATTACAGCAATACTTTGAAACATAATAATTACAATTATTATTTTTATACCAATCATTATTAATAATAATAATACACATTTATGTATACTGTTGTTTCCTAAATTACCGAATATATTTCCAATTGAGAATCCGAAAAGCAGATTGTAAATTCAAACAAAACAATCGCCGGCAACATTCAAACAGGAAGAGCAACCTTTATTTACATTTATATTGACCGTAGTAGCGCTATAATTATCTCGACAAGCGAGAATTTCGCTCGTTGAAACAATTCTAACAAAAATTACTTCCTCCCCTTATTACCTTGTTACGACTCAAATATATGTAATTACTCGAGTGTACATAAAGCTGGCATGTTATGTTCCAGAGCAATCATGTGCAATTTATAGAGCGCGCTTGGTGAAGTACCACTTTCCAAGGGTAGAGTATTAGGAGAACTCCTGTTGAAGAGGCTAATCCGGGCTATGGTTGCTACTGAAATTACAAGCACATGAGGCATAATCGGTATGCCTAAGTCGGTGGACGCAAGGTAGTGCATCGTAGGGAGCGATTTGGGTCTTTGCGTGGCCTGCGAGATTGTGTTTTGTAATAGGCGATGGATGACACATTTTTTAAGCTTTTTTAAGCCGGGTACTCACTAGTAGTAACTGTTACCAAATAGATACAGTAAAGAGTTCTAGTATGCATGACATAGTCTTCACTCTCGACGTATCAATGAGCGACCTCGCCTGCACAACGCAAGCCGATCGCGACATTACACAAAAAAAAAAGTAAAAAGATGTTAAGTAATTCAAGAATGATAACCAACGTCGTAGAACGGTAGCTAGGCTATGAATTTGTTACATAAAACTAATTTTGTAAGTCTTTACCAACTAATTAGCACTCATCATCTTTGTAATGGCAAAGTTCTGTACTTAAAACTTTGCTTATGTTGGTCAGACAGTCAGAATCATATTGTCACTAAACTTATAATAGCTCTGATATTTGTTCGGTTGCCTACTGTTCTCGCTTAGTAGGTAGGTACGTACTAAGTACCTACTATGTAACAAGATTTACGAGCTCATAAGTTCTCGTAATTATTATTGGTCGTAAAATAAAATGTTGCTGCCGTGTGCCAGCATAATCCATAGCCAATAACGTATGTTGTTATGTACGCACCTCATAAATTATGCTGCGAATAATAAATATAATATCTGGTCGTATATCCGCTGTACTTTATTCGGGTAAGAAATAACGTGTAACCGAATTGGGAAATAAATAAATAATATTGCTGGATATTTAACCCAGCGCCTTCTAGCCCCAAACTAATCGAAACTGAATAACTGATAAAATACTAAACCAAACCAAGAAAAGAGAAACAATAATATGTGGCTTACTTGAAGTTAGCCGTGTGACAGCGAAAATGGTATTGTATCACTGCATAAGGTCGAAAATTGTCTGCCGCGCAGCCAAGAAGCCAAGATCAGCCGACCGTTCTGTAGGTATACATCGTTGCGATTTTGTATTGAGCTGACCATAGTACTGACCTGGTCCAAGAGTTACGGTGGCGCAGAAGGGCCTAGCACTGGGGCAAGTAGCGGTCAGCCACCTCGCCTCGGTGTGCTGGCATGACGTTGTGTTGGTCGGAGAGCACTGGTAACATCGATGCGGCTGTGTATCTATGGACAAGAAATTACGTAATATAGTAGTTCACATTATCAAGATCACTATTATCCTAAGAAGAGATGGATCGACTGTGTGAAAGATGAAATGAGTAAGAAAGGTGTAAAATTGTAAATACTATAATGAGAAGCGATGAGAGTGTGGATGAAAGAAACATGTTTTTGTCTACTCTTTCGTAGACAAATCGTTTTCTCAAGTGAATATGCTAGGCCTGCTCTATTGAGTTATACTGGTAATCGAACTTTTGGCTTCAACTGTTAAAATTACAATGTGTTCTAAAGCCTATTGCATTTTTTTAGTTACACAATGGAGTTTTGACAGATGAAGCTGATTATGACCATCAGTTCAGTTAGATAATAGCCCCAGATCTAGGTATCCCTACCCTTGTCTGTGCCATAGTTTACGATCAAGCACATTGTGGAAGCTTGGAAAACTCCTACTAAGTATACCCTAAGTCGTTATTCTTGAAGTGCAGATAGAAATAGCTCAGTGAAGCAATGAGATTACCTACTACAATAAATATGCTGAGTAGGTATTTGCAGAACTATTATACTGCTTGCTCATACAACATTCAAGATGCTATTCTCGCAGTGAAGCGTACGAGTTGCGTAAACAACTTGTATGGAGGTTGAATAAAATAAATCTTAGAAGCATTTTGAGAAATAACGAAGCTAACATGATATCTATATTAAAACTAGCTGACCCGGCGAACTTCGTATCGCTTTAGAATAAGTTCCTGTCCCGTTCCCGTTCCCGTTCCCGTTCCCGTTCCCGTTCCCGTTCCCGTTCCCGTTCCCGTTACCGTTCCCGTTCCCGTTCCCGTTCCCGTTCTACGACTCTACGTTTTAGCTAGAAAACTTTTTTATGAGAAAAATGAAAAGGGCTGTTTTTAGGGTTTTCCCGGCAATTATTCCTAGACCTTCTCAAACATTTCAAGACCAAGATAAGATAAATCCGTTCAGCCGTTCTCGAGTTTTAGCGAGACTAACGAACAGCAATTGATTGTTATTTAAAGATTATAAATGAGAAGGTAACTTTGTCTGTGACGTTATCACGGCCAAACCGCTGTACCGATTGTGATTAAATTTCATATAGAGATAGTTTAAAGTCTTGGGACGGATATAGACTACTATTTTCACAAAATTTTCTTATGTTTTTTAGGATTTTTTTGTATTTTTTTAGGAAAAATCCGTCAACATTTGATTTTCTGAATCTAGTCGGGCTATAAAAAAAGGGTTTAACTTTATTGATATTTTGATCGTGTTTTTCAACTTACGAAAAAAAGAAAGAGGTTTTCAATTTGATGTATATCTGGGGGCACAGCACTGCCCCCGCCAAGTCAAGCGAAAATGGGGCACGACCGTACCATCCTTTTCTCGAAGCAGTTCAGGCCATTTTCGACCCCCTATAACCTTGTTGTGGATAAAATGACACCTGTAGACAACTGGCGGGGATAACTAATTAAATGACGATTGATCAGTTATCGACCGGGGATGAAAAAATATTAAATTACTAAAATGGCTATTAAAAAATAGGGGTTGGTGATAAAAGGGTAAAAATTTATGGTTGTATGTATTTTTTAATGAGACATAATAAAAAAAATAAAAAATTAAAAAATTTAAAAAAAAATGTTAAGGGTGGACAACCCTTATCACTAAGGGGTATGAAAAATAGATGTTGGCCGATTCTCAGACCTACTCAATATGCTCACAAAATTTCATGAGAATCGGAAAAATGATTACATTACTAAAATGGCTATTAAAAAATAGGGGTTGGTGATAAAAGGGTAAAAATTTAGGGTTGTATGTATTTTTTAATGCGACATAATAAAAAATTAAAAAAATTAAAAAAATTAAAAAAATTAAAAAAAAATGTTAAGGGTGGACAACCCTTATCACTAAGGGGTATGAAAAATAGATGTTGGCCGATTCTTAGACCTACTCAATATGCTCACAAAATTTCATGAGAATCGGTCAAGCCGTTTCGGAGGAGTACGGGAACAAACATTGTGACACGAGAATTTTATATATAAGATATTAAACGGATATAGCAACAAATTTCGCCAATCTCTCTTCCGAAAACTTCCCAACAATAATCATTTTGAAATGGATTGCGGTAAAGTCATTTTTCAATGAATTAACTACGATATCTATATTGATAAATATATTTATTTCATGCAGTAGATTCATGAGTTTCTGATTGGTTCGTACCCTGTTTGGGTGTTTTAAAAAAAAGTAATGTCAACGACATGTGGATTAACATGTACTTGACATTACTTTGCAACGGTCTTTATGTTGCTCATGTAATGTTTGGACGAACCTCTGATAAACCCTTGAAGTCTGAAGATCTTAGAGGATTTCTACTGTATTCGGGGTGTATGTGATCCTAATTCATTTCATTATCTTTTTTTTATTGACAATTTTCATAGTGTATAATAGTTTTTATAGCTAATAAATGTAGTTGAGACGAAAGTTTATAAGAGAATATTATTCATAACCAAAGATATAAAACTCAAAGCTGACATAGATCGTCTTATTGGCATCAACTTTTCAAAAGCTAGGTAGGAAAAGTGATTATTTATTTTGATATGGCTCGTGGTGTGAACTCAACCCTTCTAACTTCGAGAGTAGAGCCTCGTGCCAACTGTGTCTATATATACTTAAAGTGGGTAGGTATAAAGGATATAAATATTCCGCCTTGGCAAAGGCCAGCACTAAAGGCGGACCTCATTTATGTTGGTCACTTAAACGTGAAATTATCAGATAATATCCTAATGGATAATGCATATACATCATCTAGAATAATCTCTGTATTTATAAACTTAGGATAATACTGTTCTTATTCTCTAGTTACGTAGAATTACGATTGTAAACACTGCAATAATATAATCAATGAGATTACCAGAAAACTCATAGTAGGTACCTACCAGGAAAACCCTCGTTATATTAAAATTCAAAGGTTGCCTTTATCCCATTTATCAAGTTCGGTTCGAACTACGTCCGATAATGAAAAGCGCGATAACTTCGAAAGAGCTTTTTTACGGTAATTTTCTTTTTGAAATCACAAACGAAACTATAATAAATTTTCCGGAAAGTGGGTCCTTTGATGTGGGTATACCTATACATCCTGCCCAAACCGCACTCGTATTTGAGTTCTGAATTTTACACTCGTTTTAAAATAAAACATGAATTGAGTATTCAACCGATTTAAAAACTTTCGGAAACAGACTCCAGTTGTGATTAGACTTTGTCTGGGTTCCTGTGATATGTTTGTTTCAGTATGTTTGTGTTCTATTTTCAAAAACAGAATATTGCTACGAGTATAATAGATAACTTTAATATAATTCATGGATGGTAATTTAACTGATCTGTGGGGAAATTCGATTTAATTACTCGCGTATTGTCCGGGAATATTGGTCACTGTTCATCACAAACGCAATAGGTATTCTTGGAATAGGTCACTAGTCACTACTGAAATGGGAGTGTACAAATTATCCGATTGGGAATCGATTGTCAGTTATGTACCTACTCGTACTTGTCAAACAAAGATTTTCATCAGATTCTCATTGTGGTGTCGTGTTGTGTTTGCAGTCCTTTTTTTACTGTAAATATGAACAAGAGAAATGATCCCCGAAATAGATGGTTTTTGATAAAGTATACCTACTTCTAAAACACTTGACATTTCGGTATGATAGAAAATAAAATTCTAAGTATATTTAGTTTCATCTTATGAGGCTATAATGAAACAAAATTGTATTCAGAAATATTATTATCATATTGATGAAGCTACATTTTAGAGATCATACGAACCTACCTACCTGGTTTCAAAGTTTGAAGGCCTCCGGACGTTGCATACCTAATAACGTTAATTATTTCAGGATCGGAGTTGGCTGATACCCCACAACAGTATGCCTATTTGTTGTGTACTACTTCAATCCATTAGAGACTAGGAGCAAGGAAATACAAACACAAATCTGAATTTAGATGAAATTTGGAGAAAAAAGCTCTGAATATTGAATAATAAATTAATGTTGTTCAGAACACTTTTTTATAGCCAAATTATTTTGTGTTACAAGTGTATATCGAAGTTTTCTTCAATGACCAAAAAACGGGTAATGTTGAAGAATATGTGTATAAAAGCTTGTAATAAGCTTTTATTTAACTTGCAAATCTTTTTTCATAAAAATCACTTTATGTGTTGTGCGACACTGCATAGTGTGACTAGAGGCACATTGTCGTGTGCCTCTAGCCAAAGTTGAGCTCTAAAGACACACGGTAGCGTGCGCCATAGTGCCGCTCAACACATAAAGTGATGTTTATGAAAAAAGATTTCGTCCACTGTGGATGCGTGTTCTCATAGTGTCGTTCTTGAATACGAGGGTATGTTTGTTAAGGTGGAATCTTGCAACTCAATTTTAAAGCAGTTATCCCCAACCGATTGAGTTGAAAATTTGCATATTTATGTAATTTTGGTGACAATGCAATAATATGGTGACAGCGAGCTGATCTGATGATGGAATCAGGAGCTGTTTAACAGACACTCACAACGGAGCTCCTTAGTAAATACTCTGATTGAGTAAAAACTGCATTCCAAATGACAATGTTATATTATGTGATAGGTGCTCGATGGTTTGAATGTTTTTACAAAAGCTTGTCATTGAAAAATATTTATCAACAGTAAAGTTATTTTTATTTCTCACTTCCTACCCATCTGTAGCTATAATCAAACTAACATAATACAAGTAGAATGCGAAATATCCACTAGATGAACTAGGTAGGTACAGCCGTTAAAAATAAATCACAAGTCCGTACTCTAGATTGCTGTGGTAGCTCTAGGTTTTGTATTTGCCGAAGTGCTAAGAATATAATGGAGTTAGTAGTTGCCATTTTTGGTCTGGAAGTCACGCTGGTTCATATTGGAAAGAACTCCAACAACTCGTTTAAAATTACATTATTTTACAGAAAACGCGGAAGTTATTTGGTTATGATTTGGAAGATTTGTTGATTGAACAAAATATATCTTTATAGTTTCAGTCGAATAACGTCTTTTCTTTTTTCCCTCCTTTTTCTTGTATCTTTTATTTTTTTCCTTATTTTGGAACCTTTTTTTTCATGACTTCATGAAGGCGGAAAGATTGGACAGGATGTAACGAGTATGTATACGCCTTGACACAATAAAGAAGGAAATTGTGAGTAATTTATTATGCACAACACTAAAAGTATTTATTAGCCTACCATATTATGTAATTTGTTTTATTGTGTAATTATCTTGCAACGACAAAAATAACCACTTCTTGAAAGTACAACACCTAGTAGTAGGCAGGTTTTTTTTAATGGTAATCGTCCTTATTTGGACATTCCTGCTAGCGTCACGTCATTAAGGTAGGTACTTAACTAAATTCCGAGCTAAATTTACCTGCTAAATCTTTTATCAATTTTCCAGCCGATCTTTTCATGAATCGGAATACCCGACTTCAAAAGATTCGTGCTTGCTTGACTTTCCCTGTTTTCTTTGTTAAAAATTATGATTCAAGAGCATTTTTATAATTTCTGAATAATACATTCTGTGGGTGGTTAGATAAGCATCTGGCGCCCGAAGTTACGATTTTTATTTTTTGATACCGATTCAAGATAATTTAATTTGCAATTACGATTCATTATTACCCTAGTCATATATAAATATTTAGAAGCAACTGGAACATTAAATGAATATGAATACATACTTTTACTATAAGGTAGGTTAATAGAAATGTATTCACGACTTTGATAAAGAGATATATATAAAGAGAACGAACGAAGGAAGATTGACAAAACGTGTGAATGGGACCTTTGGAAGAGGATGACCTCGGCGTATTTTCTTGGACAAAATTGGTGCTGTTTTGGAAAAAGGCCAGGTCAGTATCTACTCTAAACCGACAAGTATGCATGAGGAATGTGGTGAGAGGTGAATGAAGAAAAAGAGGTAGGTATAGCAGGAACGTATCAAGTGGAAAGCCGTCTCTGGATACACTTCTAGGAAAGCAAAAAAAAAAAAAAAAACTCTATGATGAAGTGTTTACAACTAACTCACCTTGCTGCATAGCTCCTGTTCTTACATCCACCACCAGCAACGCGAAGATACTCATGAACCACATTGACGAAAACATTTTGAACTCAATTTTGTCCAACTTTACGATTACACAATTTTTGAATTAAATCTTTGAAATAACTTTTATCTGGTTATATAGTTTTATCGTCATTAATTTAGTAAAGTCACAAATCTAAGTGATCAATAAGTATATTTCAAATATAAATTATTAGTAGATATGGTATTTGCATTAATTATGAGACAAATCAGATAGAACATCGGCGATTAATCCCTATAGTTTTTTTAAGTCGCCAAATAATATTGGAAAAACATTAAAAACGTCAATTACGTTTAGAAGTGTACACGACTATTACGAGTACACAATGACACACGACTGCCTTACTTTTCATCGGATGGTACTTGATAGACAAAGTTATAGAAAATACGAGTCATATTTTTTCCCATATAGACTCATCACTGATATCAGTCAGACTGACAATATTTTCATTGCAAATTATTTTCTTTTTGGGGTTCCGTACCCAAAGGGTAAAAACGGGACCCTATTACTAAGACTTCGCTGTCCGTCTGTCCGTTTGTCTATCACAAGCTTGAATCTGATGAACCGTGATAGCTGGACAGTTGAAATTTTCACAGATTATGTATTTCTGTTGACGCTATAACAACAAATACTAAAAACAGAATAAAATAAATATTTAAGTGGGGCTCTCCCATACAACAAACGTGATTTTTTTGCCGTTTTTTATAGATAATGGTACGGAACCCTTTCGTGCGCGAGTCCGAATCGCACTTGGCCGGTTTTTTTTAATATCTCTTCAAATTACAAGCCTACATAATTGTTATTTTAATCAATTAATTTCTGAAAAACATAGTTACTAAGTACGAGTACCTTTGTTACTTAATCTTAAAAAATGGTTAATAAATATTCGTGGACATTTTACAGCGTTATCCGTAGCCCCAAACTAAGCAAAGCTTGTACTATGAGAGTAATAAATACTATAACCTTTTGTGTATAAAAACTTGATATTATATTTTATTGATTTTACTGTTTATAATTAGCGTTGAAGGGTTCCACTTTCCGCAGTGGCAAATTATTTGCACAAGATATTGTTATTTGCCCCAAGTTGAATAGTTTCCCAATCGGCCCCGTACCCATAACTAGCGGTAATGACTACCGCAGCAATACGCACGATTATTAAGCTTTATTTATTCGGGCAAGTTCGCACACTTGCTAATAATTGCGGTTGCGCTATAAATCATAGCTGGTAATCGCAAGCAGGCTTAGAACATGAAATTAAGTACGTAAATTATGTTAATGGACAATAGTTCCTAAATGTTTGCTAGTATGTCTTTGGTAACACGTTCTGTTCGGTATTGAAGGCAAAACAAAACAATTAAACTAGGATTATAATTAAATGAGGTATTAAGTGGGAAACACTTTAAGTCTATTAATAGGAGAGTAGTTGTAGATTAAGAGTAAGTAGAGCTGGCGCATTTTTTAGGGTTCCGCAACTCGGGGAAAATGGTGATTCCCCATTGAATCTGTATATTTTGTTATCTCTCTGTCCGTCAATCTCTTTGTCAAGTCAGGATCCTATGTCTCTTAAATAACTGAAGGTTTCAAATTAAAACATATCAAATAGGTACTGAACAAAAGTGATCCTTGATTAAAAATGTCAATAATGGAAAAAAACGTATAAAAAGGATTATGACTGTCCTTCAGGCGCTTAGATTTTCTTCGGGTAGTCAAAGACACGTCCGAACATTAACATTAACATTAACATTAACATAAATCCATCACGTGCCCTCATTTTGCAGCATCATTCCATACGTGACAAGTTGAAAGACCATTGCCATAGATAAACCCGACGGACAATCGAGATCATTATTTAAATTGCCTCACAATTTTGTTCCGAACAATAAAATTCAGCTTAATCAACTCATTTTTTACAACGGCTACAATAACTTTAAAAAAATAAAAAATGGATCGTCAAAAAATGGTAGAATAGCAAACGCTCTCTTTTATAGTGAAGCCTCCTCATAAAAACGTTATCGTACGAACTTCCATTATTCCTCACAATAGCGAGTAGGTACTTTATGAAGGCACTTGAACATTCAAAGGGCCCATTTGTTACAATATCAGAGAGTTTTCATACACAATGTAATTCTCGTATTACCTTCGAGTACGTGTACCTACTGTACATGTACAGAAGTCGTACGAGACAAACGCGGGTAAAAATACGTACAAAATAATAATAATTCAGTGTCGCGTACAAAGTTTGTCAACTATCTTAGAGTCAACCTACTGCAATCTGTAATGAAAAATTCTATATCACAAGATCTTACCAATAAGAAGTCCACGAAATTATCTTTTAAAACTATACCAGAGATAGCAATTACGATGAAAATTATATCAGTTTGTTTTCACTATTAATTAAAGAAAATATTAATGAATGTCTAACAATACTGTTATTCAGACTCAATTTTTGAACGCGACAGTACCTACTTGCCAGGGTACAAAGACGATTTGATTTGTTGTAGCACATTCGCCCCGGGCTTATTAAAATTAATTGTTATTTTAATTGTGTGTGCGGAAGGAAATATTTACTAAGAATTCAATGCGTTATTTTAGATTTTGATTACACTAATTCTAATAAAACTAGTGACTAATTTAGAAATCACGATAAAACTAAGGCAAAAACCTATCTGACTTATAAAAATTGTATTTTGAGTGGTAATTAATAGTTGAAATAAAGATAATTAAATTATCTTAATAATAATATAACAAAGTTATTTCAAACGTAACCGCGAAACGCACGTGTCTAATCAGCCGCGCTGCACGTTCTACGCGGCTACGCCGTAGCAACCGAGCTACGTCTCGTAGCCAACTGCCGTAGCGCGGCATATTCGCGCATCTCCCGGCTGCTGCACGAAATTACTACAATGATCTATGTGAGACGAGCTGAACTCATTGCCGTTTTTATTGAAGGGTTCTGACGAGTTCACGAGCAAAGCCATCAATAGAAAGCTACTTGTACTCGTATATTTGTGGTCGTACTCGTACAAGTATGTATCTAATAGAATAGTAATAGGGAGGCTGCCAGTCGCAGGATTTACCAGACTATTGTGTTGATTAATGTTTTCATTGGTTTGTATTGAAAGCGCTATTCAAATCACTTAACCCGGCAGTGGCTTAGCTGGTGAACATCTATAATTACACCAGTCCATTACAATTAAGCATTGGTTTTAAGAAGTACGTAGCAACCATTATAAAGCGGCGATGTGGAAATATTTTTTAGAATTCTTTTGAATATAATAGATTATTTTGAAAAAAATATAGTTGATCGCCACTCAACATCAAAGTTCACTGCCTTCATATAACGAGAGCCGCTTTTTAGAAAATCATGGCTTTAGAAGCTCAAAATTAGTACGAGTATGTACCTTACAAATTGAATTGTGTAACGTTAAACTTTGCTCTTGTATGGCACACGCTGTATTTTGTTGAGTATTATTTCTGAATACAACAAAAGGATTGATAAAATAAAAGTACGTAAGCTTTTTAGAAAATCATGGCTTTAGAAGCTCAAAATTAGTACGAGTATGTACCTTACAAATTGAATTGTGTAACGTTAAACTTTGCTCTTGTATGGCACACGCTGTATTTTGTTGAGTATTATTTCTGAATACAACAAAAGGATTGATAAAATAAAAGTACGTAAGCGGATATTGAACACAAGGACGTCGGCGCGCAAAGCTTGGAAAAATAAAGCGCCGACCCTTATCTCCGAGGGACGGAACGAAAGAAATAATTATTTACAAATAAGAATAATGTATTCAGAGAAGAGAAAAGAAAGAATAAATCTCATCCCGACTGTATCCAGAGATTTCCTTTAAGCCGGGGACACAAAGATATCTTGAACTTTAGTACGTGTTTCGAACTTTGGCCGCGGAGGAGGAATCAAGAGCGTCTAGACAGTTGATGCGCGTACAAGTATTATACTTGTTCAACGCAAAACACTTGAGAGGGGATTCAATGCGACATGATTTGCTCAGATTTATGTCTGTCTGATTTCTACATTTCCTAGTTTTTGTTACCTGCCAGTTCTTTTAGAGAAAAATATTACTACAAATTTTGGCTAGGTAACGTACATTTTGTACTTGAAAAATGTTTTAGTCTGGCATTTCTGTCTAATTAGATGTTTCATTAATATGTTTTTCTTCTAAACAAAGTGTTTGACACTTAGACAGTTTTTCATACTGATTATAAGAATTATACGTGTATATTCCGTTTTGGTATTTTTGTAGGCACCACTGTATACAAAATAAAACACTTTGATAACCACGACGCTTTACTAACTAGATTATTACATTTATAATTTTAAATATGCAATATAATCTTTGAATTGAAGAAAGAAAACATGTTAAAAAACGAAACTGTTGATTAAATTTGTTGTTTGTTCGTTCCGCCTTACATGAGTATAATATCCGACAACAATTTAATTCCACCATCTCAAATAGACTACCAGATGCTTTCACCATACCGACTACGCGGAGATCCTTAATAATTCTGCGGATTAAGTACATAACTTCCATCCTAGTGAGTACTATCATCCATCAAAGCGGAAAGGAGAGGTGCGCAAAATCAACAGAATCGTATCTAAACGGCTTCACGTCTTGAGGCGGTTGAATGCTTTGATTTAACACATCCGCTCCGCTACGGTGGACGCTGGTGCTTGAGCCCTGGAGAACAGGCTATTAACTATATCTGGAATATGACAGAACACATGCCGATTCCCAGAGGCGAATGTTGTTTATCGGAAGCGATATCCAAGTCTAATCAAAGCCGACTAGCAGCTGGTAGATCCACGGTATTAGAATACTACTCTTCTAGGCTTTAGTTATTTAATTGGACACTTATTTAGTCACGAAATTTTGTCTACTCGTATGTTAAATATCACTTTACTATTCTGAGGCCTTTGGTGCTAAAAAAGGAAATGGAATGTTTTACGGAAAAAGTTACGGGCTCGATATTAATAAAAAAAAATATATATATAAAGCAAAATATTGTTTTACGAGTTTAAAATGAATAAAACAGCGTCATGTTGTAAAAAAATATAATTTCATCTATGAAACTATTGACTGGTAGTCATAAAATAGAGCTCGTGCTATTGAGGTTATAAAATATGTAAAATAAAGTTTTAAAATATTACATTCCGCCCGACTATTGACGTGTCGTGTACTACGTAATACCTATAACCTTACCTTGGAAACGTATTAGGTCAACTGAAAAAAAAAACTAAATTATAATCAAATCGTGTGTCCTGTTCCTAAGACACCGGACGTGAGGGAGTAGCGGCGCTGGCGGACACATTAATTGGCAATCTCCCCTCGCTCCCCCACGCATTACTCATCGGTACAAATATCAGATAATGATGTTCATTAGCGACCAGCCAACCAAACTGATCAATGGTCATTCTCATTCTATCAAGACTAGCGATTTTACCTGGCTATGGGTGTAGTTTTTTGAAATTTGGGTTGAAATTAAAAATTAATAAGGAGTTTCCCTGGTATTCTAAATCATATTTTTGCATAAAATACGTTAATTTCATAAAAATGACTGTCAAACATTGAGAGAACCTCAAAGCTTGCAAGATAGCTAAATAAATATATGAGTGTCAATATAAATCATACCTATCAGAACACTATTAGAAAAAATGCTATAAAATCTTTCTAAATTAAAGCGAGACAAGTGTTTCGACAAAATATCACCCTCAATTTATTCCATCATTCGACGTCCACACTTCACTCTGCATTCAAAATGGCGGTCTATTAGCAAACGAGCACATCTGCCCCACACACCCGAGGGAAGGGAAATAGATCGGTAAAAACGAACGCAATTTTTTGTTCCCCTCATTTACGGGAATAGAATAATTGACGCAATAATGTATGCCGCTTCAATCAGGATGTTTATCTGCTCAGAGGGAAATCTCTAGGTATTTAAACTGCCCCTACCTTTATTGGGTATATTTGACGCTAATAAGCTTATTACAGTCATAGTCCGTAGTATATATGTGTTCTGTGAGTCATAGTTACAAGCATGTCCAATAGACGATGTTCTGTCAAATTACAATAATCCTAAAAAAAAAACACTTTCAGTTTTTCCCGAACTTTACGCTGAATTTTTAAAAAAAACGGTACTAATTATACCTATTCTTATAAAATATAAAAAAAAACATAAACTATTTCACCTATCAGAAGCGACGAGTAACATAGGCTATATTTATTTTCAAACAAGTTTGAGATCCCCTCGAAATTTTCTATTGTGTGACCTAAGGTATCAAAAATTTATATATATTATTCAAAGTACACCCGTGGCGACCTTCTATGTAGTACAAAATACAGGTCAACACATTCCAAGAACAATTTTCTCTCTACGTAGTAGGTACGAGTAGTCGCATTCATTCGGTTAGACGCTCGAGTTGCTAATTTAATACTTTTTGACTGTAAACCTACATAACTTACACGGTCCTTGACATAAATGGTACGTGACATTGTTGCTCCATACGTTTTATACCGCGTTATAAAATATTTTATAACGCTATCCAAATTGGCTATTTGTGGATATGGTTACTTACTGTAAGTGAGAGTTGTAAACCTACTAGTAATATAATAGTACGACTGTCTGTTACTCAAACATGTTTATTTAAGAAACCGAATACGAATTGGGTCCCTTTTATGCTTTGGGCCCAGTTGTATAATAAAGTCCTTATCCCTACCTAGTAAGGATCTAACTAATAGGGTGTTGCAATGCCATAATTAAATGTTTTTTATCCATCATCATCTTCCTGCCCTTATACCACTTAAGTAGGGTCGGCACAACATGTGTACTTCTTCCATTTCCCTCTATCAGCCGTCATCTCATCACTCACTCATTTCTTACCCATTTCATCTTTCACACAGTCCATCCATCTTTTCTTTGGCCTACCTCTACGTCTACATCACATCATTCCTATCATTCTTCTCGTTACATGACTTTCTTCCCTCCTCATAATGTTTTTTATCAATCAGACAAAAACTAGTGTCAAAAAACAGGTAGGTAACTCTTTTTGTAATTGTTTGTAGGTACTTAACCTTTTCATTTGTTTATACATAATTATCACGGTCTAAATCAATTGCGCTAATTATTACTAACAATAACAAAAATGCTGCGATAATACCTACCTACCTACCTACCTAATCGTCATTGTACCCAGCGCCCCATGATAAAGACTTAAAAGTATAATATATATATATTTACAGCATAAACATACACCAAAAGGAAATGAATACAAGTAAAAATCTAGGTTCATAACTTAAAGAACTTATAATATACACAATAGGTAATGTAGGTACCTGTTTCTAAGGTGTAATGTAGGTGCTGAAGGCTTAAAATATATTTATGATATAGATGGACCACACACTAGGCACTCAACCTATCTTTATTTCAGCCAACTTAAAATAGAATATTTGATCCGTCCTGGCCTAAGTGCTATCCTATTAATATTATAAATCCGAAAGTTTGTGAGAATGTTTGGATGTTTGTGCCTTAATCATGCCATAACGACCAAAAGAATGAACCTTCAACCTTGGATGAACCTTCAAATATACCTTATATCCTGGAATAACATATTATTATTAAAGCAAATAAAGTTGTAAGTATTCATATTGATAACGAGTGCCAGTACAAAACACAACACAATCATCACAACAAACTACTTACGAGTAACAAGAGAATTTAGAAGAGTTTGAGCCTTCACCTTGTTCGATTGGCACCACACTGGAGCTCTACATAGACCCCAAGCCGTGTTTGTTGCCTGATTCTTCTAGGCTTGGTCGCGTGGAATCAGCGTAGCTTCACCTAGTTCCTAAGACGTTTCAAAGTGATCCTTGTGATTTTATTGAAATAAATGATTTTTGAATTTGAATTTTGAATTTTGAATGTAAACAATCACGTTTTATAAACATAAACGAATTGAATACATTTGCAAAGGTATCTACACAGAAATTAAAATGTTTCTCAGAACAAACCATTTCTATACACGTGTCTTTCGACATGAAAAGGTTATTTTATGAAAACAATGAAAATGATGTTACAATTTCAGGAACCATTTCAATAAAATTAAAAAAATAGGGTCATGACTTTAATCCCCAAGTACGGTAGATATCCACTCAGATCTCCAGAGGCTGAGATTCTTGAAGATGTCTAAAGGGGTTAGTCAGAGGCACAACCAAACATTACATTTGGCATATGCCCACATTTTGCAGAAGCATTCCACACTTGACAGGTTATAAGCCCGCCGCCGCTTACTAGAATACTAACTGTTTTCCTCACGAACTATTTCAACTAAATTAAAAGTGCTCTAACCGAAAATAATGTACTAGTACGTCTAGATCCGTACCTGCATGCAATTAATTAAATTCAGTAAGTAAATTAACTGCAATTTTCAGTGAATTGGGCCAATTTATCGTGGCTTTGTTTGACTTCGGTCTGAGATGCCGAGCTCGAGAGCATTGTGATTTGGAACAGTTGCGACAATGTCGCAATTAAATGAGTATTAATTAGGTAGGTACCTACTCGTTTTATACAAGTACCTTTGACTGGCTTCACAGCTCAGTTGGTAGTAACTCTGCCTTCTGCGCCATAGATTATGGGTTTGATCCCCAGGGACAAATATTTTGTGTGATAAACTGTGTGTTATAATGTATGTATTTACAAAAAAAGTATTTAAGTATTCTATCAGTTATCATATACCCATAGTACAAGCTTTGATTAGTTTGAGGCTAGATGGCGCTGTTTGATAATATCCACCAATATTTATTTATTTGCCTATTGCACGAAGTTGTGTGTTCATATAAATATAACGATGTACTTTTATTTATAGTCTTTATTAGTATTTTAAACCTTGACCTAAATAGGTTTTATGACTGACTATAATTCTAGCTAATCAGAATAAAAAGTTCTAAATTTTAATGTACTGTATCAGTATTTATCAGCCATGTTTGAAATACAATAAAAATTCTATAACGCTCTATTTTCCATCGATTGTTTCTCGTCAAAACAAGGTCTTTGAAAGCCTGCAACAAAAGAGCTCTCATAAACTTTGACACGTAATCATCGTCAGGATTCGTTTTGTAACTAGACGGTTTGGTCCACGCCAGCATAGAGCCTTCAAACACTGTCTGCTAAGAAACAGTAAGTCAGCTGCTTTCATTGATGCTAACTAGGATGTTTTGTCGAAATGACAGGTACATACTGCGAAAATCAAGCCGTTAAAATTAATTGCAAGGCACTAACTTTATAAATATAATAGATTTTTTGAAATGTAACTTTTTTATGACACAAAATAAAGGATTCTATTCTATTCTATAAAAATATTGTGAGCAGAATTTTTGCATACAAGTGTCGAAATAAATAGCTTCTGGTAATATGGTGGTATGTGGAAAACCAAAGCACTAACGAATTTATTCATGAAGCTGTAATAGCAACGCACTGACTGACAAGGAATTAGTTTGTTGGGGACATGAGAGCTCCACCGACAAGCCGCATGGCTGGTTCAGCTGCTTTACAGAGATAAACTGGGTCATTGTGAGCTGTGCTACTGGTTCTAAATACTGCCAGAAGTAGAGCAACGTAGCGTAACCGGAGCGGCGACGGGCCGTGAGTGACACCAGTAATTATGCGGCCCGTCACGGCCCGAGTGGTGCTGCGACCCGCGCCAAACTTTTAATTGAACCGATGAAACTGTTTTTAGCGTGGTCTTCCATTTTGCAAATCGCTGACGTGGCCGACATATTTATGATGCCGGAAATGAGATATTGGTGTTTTATTTTGGTTCTGTATTTTATGTGTACAGATATGGGATGCAGTTAACTTTTGCAATGATACTTTGTGTCATAATAAATTTATGTTGAGGATTTTAGAACAATTTTGATGTTCTCTTTTGTGAAATATGACATATCTTTACAGATGGCGATGCACACACTGCAACGACTTAATGCGAAGACAGAGGAAAGGATCTAATATTTTAGTGTTGTATTGTATATATAATTTACTGATGTCGGGGATACCCCAGTCTTAAGGTGAGTTTCCACCTATGCGGAGCTGTGCGGAGCGAACCAATGACTGTGCTCGACATTATCAAACTCGAGTACCTATTTGAGCACTGTCATTGGTCCACTTCGGACAGCTTCGTACGGCGCCGCACAGCAACGCGTAGGTCGAAACTCACCTTTACACTAATGGTTTTATCTGATAACCTTGTAAAAAAACATTGAAAAACTATAGGCGAAATTGTCCTTAACTTTTTCACCTTCATCAATGAAAAAGCTTGTAAATGTAACAGAGACGCAATCAACGCTAACCCAGTTTAATCAAAAGACAGAAGGTGGAGTGAGAACTAACCACAGTATACTTAACAGCTACAGGATACAACCCACTGACGTAATTACGGGATCCCGCAGAATAAACAAGGATGTTCCCGTTTTACGGGCATTTTTACCTGTAGGTACTATGCTGAGTAGAAGCTCTGAGAAGTAGTGTCGTGTCACCTCGATAGATAAAACGCGGGTTTGTATTATGAACTGGCCTCGGCTCAGTTGGTAGTAGCTCTGTCTTCTGCGCTGTAGGTTTTATGATCGATTCCCACCCCGAACAAACATTTGTGTGATGAACATAAATGTTAGGTATGTTCTAATTGTTTTAATCTATAATAACTACGAGTACCTACTTATATGAATACAAAATAAAAACATTTTACTTCAGTCATCCAAAGTCTATTTAGGGATAGACGGCGCTGTGTGAAATGTCCACCATTAATTTATTAAACAATCATAACTTAATATATAATAACTATTTAGACAAAAAACATGCCATATTGGAAATTTTCCGAACTAAAATTGCGACCACATATTTACAGTCATGCATGCGTATCATATAACGAGTTTAGGAACGGACCGTCGCCGTCGATTGCAATGATAATCCTCTACACTTCGATAGGTTTGACATGCTTGACTCAGACTCAGAGTACAGGTAATTTTCCTGGTGTCTCCACACGCTTGGCAAGCCACGGCAAGCGTTTACAAGCAAAACGTGTAGAGAAGGTGGTTTGTATAGTCTCTTCACCACACAACAGCGCCCGCAAACGTGTGGATAGATGCGTACCTAATGCGTTTGTTTTATATCTGTCTCATCTTCTATCTCAACTAGGTTTGTAGAGGTTTGCCGTTTGTCACCAATGCGAAACATGTAGAGGGTCCATAATACAGGTGTTTTTACTGGATAATTCGAGTTAATGGACCTTCCTAATTTTCGCCTCGGTGAGTGCGACGTGTTTTGAGTTACGAAGTCACGTTTCTTTTATGTAGCTTCGGATATCTTTTGGCGTTTATTTTGGTTTAAATGTTTTTTTTATTAGTAATCTAAGAATATACTTTTAATGTATTATAAAAAATATTTTAAGACTGAAAATGGCAAATTTCTTCGACATATTTCCGTGATGGACGAACCATCATACAAGTTTGTATAGGAACACTCGGTGAGCGAGTCTGGCTCGCACTAATCTGGGTTTTTAAAATAAGCTTGTCTCTAAACTTTATGGCTCACTAATGAAATTCCCCGCGACTTCGTTCGCTCGCAGACTGACAGAACCCTAAAAATACTAAAACAAATTATCAGAACTGATACTTCACCTCCAAACAATCATAATCACCAAAACTGGTTTAAACAAATACGACATTTATTTAATGCATCATAATATTAATTGCTATCGTTAAACCTAATGTATATAAAGCCGACCCATACCTACTATGCAGTCAAAATCGAATAGTTTAGGAATATTCTTCCATAATCAGTGATAAAATAAAGAAAAATGAAATTGTTTGTGGTTTGCCTTCTCGTCTCTGTGACATTGTCTATGGCTGCACCTCAAGAGTATCCCAGAGGATGTTTTTACATTAACGGACGATGTAAGTACTATTGACAAACTCGGTGATAGAATGTATTTTTTATAGTTTAATTATCTAAAACAAAACCGACTTCATGTTTGTGGAGGTTTGTTGTCTGTAAATACTTTATGAAATCTGAAGGTAGGGTTTATTGTCATATGTGAGTTAGTTAGAAGTTCCGGGGCTCTTCTTCATCTGTTCCACATTACCAAGTAATATTTTCTAAATGCAAATGTAGTGTGTACTTAACTATAGATTTTGACACGGGTCTTTATCACGTAATTACTCGTACCTTTAATTTACTTTCCCGACGTTTCGGTTATGTTACAATAACCATGGTCGCGGGCAGACCCGTGTCAAAATCTATAGTTATGTCTACTAATCACGATAGTTTGAAAAATAATAGTGTGTACTTGTAGCTGTACATACTAAAATCGCTACATATTTTATATGTGTGCCTACAATATTTGGGGAGTTTTCTCAATTCCTCGTGGAATTCTATCATCAAAACTAGTTTTTGATAAGAAAAGAACAAGTTGAAAATACTCGTATATCCTCAACCAAAAAAACAATTTTCCAAATCGGTTTAAAAATTTAAGAGTTCTAAGGTAAATTAAAAAAAAACTAATTAAGTACCTCCTCCTTTTTAGAAGTCGTTTAAAAATAAATATCTTTTGTCTTTGACTTTTTCCAACAGGCGATCGAGAGTGTGAGGTGGGAACGCACGCTTACACAACAGGATGCAACCGCAAGATGCCCGAAGCGACTTGCGAAGCTCCAAACCCAGTTCTGGAACAATACGACATCTGTGACTTCTCTGCCTGCTACTGCGACGCTCCGACTCTAAGGGACAAGTCCGGAAAATGTGTTATGCCTAAGGATTGCTCCAAGAATTAATATACTACGCTTGTTATCTAAACATATAATAAAAGAGTACCTACGTAACTAGCTAACATAGGCTGGAAGGTATATTGATTTATTGCTCAGATTACGTGGTAGTTCAAACAGCATCCAAAGTCAAAGTAAAAAAAAATGTTAAGACGAGAATACTAACGAAACAATAGGCCTTTGTATGTCCAACTTGATAAATGCATTTGATTTAAACATACCTACCTAGAATATTAGAAGAGTAACTCCAAAATATACGAGTAGTTAGGTATAAGCTGCAAAGATAAATTAGGTAATTGTACCTAGTATATTAATTTTGGCAACCCCTGCGCTTTTAAGACATACACTCAACAGCCTTAGATAATTCATAGAACAGCAATGACGCTCAGAAATTTGACCACCGCAAATCTTGACCACTGGACGGTCTGGTTTTGTGACGAGCTTGCGCGTTAACCGCAGCCCTTGGCCGACCTTAAATTCCGTAACCGGAGTTGGCCACTCTCACACGAACTTCTGATTATTAGTACAGTACTACAAAATGTGGGCATGTGCCAAATATACTGTATGGACGTGCCTCTGACTACCCCCACTAGTCATCTTCGAAGGATCTAAGCGTCTGAAGATCTGATAAGATGTCTACCGTACTTGGGGATAACAGTCGTGATCCTATTTATTTTATTTAAGTACAGCACTACGGTAAAAGTTGTGCGTCTAGGTAATTTGTGTGCATCTATGATACAATATTGATCCGATATTAAATCTAGAGCTGTTACAACATTTGCTAAGCTCGTTAGTAACTGACGACGGACGGGATGGTTGCATTTCGGAAACACGATAAAGTACGGTAGACATCCTTGCCAGGCGCTCTGTGAAGATGTCTCCATATTATTATACTATCTGCTCGCCCCGGATTCGCACGGGTGGTACCCAGATAAAAAGTAGCCTATGTGTTATACTAATGTATTAGCTATATTACGGTAAAGTTTCATTTTAATCCGTTTATTAGTTTTTGCGTGAAAGAGTAACAAACACACAAACTTTCACGTTTATAATACTAGGAATGTCACCGAAGTTACACAGGTGTGCTAAATGGTAACTGTTTTAAAATTCAGTTGCAAGATTGAACCCACACATTCTAACAAGACAACTTCATTAAAAGTCTGTAGTACCTACATGAAAGTCGGGGTTCAAAGTGACAGAGGCCCGTGCCCGTTGCACTGAATTTAACCCAGTTCGGCTTGGCTTGCTGCCGAATTTATTGGCGAATTCATCTGTTCAGTTAGATAACCTTTTACTGGTTTCGGTATTTTAGTTTTCTAGTATCAGGTCAGTAGAGTAAGTAAAAGTTTTTATGCAGTTGTGAATGCGGTGATTCGTAAGTTAGGGGGCTAGCACAAATCATGACGATACGATGTCAATACGATAGTGAATCGTGCTCAGGGCCCTTACTCTGCAAAATCACAATTAACAAATCGATTGACAGTGTTCCGATATATTTGGCCATCCCGCACTCTTATGCCGGGGTCCCACGGCCCGCGTTTTCACGCGCCAGACCGCGCCAAGGCGGACGGACGCGCCGCCGCCGTGGGAACGATGCATCCGTTGTGGCCCGTGCTCGGAACGCTCTGTACGCGACGCGCCGGACGCACACAGGCGGAGCGTCATCCGGCGCGGCCCGTCGTTTTACGCGCCGTGGGACCCCGGCTTTAGAAATCATCGTCTGTCGGAGTAGAATGTTATGATTAAAATTTACAAAAGTAATGTCGGTCGCGTCGCATCGTTTCCTAATAATTAGTATATTATAAAATTATTTTTCAAACTATCGTGATTAGTAGACATAACTATAGATTTTGACACGGGTCTTTATCACGTAATTACCTTTAATTTACTTTCCCGACGTTTCGACTATGTTTCAATAACCATGGTCGCGGGCAGACTCAAAGTAAATTAAAGGTAGTAACGTGATAAAGACCCGTGTCAAAATCTATAGTTAAATATTATAATAGTATATATTTCCAAAAAAAGGAAAGATGCGACGTTTGTTCCGATATATCGTTGTCGTTGATCGTTTTCAAGAGTAGATCCCCAGGCCACAGATTCCGGTCGTGACCCAATGGATTTTCCATTCGAATCGCAAACTTTCAAATAAATTAACCAAGAAGCAGTGACACGACAGTTTCGGAGCTTGAATTGGAAATTCTAAGGAGACGCAAACAACGGATTTATGGATGAGCTGCTACGCTTGGTAACTAATAGTTAATATCGTGGCTCGTTCAATCGTGCAGCAGTTATCCCGTTATGGCGAGAGCAATGTTTGGTCGTGCCAACGACTACCCCCTTAAGACATCTTAAAGAATTTGAGCGCCTGAGAGGATGAGAGGATGGCTATCATACTTGGGAATTACAGTCGTGACTGTATTGATTGATTTGGTTTTAAAAAATACTAGCGACTAGCACGCTAGTATTTTTTAAAACCAAATCATACCAAACATACATACAGACGCGGGAAGCGGAAAGCTACTTTGCTTTATACTATGTAGTGATAGAAGACTTTAAAGCACAGTTAGAAGATTTGATGAACTGTCAAAAGTCCTGCTGACGGCGTGGGCATCTAAATGTGACGTATAATAACGACGGTGGACGGCATCACGGCGACGGCACATAACGAACCAAGATTTTAGCTACTCATACATTATTGCATTTCGACGTGTTTCTTTTACAAAACTAAAATCTTGCTTCAACTTTATTTTGCTTCCAATTTATGTTTCAATTAATCTCTGGTTCCAGAGAATTTACGACAAGAGTCATTCGGTCAGTTTATAGTTTGCCCAATATGCTGAGTTCAGCCAAGTCTGAGAATTAATTAGTTCAACACATTATTGCACTGAAGTCAGTGCTATTAAAAATATATAACACTAGCTGTCTGCCGCGGCTTCGCACGGGTGTACTTATTGTGATTGTAAGAATCTCTCTGATACTTGTTAGATTAATGCATACATGAGGATACCATTTTTTTTTAATAAAACAGGGCCTACTCTATCCCTTGTATTCAAGAACGACACTATGAGAACACGCACCCACAGTGGACGAAATCTTTTTTCATAAAAATCACTTTATGTGTTGTGCGACACTGCATAGTGTGACTAGAGACACATTGTCGTGTGCCTCTAGCTAAAGTTGAGCTCTAAAGGCACACGGTAGTGTGCGCCATAGTGCCGCTCAACACATAAAGTGATTTTTATGAAAAAAGATTTCGTCCACTGTGGGTGCGTGTTCTCATTGTGTCGTTCTTGAATACGAGGGTCAGTCTCTATGATAATGAAGGTTTTGATAGGTAAAAGAATTTTTACAATTGGTCCAGTATTTTTTTGGTTTATCCAGTACAAACAAAAATACAAATTATGCCTGTTTATACGTAGGTAATAGTATTTTGTATTTGTAAACCATAAAGTCTGCCTAGAACAAATAGGTCGGTATGTTATTTAGAAATATATTTACAAAGCCATTTTATTATAAAGTTCAAACTAGTGTTTCACACAACATTCCCTCATAACTTTATAGGTAGTTTGCAGTTTATTGCATTTTTCAACACCAGTTTCGAAAAACAAAGCTGTTATAACTGAACGATATAACGTTTTTAGTAATCTCTTAAAATAGTAATATTTCTTTCATATGTAAAATAACTGAATATTATGAGCATGGAAATTGTCCCCGATTCAAATGAAAAACCAACGGCGGTCGAGCAGCGCAGCCTTCGTAAAAAGTATCTAATAAAAGTTGTAATAAAGGAAAACATTATGATAACTTCCACTGACTCGCAATTTTGGTTATTTTTCAACTTTCATGCATTGCTTTTACGGGTTTTTATTGACTACTAGCTTCCACCTGCGGCTTGACTCATACCTACTCGGTTAACTTCGGTTACTACGCTACTCCACACTATAACTATTTAAATTTTTAAAATTTTCACCCTAATCGGTTCTGCCATTACGGCTTGATTCAAACACGAATGTAACTATAACCTAGCAAACTTTCGCGTTTCTATTAGAAACGTAGTCAGGAACAAAGTTATTTTTACATAGAATTTTTCTTAGATTATTCACATTTGTGTTTTGTCTAAGCTCCAAAAATATCAGCATAAAAAACGAGCCTGTTTTTACTTCGAACGGGTTGGAGCTTTTACGACGTATTGGGCGCCGAACCCGGCGAGGTCGGTATTAAAAGTTAGCGTTGCCATATCGAGCAATTTCGGGATAAATTGCCCAAATTTATCACTCGATTGAACGCTAAATTCGCACTCTGTCGCTCGGTCGGCGGAAGGCTCTAATGCCGATCGTCTACTAGCACGTTTATCATCGGCTACACATATTTCACAGAATTGTCACGTTTGCTGCTGATACATTATGAATCTAGCTCTACATCTACATCTACATCATCTAGTGATTACTTATGCCTATGCTTTCTATTTATGATATTTTTTGTAGGTGATTGATAACATTCGGAAACCCGTATTTTATTTGTTTATTTTATTATTAGCCGTGTTGGCCGAGTGGGAGGTACCTCGACTTTCAATCTGGAGTTCGTGGGTTTGAATCCCGGCGAGCATAAATGGATTTTTCTGTTCTAAAAAGTTATAAGCGCATCAAAAACACACGCTCCAAACGGTGAAGGAAAACATCGTGAGGAAACGAGTTAGTACTCTTATAAGCGACGATGGGCTTGCAACCTATCACGTGGAATGCTTACTGCAAAATGTGGGCATGTGCCAAATATAATGTATGGACGTGCCTCTGACTACCCCAACTAGATATCTTCGAAGGATTTATGCGTCTGGAGATCTGAGAGAATGTCTACCGTATTTGGGGATTATTAAACACATATCTTATTACAGATTAAAAATATAGACAACAAACGGCCGAGCGTAGTACTGCTCTAAGTGCGACTTTTTTGTTTGACAACCTTTTTACTATTTCTATTTTTGATACATAAAAAAAAATCTATGAAATGCCTCATTTTACACAAACAATTTACTCAAAATCATTTTGCCTTTTGCCAATTTACTGAAGTTTGAAAGAGCAAACGAAAGCGAGGCAATTCATTATTTACCGTCTGTTATCTTCATTATAAAGAGCAAACTATAAGAGATGTCCAGACCACACTTGTGCGCTTTCATTTAACTTTCAACGTACGTCTTTCTCTAAGGTGCATGCATAGCGTCGCATGTGGAATGCAGCTCATGCGTCAATCCAAACTAAATAAATGACAGCAGATTTAGATTTGGCCCTTACCGCTAAACATGTGGCATCCTACAAAACAGCCAATATTATTATTTGTCTCCTTAAAATACATGTTTTGCACATACTGTATCTGATACAGCATGTGCAAAACATGTATTTTAATATGTTGTTGTTTTAATAGGTTGTCTCTGCCTTTGATTATGTACCTGTCATAATCAAAGATCTCTGCTTAGTTTGAACTAGAACTTAGTGCTAAGTTCTACGAGCAAGTTGCGTCCGGTAATATGCAAGAATAAAGTGAATATAATTGATGTCGGTTCAAAATTAAGAATTAAAAGATTCAAAAATGACAGCGCACGAGTGTGACACAGCTCTATGACAGAACTAGAAGAAATATACGCGAACTTTGACAACTTTAACCATTAGTCGAGTTTGTTTGTCTTTAGAATAATGTGCCTGGCGGGTTATTGGCAGCGGTGAAATATTTATTTCTCAGCTTTGAATTTAAACTTACCTAGAAATGTAATATAAGATAAGCTTTATAAACCTGCCATAGCTTTTAGCACAAGAATATAAAATTAAATAAAAAACTCTTGGTGTAAAGTACATATGTGATATTATCTCTAAGGATATCTTCCAGGTAATTTTAATATGAATGGAATCTGAAAAGAACAGTGCACAAAACGTTGTATTAAAATAAAAAAATAAACATAAAAAACAGACTAATCTGTACACTAATTTGTTTGATAATCGTGAAAATAATTATGCCCTGCTGCTGGTTCATTGCGCTAATACCTCATCATAACTTCATGTAACGACCACCATCCAAACATAATTATGATACTCCGACACAACGCAGAGAAATATTACTTCTACCCGTAAAACAATTTATTATCTACTTTAAAATGACATGGTCAAAATGTTTCAACCTGACACTCGAGGAAGCACTTACGATGATTGATTGAAGGATCGTATTTTTCAGATGAAACAGATTCTTTACGATAAGATTTTTTTATCAGCAAAATCGGATGTTTTTTCGAATAGATATAAATTCGAAATAATACGGTCATATGTTGCGTCACGCGTCTCCTGTGATCCGAGTGCGTACCTAAATATATGGCTTTATCATGTCGCCTATGTTTCGTGTCGTACCCATCCCGTCGCTACCTGAAAGGTCGCGTCATACCTAACCGTGGAGGGTAAGCGGGCAACGTGATACATTTCGCAGCTAGTGATCCGGGGCCGACGGGGAGTGAATGTACAATGGCAGGCCTATAATTGATTCGACGGATCGCCCGCTCGAGATAAGCGCACATTTTTAACCCTTTGTTTAAAAATGAAGACTTTTGGACGCTAAACCCGTAAACAAGCGACCCTTTTTACGGCAATAAACCCTTTGGTAATGTTGTGAATATTTCTACAGGATATTGCGCGAATAAATCGCCAAACATTTGCTTTGTCTGTTTCGTTCAATACGGTCGAATTGAATTTACTGAAATGTGAGCTTATATAGCTGGAAACAAAGGAAAACGAAACTGTACGCATTATTATTTACCTACCATTGTAGTTGGTTATGAATTAAATTATCATATCTTGAACTTACATTTTATTGATTTGTTCCTCGATCATTATTGGAATCGGAATCGGGCGGAGACGAGTAAAAGACGCGATGCCATTTAAGACACGAATTATATTGATATATTTTACAGATTTCATTTTCCCCTTCTCGCTTTCCATACTTATGTCATCTGACAATAATATGATCACTATGTTACCGTTGTTCTATCACACGATGGCGGGTAAGCAGTACTTGTAGTTGTTATGTGTATAGACACGCGTTTATGTTATATATTGAGCGCTCCTGAGCTTACTCACACAGAAACAATGTGCCACGTGCATCTACACACACAATTAAGAACAACCTATTTTAGTGTGGTAAGTTTAAAACAACATATGATGAGAGAACATGAAAATACGCGCCGTAGCAGACGCTACCTCGTAGCTCCAGATAGCTGATTGCCTCAAAATTACTATAACTATATCCATGATTAGCTAGCAGGTAAATAAATGAGCAAACTTCCCAAATCTGATCCGCCTTATCAAGGTAGATATTAAGTTTCGCAAGTGGGAAACTAATCGAATCTCAAGTCCGACCGAGGCGGGCGAGACGAATACTAATGGATAAAAGTATGTATTGGGAAAACGGTTTCCAGATGCATGGGGATTTCCTTTAAACCTATGATTAGCTATAGAGAAACTATTAATGTATATCTTTATTTTATTTATATAAAACAAGTAAGTACCAAAGTACCTATTCTTATCTATTTTTTTAACCCTGACGCAAAAATAGAGGTGTTATACGTGTCTGTCCGTGTAAATGTGTGTCTGTAGCATCGTAGCTCCTAAACAAATGAACCGATTTTAATGTTTTTTTTTTTGTTTGAAACTTGACGTTATCAACATGGTTTTTTAGATAAAATTGTTGAAGGGATGTTTTAGTCTGATCGATTCAAAAAGTAAAATCCTGTAACTGTAGAGTCGGGGGTTTTTAAATTACTAATGAATTGTTGTAAGCCGTGTTGGCCGAGTGGGAGGTACTTCGACTTTCAATCTGAAGGCTGTGGGTTCGAATCCCGGCGTGCAATAACGGATTATTCTGTTCGTTAAATTTATTTGCGCATCAAAAATACGTGCTCACAACGGTGAAGGAAAACATCGTGAGGAAACCAGTTAGTATTCTTATATGCGGCGATGGGCTTGCAACCTGTCACGTATGGAATGCTAACTACTGCAAAATGTGGGCATGTGCCAAATATAATGTTTGGATGTGCCTCTGACTACCCCCACTAAATATCTTCAAAGGATCTAATGTCTACCGTACTTGGGGATTACAGTCGTGATCCTATTTTGTTTTTTTTTTGTAATGCTGTAATCGTTTGGTTTCTATAACAACTTAAGAAACTCTTGGTGGGAGAGACTGATTCTCTTATTATTTTTGAACTTATAGATATTATGTTTAATTAAGTTATAAAACAGACATTATGAAAAGGGTCGACCACCAACTGAAACAGGTAATTAGTGGTATTCGGGCTTGTGTATAAGTACGTACAATGGAATTTACATAATTAAAGCGCCCAAAATAATCCATCAAATGACGATACAGGCTTATTATTCAACACTTATTAACTTTTAATGAGTTCGTTATGAGTTGTAACTAGCAAATGGAATTTTGTTATTTAAATCATCTATTATACAAACTATAAGTAGGTATAAGTAGTGCTGTAAGTAGTAGATTGTTGACTATATTCATAATAAATATATTTAAATGTAAAGTGCTGTAACATTTCCAGTAAGAACCTGATTTATAGTGTTATATTTCATGGTATATTTCTATTTTATTTTTTATTTAGTCTATAATTATAGTATAAATAAAAAGTTAATATGTAATTAAAACTAAGAAATTTAATATATAAAATTTCCATGTCACAATGTTAGTTACCGTACTCCTCCGAAACGGCTTGACCGATTCTCATGAAATTTTGTGAGCATATTGAGTAGGTCTGAGAATCGACCAACATCTATTTTTCATACCCCTAAGTGATAAGGGTGGCGTAAAGATCGAGAAAAACGGAAAGTGCTTTTTTCTGTGGGATTATTGACATTTGACAGGACAACGTCTTTCGGGACAGCTAGTTTAAATATAAATTAATTAAGAAATTTTTGTCAATGTTGTGATTGTCTGCAAAAAAATAAAAATAAATAAATAGTAATTGGCTTTTATATCAGAACTTTTCACATACCACATATCTTTAACATGTTAAGATATAAAGGTCAGAAGTCGGTCAAAGTCCATTTATATAAATAAATAATACCTAGTAGATACCTACTACCTTCGTTCACAAATCACTTTGTTATAATTTGACTCATCTAAACCTAATAATAATAAAGATGAAAAGTTACATTTGTATGATTAAAAACTATGGCTATATTAACTCTGGCTTTACCAAAAATTCTCCTCAAAATGAATTTTGTAAGCCGATAAAACTCTCGCCGGGGCGGGATTAAGGAAAACCGAAAAGATGAAAATCGGTGCTTTTGCATGAAATAAGTGTCATTATACATTAGGCGGTTTTAGGCGCGAGCATAAAAACTCTTTTTCTCAAGATCATCACGCATTATACGAGTAACAATAATATTTATTATGGTAGGTGAATAAAACTAGATTGCCTAGATTTGTTCTTCAAATTGCATAAAAAATGAACGCACAAAAAATCATACATAATTAATAATTTTTGTAAAATCTGTACTTTCATTATAACTAATTGTAATAAAACTCAATTTTGTTCTCACTTTAATATCTGTATTTTCACTCCGTTATTTAGAAAACAATTTTACAGATATTCATCTGCTTTGCTTGCGACCAACACTTCCGCGCGCTCTCACCAGACAATCCCTTATCGTTTTTTTTTAATCCACAAACGTCATCTTTTTTTAGGGTTCCGTATTTTTATTCCGCATGCAAGCATACAAAATAAATCAGTTCAGTCTGAACACTAACTTTATATATTACCTATAATGTAACAAAACCTAACATAATCATTATTGATATACAAAGGATTTATTATTATTTTTATGTTGAAAAATTCGCGCACTCAAATGCGCCCAGATTCACTGTTTTCTCTATTTTGTGATAGATAACGTTACGTTGTCTTTATAGCGCCATAAAATAGTTATTGCCACGAGACGATAACACGCGATTTATAACACTTTAGTCCGCACTAGGGGGGCCCTCGAAAAGCCTTGAGTACTAACGTTATGCACTTTATTTTAACACTCTTGTAATGCTCTTACTTATCGGGCGATTGTTGGAAAGGGGTCATATTCCGGGCCCTTTTCATTTAAAACTATCCATTTTCTATCGTATTTTTTCAAACTATCCCGAAAAGTATCTAAATCCTTAATCCTGCTAAGTAAATTATAATAAAACCGAAATATTTTAAGGATGTTTGTATGTTTAAATAATTGCGTCTCGATCACGCCCAAACGACCAAAAAAATTTGCATAAAACTTGAAATTTACATAGCATAAGTTACAATAAACCTGGACATAAGTACAGGAATAACAAAAAGGTTACTGTTTATGCAGGTAGGTACTACGCGAGCGATGCTTCGAGCGAAAGCTAGTTATAATTTAGCTAATCTAATATTCAGCTTACTCTGTATAAATAAACCTTCGTACAAGATCGGCCAGGTGCAATAATAAAGGCAGGAACAGGTTAACTTCGAACGTATTCCCTAGAGATTAATTTCATAATGTTCGACGTATCTTGGCTGTGGAAGACTAAGGGTACCAAAATATCCGACCCTTATATACTCGTAACACACGAGTATATAACGAAATCTTATGTTAATTTACATAAAGTCACATTCGCATTTATAATAACATTACCAAAGTATAATTGGTGGAGGGTAGGTGTGTAATAATAATAAAACAAGGGAACCGCTACTCTCTGTTTTGGGTTAAGCCGCATCTGAATTGATTAATTTTAAAACTGTATTGGCTTGGTCAGGCGGTTAATCTGTAAATTTATTTACGGTTTACTCATTTATCCGGTGTCTAATTTAAAGTAGGTACCCACTAGTGAACCATCCTGGTTCCTATTTGACACAACGGATCAGCATTGCCGTCCAGCGTGGCAATGCCGCAATATCTCAACTGGTTCTTGTGTATTTTGTAAATATTCTGTAATATAATAGGATTAGATGTTATTTGTTTTTATACCTACCTACCGATCTATTAAAGCGATACTTGAAATTTTTGACTTTTTGTATGGGCTGATTCTAGCCAGATAAGAAGGAAAAAGTGATAAAACTGCATTATCTTGAAAACCATCAAATTTAAAAAGAATCCGTCTGTAATTTACTTAGCTAGTATGATTATCTAACGAATTATACAAAAATGAACTGTTTAGCTATTCATAGTTTTGATTAAAAACGAAACTAGTGTTTTTGAAGAGCCAACTTTGAATAATAAATCTATCAAGAAAAGTTTCACCAATCGTGTTTCTGTCTGTAATTTATCTAGATTAAATCCTTAAGTTATCTTTGTCGTAAAAAACAAGACTGTATGTTTTGCGGTTATTGAGAAAAAACGATTCTGCATTCTTCAAAAACATTTATTACTCCTTTTAAGTAAATACTAATATTGACAGGTAGGTACTAGAATAGGCAGCTTTAACACATCCTGTATTTTGGCACCAAACAGAGTCCAATTCTGTGGCAACTTATTGTTTGTTTTAATTAATTTCACAATGAGTCGTTACGTGTGCGCGTGAAATACCGCCCAACAATAATCATTAGTGGGAACGACTGTAAAATAAATAGTATTTGCGGTGCAATCGTCCGTAGACACATTATTGTAGCTGGGTGTGATCCGACACATCATCTTATAGTTGGTACGGATCTAGGCATCCATGAAGTTAGATGTGTGACCGTAAAAATGGTTTTGTGTCACTGCATAAGGTCGAAAATTGTCTGCCACGGGGCCAAACGGCTAACTACAATCTATCGATACTACTACGAGCTTCCTAGATTCTTGTATCCTAGAAACTCGTAGACCCTCTACGCCGTAGACCGTCTACGGTAGACGTGGTAGAGTTGGCCAGCAGCATCAATTTAAGCTACGCGCGGCGCAGTTCCAGTATAATTGCGTTTGTTGGTTGCGGTTGAAGTTGTCGGCAAATTGTTCCGTGTTGGGATGATTTTAGTCGTAACCGTGCACATGGTGTAACTAATCTAATTTAAGCCAAACATTGCATCTTTATTATAGCAACATGCCTGGTAGGTAGGTATGTTATGATTTCAAGCAACAAAAGTTAAAAGATAATAATTACTTACCTACTAGTTTTTACCCGCGACTTCTTCCGCGTACATTCAGAAAAACGATTTTTGTCGTTTTTTGATCGGCGAATATTGTATTCGCCGATCTGCCGTTGATCGCGGTCGCGGGCGATGCTCATGATGAAGAGCATCTGAATTGTCTCGAAACGTCAGCAATACAAAGAAAAACGTGGTAATTAGCCGTATTTCTATTTAAAATGATTAACAACCACGATAGTTTTAATTCTATGATTTTTGACGTTTTTACGACGACGTCTTTTAAGCGGCGATGGGTTTGTAACCTATCCCATGGAATTAACTAATGCGCCAAATGTATTATTTGGACGTTACTCTGATTATCTCCCTTTACTTAGACATTTTCAAGGATTTGGGCGCATGGAGATCTGAGAGGATGTATTACCGTAGGTACTTGGGGAATACATTTACGATCTTATTGGGTTTTTTTGTTTACTTGTGTAACTGGAGTTTGATAAAGAATTATGATGGACAATCTGTCAATCTACCCAGAACGATTTGTCTACTCTTTCGTAGACAAATACGATACGACCCACAAAGGTATTTTATTAGATGTCGATGGTCTTCATAGCTACCAGTGGCGCCATCTATTGACATAAATATTGGGAAATACGAAAAGTGTTAATCTTTCCTACGGCTAAGAACAATTCTCAGCATTATGCTGCTTCAATGATCTCACTTCTTAGACTTTTACAATGTTACCTACCTAAATACAGTGTCAGATTGACCACTAGGCTGAGTACTTGAGTAGGCTGGAGCCTAGGGCGGCAGATTTTAGGGACGGCAAATTTGGGTTTATTTTAGCTAGTTTATTATAGCCTACTGGCGACAAATGTGTAAATCCGCCACTGCCTATCACTACATAGTATAAAGCAGTCGCTTTCCGCTTCCCGCGTCTGTATGTCTGTATGTATGTTTGCTTATATCTTTAAAACTACACAACGGATTTTGATGCGGTTTTTTTTAATAGATAGAGTGATTCAGGAGGAAGGTTTATATGTATAATAACATGCTACCCGTGCGAAGCCGGGGCGGGTCTCTAGTAAAATAATAAAAATAAAACATGCCATGCTAATTACTGCATGATTTGCGAGAATGAGAACAAGGTTAGATTAAAAGAACCAAGAAGAACCTTAAAGATTTTCAGTCACAAAATTTAACATAAATTTAATATAACTATAGATTTTAACACGGGTGTTTATCATGTAATTACCTTTAATCTATAGTTATGTCTACTAATCACAATAGTTAGAAAAATAATAAATGTATTACATATGGTAAGTATAATAAGATAGGTAAAAAACACAAAATTGAGTAAAAAACATTTATTAGTAAATATCTTGAGGTGGTGGTCTGCCAAACAACAGTTTCCACGATACAGGTTGGATCAACTGTGACAAATCAGACTTTTCTCCAAATAGTGATAAAATACTTGTTAATTGTAGAATCATATCATAAGCATCAGGAATGTTGTCTCCTTCTGAGCAATACTTGTACAAAACTAGGCAAGGCATTGTTTTTTCATTGCAGATTTCAAATAGTATTGATGCAAAACCTCCTCCATGTATCTGCATTCTATCTTCTACCAACTCATGCTCTACCCATTTCAAATCCTTTATAGTACTGCTGTACGGGCACATATCACTGGCTGCATATCTGAACGGTGAAGTTAGAATGTGCTTTCTCTCATAAGCAAAACTGCTTGCAAGCACAATAACATCCTTTATCTTTTTCTCTTTGAATGTTTCCACAACCTCAGTCAAATAAGTTCTGGCATATTTTAATACTAGTGGTGCCCGTAGCTGTAGCACAATCAACTGTTTTGCAGCGCACTGGTAAAGCTCACAGCTACCTGAGAGAGTTGGGGACTTCAGATCGTACGGGTCGTATCCTAAGACTGGTATGAACGCCGGGCTATACACTGTCGCTATTTTCTTCATATCCAGTGAAGAGATGAGCAGGTCACAAGTTAGTTGTCCAACATTGCCGACAGCAATACTAGGTAATACAAGAGTATAGCCGTTCAAGTCTACATCATCGCAAAAATTCCACTGATTTATACGAGACATTTTAGTTTTAACCTCGATAATAATAACAGAGTAATGTAATTTACGAATGAAATGAATAAAAAAAATTTTGACCAACCTCAGTGACTGGACATTTTTGTTTGTTTTGGAACTTTGGAAGTGACATTTTGTTTCATTATTTGACGTTCGACGTTGACTTATTATATTTAGATGACAGATGCAAAATACATTCGTTCACTTCCATTCCAACTTTTTCATAGACCATACCAATTGTGCCATACATTGCTTAGAAAAAAAATTAACATTGCATATTTATAAAAGTGTATGACAAAAAAAGTTAGTAAATTTTTATAATTAAATGATATTCAACGTAACTAAAAATCGTAAAATAATTAAAATACTCGCTTAACCGGTGGCATAGCCTTCGGTAGAATTTTTATACCTTAAAATGATTGACCAATAAAACTGGATTCTGCCTCACAATATCCAATAAATAGTTAAATTTACGTGGGCGAGTTATAACTAACCCAAAAACACGCCTTACATACTTATATGCGGCCGGTGAATAAAAATTTATTGTAGAAGCCATTTTCTTCAGTGAAGGTATATTTCTCGTCTTTTTTAATAAGCCTCTCCGTCTAGACATACTATTAGTTTCAACTACTAAGCCTTGCGGTTTATCGTAAACTATATTCTTACATTCAAATGTCAAACTAGAATATTTATCTTGACTTTCCGTTTTCCGTTTCATTTCTTGCAACGATGATTTTAATAACAAGTTATACTGTTGAAGCATATTCTGCTTTTTTCTTAAAGACTTGATTTTATTTTTGCAGATTTTGTTTTCACGGGTTAAACAATTTATCTTTTTATGAAACTTCTTATTTTGTGTAGTATTTAATTCTGGCATTGAAATTGGAATGCTAACAACGCTGCTGTTTGGTGAACTGGATGGCAAAAATATTTTAGTAGTTTTTTGCGACTCCTGAAATAGAACGTCTATGATATTAAAACAGTTAGTAAAATAAATTAATATTCATTCTCTTAAATTTTCTTTTCTTTTGAAGTAGATAATAATATCCACCTACTGACCTCCCTCTTCAGTTAGGTAGGTAGGTAACTAGTTACTTACATGAAAAAAAGGAGAAGCAGTTTTCTTAATTTTGCGAAATCCTTTCAAAGTAATATAAATATCGCTCTCGTCAAAGTGATCAGAGCATATTCGGCTGAATTGATTTGCCTCCCATTCTTCATCCCGTCTAGATATTCGTATAATATCAATCCAAGTTTTTCGCATTTGAGCATCACTCGGAAATCTAAAATGTAACGGCGTTCTTAGATTAACATTATTGTCTTATCCGTAATTGCATTGCATTATTTCTCATTATTTATTTACTTAAAAAGATACAAGTGCTAAAAAAATATGTAAACATAACTGTCTAGGTCTACTTACGTATGAAATGTGATACCCTTGCTTTTATTTTGGTTCCTGTTATTATTTTTACATTTGAGAAATGCACAGGAAGGCATTATTTCCGCTACCCAAAATAACAACTTATTAAACAGCACGTCTAAACCTCATGACATTACGATACAGACTAAATCAAGTTGAGCTACGTAGCTCTCTTTTTGACTTATAAAGCAAAGAGCATTGTTATAAAGCACGGATAATGGCCTAAGGCTATATATTACACTTTACACAAGTGTTCTATTAATTATTTTGTCTATGTAATAAAATAAGTCATTCAATACGATTTAGTGCGAATTTACGAAATACAATCTTCTTGTTCTTATGAAATTCGTTCGTTCAATGAAGCAAGCAAAGCAATCGATCGAAAAATCGGATCAATCTGTCAAAAATCTGTCGTATCGTCCGTCAACCGTCAAGTTGAATTGAACCGAGCGGAGCGCGTATCCGTATCGCTTCGCGTCGGTCGAGTCCAAATTGTTCAATTGTTCAATGATTTTCATTTCGTTCATTTTTATTTAATGTTTTTTGCAACATCTACTTTGATATTTCTGGGCTAGACGGTTTCTTACGTAATATTCACTGGATTATGACTGAAGAAGAAAGGGTTGACCCGCAACTGGAACACTTCATACTTGCTGAAACGCAAAAACAACGATTTCAGGTTAGCCGTAATTAATATATTGTCGCAGCTAAAGCTGATCTTTATAGTAAGTATATTCTAGTATTAGCAGCTGTGAATTTTGAGTACAGTGTCTAAATACCCAGATATGGGAACATTGACCTTTGAACTAATAGCGCTCATCTTTTTGAGCTCTAAAATTATTGTCATGTCATACAAAGAACTGTTTATTTTATAATATTCTCACGGCTTAAATTAATTCCCTAGTACCTACGATAGACATCTTCTCATCTATATCTATACTTATAATAAATCCGTAGAGAGGTCAATTCTGTACATGAAATATATTTCCAAAATTACTATCAGGGGGTGATAAGGGATCAATACTGATGCCAAAAATGCAATCAGTAAAATTTTTGTCTGTCTGTCTGTCTGTATGTCTGTCTGTCTGTCTGTCTGTCTGTCTGTCTGTCTGTATAACCGTTATAGAAACAAAAACTACTCGACGGATTTTAACGAAACTTGGTACAATTATTTTTCATACTCCTGAGCAGTGAAGGGAAATGTTGGGAAAACGGGAGAAGTTACTCCATTTTTTAAGTTTCCGTCGCGTGTGCAACCTTAATGGTTAAAGCTACACAGAAATCATGTATCACGGAAATGTTCTCCTTAAAATTATATAAAAAATATCCCACAACAGCATATGTCTATCTTTTATGGTTGACTTACAATAACACGTGTAACTCCCGATAGCTTAGCAGTTCGAAGCTTTCTGATTATATTTGTCTACTCTTACGTTTATAACACTCTCAGTCATCCCTAATTAAAAAAGTTAACATTATTAACTATTCCATAAAAAAGAATCATAGAAATCGGTATATTGAGCTTGAAATCAGGGGGGTTAAAACGAATCACTATCGAATCGATAATACAATATCGTACAAATGTTAAAACTGATACTTCACTACATAGTATAAAGCAAAGTCGCTTCCTGCTTCCCGCGTCTGTATGTATGTATATATCTTTAAAACTATACAACGGATTTTGATGCGGTTTTTTAATAGATAGAGTGATTCAGGAGGAAGGTTTATAGGAAACAGCTTTGCACCCGTGCGAAGCCGGAGCGTGTCGCTAGTATCATAATAAGGTAGTGTAACTAATTATATTGTTAATCATTTCAGGTGCTTGTTCACGGACTAACAGACACATGTTGGGAAACATGTATGGGGCGGCCGTCTAACCGACTCGATTCAAAGACTGAGGTCTGCATTATGAACTGTGTGGAACGGTTCATTGATGCTACAACTTTCATTACCAAGCGACTTATGAACACAACCAAGTACCGTTCTGACTCACCTTTAGAATTCCAGTAAGTTGTTAAAAGACACGAAAAGATGTTCTCCAGCATCAAAAACTTTTTGCATCGTCACAGGAGGAAGTTCATCGTAACAGGAGCTGTAGTTGGAGGGTTGTACTTTTTGAGCAGCTATGCACAGAAGAGGCTGCGAGCATGGCAAGAGAAAGAAGCAAAGAAATTCTTTGAAATGACTCGGAAAAAACAGCATTTCGAAAGCACTGAGAGAACTTGCAACCAAACAATACTCTCATTGTCTAAAATTGTTTCTGAAACTATTATGTTTGAGATCAACACAGAAGAGATAGTAAAAAAATTACAGGAAAATCCTGAAGATAAACTAACATTGTGGGAGAATTTAAAAGTGATGATATTCACTCGTATCTGTGTCCTTGTATATGCCTTGTGCATATTACAAGTGACATTAAGAGTCCAACTCAATGTTATCGGTGGGTACTTGTACCGCGATTCAGTACATGAAGATGATCCTCTTGTAGACAGTGAGCTGCAGACAAAGTACTTGTCTCTCTGCCACCACTTTGTTGGAAATGGAATCGGGGACCTCATCCATCAAATACACAATGCAGTCAAGAAAGTAATTGATGGGGTTTCACTAAAATCTAAAGTCACATTGCAAGATGTTGAACAGATGTTCTGGTCCATCCAAACCATCCTTTGCACCGACACTGCAGAGGGTGACCCAGTCAAAAAGATGGTCCACTACCTTGTAGGGCACACTCAAATAAATGATGCCAAACTGGACACTATTGTCAAAGAAACAATGGATATTTTGGAGAGTGATGAAATCACATCCATTGCTGTGTTGTCTGTTAGCCGCAGCTTCTCAGCAGTCATTGATGAAGTTGCTAATTTGTTTGCAACCAAATCTACAGCCATCACTAAGAGCGACTTGGAAGTTAGCGACCATATTGTGACTAATGGGGCACTGAATACTGCGGCCTTTGTAGATGTGAATAAGGTTGACATGCACTTTGTGAAATTACTGCCCGTCATCAATGAAATGATTGAAAAAAACACATGCAAGGGCAACACTAACATTCCTGAAATGCTGATACAACAGCTTACTTTAAATGACAAACTGAAATTGCTTGGTGCAAATATTTATGAGGTGTTCAGCAGTGTTTGAATATCACTAGCACACATTTCCTTTTTGTATAAATTATAATGGTGTAGTTGTATTAAGATTGGTTATTTGAAGTTATTTAAGATTTGGAATGTTAAGGTGTATGCGGGATGTTATGAAAAGCTAGGATATTAGTATCAATAGTCTGTGTTTACAATTTTGAATACTTAGTAGTTTAATTGTAAAATTGTTGTGAAGGATGTTCATACATTATAGTCCTGTTAATATTATGTATGGTTAACTAAATAATATGAAACCACTTGCTAAATAGAATCATTGTCTTGTATTTATGAACTTGTAAAAAAATAGTGACAAGAGGAAGTCCAGAGGTTGAGTTCAGCTATTCACGTATTGTATGTATGGGGAAATTGGGGAATCACTCCCAATATTATATGTTCTGTGATATTTGTAGTTATTGAGTTGATAAATGCGTGATTTTTTTCTAAATTTGCTGGATGGTGTTGATTCTGTTAGCAACAAACCTTAGAGCAACGCGGGCTTCCTATGGAAGGGAGTAGTCTTACCGATAGATTACTATTAAAATAGTTCTGGCGTTTGTTGCGGGGGGAAATGTGCACACTAGTGCAGTTCCGCACACTTACATGCAAAAACAAAACTGCCAACTGACTGTAATGATGACGTTAACACATAAACAATCCAACAATACATGAATCACACATTGACACGTTTTATAAAATGTGTATGCCTCTTGTACTTTAACAGAGGGGACTGCGGCGAATGGCTAATCCCTTCCGTAGGAAGCCCGTGTTGCTCTAAGCAACAAACTAAACTAAAGTTACCTGGATGTTTCCTAAATCATTCAGGGTGATTGATATCAAAATATTATTTTTCTTCAACATGGGGTATCTCTGGGCTTCTGCTTGACGCTATATTTGGGCACATCTGTATTGGCTAAGCTAAGTTTTTAACGGAATGTGTAGCTAAACAAATTATAAAATTAGATAACATTTTTATTGAATACTTCATAGTAAAATATGCAAATGTACTTTAATTATTCTCTATAGCTAAGGTATTTCTAATTGCTCTCTCTCATTAAATCTAGCTACAGGAAAATTGTCCGACACACGTTTTTATATTTTCTGGTCTCTGTCTAGCATAAGATTAAGATTGTAATGATATTGTAATTTCTTGCATTTTCTGGGGAATAAACGTAATTTAATTTACCTAGTTGTATTGTTTCATCATCAATGCATTGTTTTGCCTAGGCTTTTATTAGGGTTCCGTACCCAAATGGTAAAACCTATTACTAAGACTTCGCTGTCCGTCTGTCTGTCACAGGGCTGTATCTCATGAACCATGATAGCTAGACAGTTGAAATTTTCACAGATTATGTATTTTCGTTGCTGCTCTAACAACAAATACTAAAAACAATAAAATAAATATTTAAGGATCCCATACAACAAACATGATTTTTTTGCCGTTTTTATAGATAATGGTACGGAACACCTTTGTGTGCGAGTCCGACTCGCACTTAGCCGGTTTTTTTATATTTTTGAACACTGTATAAATAATACAGGGTGTTAAAAATATATGCCAAATGTAAATAAATAAATATTGGTGGACATTTTACACATTGCCATCTAGCCCCAAACAAAGCAAAGCTTGTACTATGGGAACTAGATAACTGATAGAATACATACAGTCGTGGTCAACTAATTAGGGACACTCTTTGGTTAAACCGAATTGTGAATTTATTTTTTATTTTCCAACGAGTCTAAACCATATTCCATATCTCTTACATGTAAGTATAATTAGTCATTTATGTGCCCGATTATACAAACAATAACAACTTCTTCAACATTTCAACATTAAACCTCTTTACAGTATAGCTGATAGATTATCGTAGTGCTATTTGTTCAAATAATGCTGGCTGGCCATTTAATTAGGAACACTGAGATATTGCGTTCTATTTTCAAAATTTGAATCTCAATACTTTTTTACTTCTTCTCTTATTGTTTCGTGGTAGTTTTGGCGGCAATCCCGATATCTGTATATATAAAAGAAAGTCGTGTTAGTTACACTATTTATAACTCAAGAACGGCTTAACCGATTTGGCTGAAAATTGGTGGGGAGGTAGCTTAGAACCAGGAGACGGACATAGAATACATATAACGGGAACGGTAACGGGAATGAGAAAGGGAACGGGAACGGGAACTTAACACAACATATTTTGTTAATTCTAAAGCGATACGAAGTTCGCCGGATTAGCTTGTTTATTTTAAGTTTTGAAAAATATTTTGAAGAAAAATGGGTAAAAATAAAAGTTGCGATCCAACACTACGAAAAATTATCATGAAGTTTGTTGTCGAGCATGGTTGGCCATACCGAAGGATAGCAGAACATTTAAATTGTTCAAAAACTATGGTATACAATGCAGTGCAACATGTCAGACGCAATAACACAGATTTAAATGTGCCCAGAACAAAAAGATCGAGAAAAACAACTCCGCAAGAAGATAGAATGATAACCAGGTTAGCTAAGAAAGATCCGTTTCTAGGCTCTATTTTAATTAAACACGAAGTGTTTGGGACAGACGAAAGAGCTGGTGTCTCAGCGAGGACCGTTCGACGACGTCTGGTAGAAGCAGGGTTGTTCGGAAGAGTGGCTCGCAAAGTACCGTTGTTGAAGAAAGAACATAGAAATGCTCGTTTGGCGTTTGCACGTAAATATGGACATTGGACCTACGCCCAATGGCAACATGTATTATTCTCTGACGAGACCAAGGTTAATTTGATTTCTTCAGATGGAAGGCAATACGTACGGCGTCCAGTAAAAGCGGAAATGAATCCAAGATTCACAAAAAAGCAGGTGAAACATGGCGGTGCAAACATTAAAATGTGGGGTTCATTTTCTGGACGTGGAGTGGGACCTGTGAGGAAAGTTCAGGGTAACTTAGACCAACATCAATACAAGGCAATATTGGAGGAAACGATGCTTCCCTATGCTGAGGAGCATCTCCCTATTATATGGACGTTTCAGCATGATAACGACCCGAAACATACCGCCCGTTCAGTCAAGTCGTTTCTTACCAGTCAGTCAGTATCGGTGCTAGATTGGCCAGCAAATAGCCCGGACCTTAACCCAATCGAGCACCTTTGGCACGAAATCAAGAAAAAAGTAGCCACTTATCGTACCACAACTTTAGATGAACTTAAATGAAGCTTTTTGTGAGGCATGGGCAAACATTCCTGTCGAAACATGCCAGAAACTGATAATGTCTATGGCACATCGGTGTTAAGCGGTAATTATAACAAAGGTTTTGCTACTGGGTACTGATTTTACACGTAATAAAATGGAGCTGTTAAAGATATTATAATACTGCAGATTATTAGTTTTGTTTAACTCTATTTTTCATTATAGTTTACTGTCCTTAATTAAATGTCCAGCTACAGAATTATACCTTAAAATTGAATACATGTTCAACCTTTGATATTAAATACTTTTTTCTATTTATTTATTCTTTTATTTACAGCCATTTAAAGCATAATAATCGGACCAAATTATGCAAATAATAGTTACTGATAAATCAATAGGGTTTTATATTTGTATGTACATAACCGGTTATTGTTCTTCACTATCTTGCATGTCCCTAATTAGTTGACCACGACTGTATATTTTTTTTGTAAATACATAGGTATTTATACATACTCACCCAGACACAGAACAAACATCTATGTTTATCACACAAATATTTGCCCTGGGTGGGGATCGAACCCACAACCTTAACGCAGAGTTACTACCAACTGAGCTGTGAGGCCGTAATGTTTGGACATGGCAATACCTACCCCCCTTAGATGTATTCTAAGCGAAGCTCCTAAAGATATGTACCAAGTTTATGGTTTAGGTACAGCAGTGAGCTTTTTCATCATAATGAAATTATTTCGTTAAATTTCCGCGTGTGAACCAACAAGCTGTGCCGTTAATAAAAAGTAGGTCAAGAAAATAGTTGGGGATTTCCTTATTCCTAGAAGACCCTTTACTGAAATGCGAACAAATAATCTTTCAGCTGTCGCAAGCTTCTAATTGACAGCGAGTCGCATCCGATGCGCAGAGTTAAAAATAAAAGTGTAAATAAACTGGAGCCGAAGTAGCCCATCCGCCGTCTTGTGCAACTGTATGGCGTTGGACTCGAATCCTATAACAATCGAAATAGAAGGATATTTTTGTATCGCAGTTTACCTACTCGTATCTCGGCACTAAATCGATTAGTAAATCAAATATTGCATATCTATAGATAACTTGATAAAGTAATGTAATGTGGGTAAAAGTAAAATGGGTATTGTGCTATTCTATATAAAATGCTATTCTATACGTGACGCATGGATTCATATCTGTTAATTAAGGGCATGTGTCAAATGTAATGTTTTGACGTGCCTCTGACTACGCCTTAATTTAGATGTGTTTAAGGATCGCCAGGGAATCTGAGATGTCTTCTTTCGGTTGTAGAGATTATAATCATGATCCTGCTAATTTCATTGTTTATTTTAAAAGTAAAATCAATAATTTAAATATCCCCGAAGTAGATTATCGATCCATAAACCTACCTTACTTATGCAAACGTTGTGCACGTTCTTTCTTATTATCTATGTAAATGGGTAGATACGTACCTACTTAGTTACCTACATTAAATAAAAAAAAACTTGAGAGGTGTCAAGGGACACCCGGATGGAACGAAGTTCTCACAAAATAACGTGGGACAAGGGAAGGGGAATCAACTTTGACTTCGACTTCGACCTCGACCTCGACCTCGACCTCCACCTCCATCTCGACCTCCACTTCCACCTCGACCTCGACCTCGACACAATTAATAGATATATATATTAATAGATATACTATAGCAAAAAAGTGTCGTGACAACTTTTCGTAAGAATTTTTTCCGTCTAGCCCCCTTTCACAACGCGCGATAAGGAACTTCGTTCCAATAGAATGTAAAGTTGTATATAAGTATGCAACTTTCAGAACTCTACCTGCCATCGTAAAATGAAATAAAGGGCACATTAGCGTTACAGAAGATTTATAATCAAATAACGCAGCGTAAAGAGCGAATCAAGTGTGTAAAATTAACAAAATTGGTGGCGCCCCCTTCAGGAGCAAGGCAAAAAATAGCAAATAAATAACTGACACAACAATGATGAAATAAATCGTAGATTTCTCTATTATTAGCAGGATTAAGTAGTAATCCATAGATGTGTGTGTGCCCACAAAGTTGTTTAACATCTCATCCAAAAACTCGGCATTACCCGTACCATAATTAAGTCAAGAACTGATTAATAAGGATGGTGGTTGATTAAATAAACATTACGTCTGCCATGCGTCTGGTTTTCAGGTCCGCAGCAGACGCTGCGGACGGCAAATGCGGCAGGCGGTCGGCAGTTGCGCGCGCACCATCGCGACGCCAATACGCCGCCACGGCCGAGCGGGATCCTACGCGAATATCGACGCAAGAAACACACACCCGCAAAAAGCAATCCACAAATCATTTCCGTGCATCAAAATAATTCAGGAAACAAACAAGTGATATAACGGAAGCCTTGTATATAGCTAGCAGACAACAGCAATTCACGTGAGTCTTGGTAATTATTTAAAAACATCCCCTATCGGTGGGTATCGCAGTAATTTTCTAAGTCTGCTGCATTTATAATTCAGAAAGATACGCGGCTTGATAAGGTTCTCATAGAATATCCAAGGTTTATTATTTTGGCTAAGTTACCCCTTAATGTTTATTGTTATGTAAACTACAACCTACCTACCCTGTTGGTATTACGAGGCTACCCATGTGCCATGTCAGCTGTAGAAAATAACTAGGGAAAATATTGGTATAAGTATGTACCAATATTTTGCCCTTTTTGTAGGTTCCTATCTTATAATATAAAAGAAAGTCGTGTTAGTTACACTATTTACAACTCAAGAACGGTTGAACAGATTTGGCTGGAAATTAGTGGAGAAGTAGCTTAGAACCAGGAGACGGACATAGGATATTTTTAACGGGATCGGGCACTTAACACAACATTTGTTAATTCTAAAGCGATACGAAGTTCGCTGGGTTAGCTTGTTTGTTATACCTAAATAACGATACAATTATTAATCGTTATCAACGGCAGCAAACTAATTTGTGTGAGGTCATCGTATTTTACTTTGTGACTCCACCATGACCGAAACTGTCTGTTAGTCTAAGTTAGAATGCACGGCACGGGCACAGTGATAAAAGTAGTCTATGTCCTTCCCCCGGATTAAATCTCCTTGCCAAATTTTATCGAAATCTTTTCAGCGGTACTCCTAAGTATCTATGATGAGTTAACAGACCAAACAGAGTCTATACTCTCGTAATTATAGGTACCTATAAGTATTAATACCTACCTAAGGATAATGTACCTACTGTACCTACATTAATATAGTAGGTACCAATTTAAAATAAAATCTAGCCTTACCTGTTTTATAGCCAAAGATATTAATATCTAACGAAGGTATTGCTAATTTAAATTCGTTACCGTGAAAGACGATAAGAAAACGATAAAAACATGTTTCACACTTTGTTACAAATTCTACAGAAAACTGTTGGAATTTTTCAGGAAGAAAGAGCTCTTGGCTTGCTGCAAATACATTTTTAACAATTTACCTTTAAAAAGCTTCAATTAAATTCAATTATTTTTCCCTGGCTGCTGTGACTGATTATAAAAAGCTTTTCGGGACTTCATTTTCTCTTGGCCATCATCATTCTATTGAGGGTGACAAGGAATAACTAATGACACAAAGGAATAACAATTCAGCCCAATAATATTCTTCGTTGAGTCTAACAATAGCAATAATAACAATAACAATTTGAAAATAACAATTTTTAATTAAATCAATAACTAAAAGATTTAATTAAAAAACAACCATAAGTATGGTAAAAGAAAACATACTTAAAAGAGTACAAAACAGAAAACCAATCGCCAATTATTTTAAATCAGTTTATTTAACTACCATTATAAATCGCTAAAGCAGAATCAATTACAGCGGCATGCTTGTGTAAAAATGAAATGATTGTCGTATTTTTACTGGCAGCCCCTTAAGGGGCTGTATGTCGACGATTGCTCTTTTTCGAAACGAAAAAAGAAATACTTCTGACCAAGCCACTTTCGTCGACAGGGAGCGCCTTAAGTAGGTCGGTATTTATCCTTTACTATGGAAAGACGATAAAAATAGGAAAACCGGAAAAAGTGCTCGATTGCATATTCCATAAAATGTATAAGAAGTTATACGCATTCAGTTTTTTTTTTTCTTATTTTATTTTGTATTTGTGAAATTTTATGGACCTAGTTGTCTGCAATAAAGAGATTTGAATTTCAATTTGAATTTGTCAACATTTCGAATACTGAATCCGCAGTGAGTTTTTATTCAGAGTTTTGATTCAACTTTCGAGATTCGAAATTATGTTTACATGATAGCTCTACAGTAATGTAAATATTTTAGAGACTAGAAGTAGGTCGTACTTGTTTGCATTGTCGAGATTCAGCTCTTAAAAACTTAATTTATTGGGAATCCTTAAGAAGTAGAGGTACCAATAACAACAGGCACCCTATACCTACTATAGTTGGCATAACTCGATAAAATAACGACGATTTGTTTTGAAAAAAGATATTCGTTTACAATTTTTATTTCCAAACAGTAAACTGTGTGGGCCACAATCAATAAAACTATACCCTTATTGGGTAAAGTCTTATTGGTAGTTAGGTACCTAGAAGTATTGTATAATTTAATTTGTAGTAGGTAAATACTACAATATTGGGGAGATTGTGACTGACGATTCGTAAATTAATTGAACGGCTAATTATAAGTTAGTATTATTGTATCCTGTCACGTGTGGAATGCTTACTACTGCAAAATGAGGGCGTGTGCCAAAATGATATGTTTGGACGTGCCTCTGACCAACCCCTTTAGACATCTTAAAGGATCTGAGCGTCTAAAGATATGAGAAACTGTCTACCGTACTCGGGGATCAAGTGCGTAATCATTTTTAGGGTTCCGTACCCAAAGGGCAAAAACGGGATCCTATTACTAAGACTTTGCTGTCCGTCTGTCTGTCACAGGGCTGTATCTTATAAACCGTGATAGCTAGACAGTTGAAATTTTCACAGATTATGTACCTATTGCTGCTATAACAACAAATATTAAAAACAGAATAAAATAAATATTTAAGTGGGGCTACCATACAACAAACGTGATTTTTTACCATACAACAAACGAAACCGACTCGCACTTGGCCGGTTTTTATTATTTTTCAGCCGACGATGTTTACGAAGGTGTTAAAGTTTGTATGACTAAATAATCTGTGAGGCCGTATGCCGTACGAATCGGTCTTTGCACTCCAGCTTGAAGATATTTTTTGGAAATATATTTTTAGAGATCCCTAGCCCTACATCATTATCATTATTTATTAGTGTCACATACCTAACGTTCATATAATAAAATAGCAACTACGTGTGTAACGTGTATTTGCCGATCTACCGTTGATCACGTGCTCATGATGAAGAGCATCAGTGGCCTGAGCACGAACCACTATCGTATCGACAACGTATCGTCCAAATCTCAAAACTGACACTTTTTGAATAGTAAAAGTGTCAGTTTTGGCATTTGGACGATACGATAGTGGTTCATGCTAACCCCCCAAAAGCACCCATGAGGTTTTTTAAAAGCTGGCTTAGTACATAATTATTATCTACTGTTATCTTATATGTTGGGCAACCTACGTAATTTAATCTAAATTATCTATCGATTTGTAAGTAATCTCTGTCCGTGAAACAGTTTCGGTAATTTGGTGTATTTACTCCTTAAGGGGCTGTATGTCGATGTTCTATTAAGCTGAAAACATAATAGCAGAAACTTTTCACGATAAAGATATTATTTCAAAATGATAAGTAATTTTGATAAGTAATTATACATAATTTATATCATTAATTTATTCGAAATGCAAAGGCGGACCACGCGCCGACGTGTGTTTGTCGTCATTGCAGCGGTCGGTAGGATTATTTATCGAAGTGATTAAAGATGGGTACATCTTTATTCACATATACTATACATTATAAGATAGGAGATGTGGCTTGTTCAGAAGTATTTCTTTTTTCGTTTCGAACAAAAACAATCGTCAGGGAGCGCCTTAATTCGAAAAAACTTGCATTAAAAAGGCGGTGCTGGCATAGTGGGAGTTAGATAGATAGAAGATAAAAAAATATTTATTGCACACCACAAACTGAACAAGTAAATATAAATGCATAAAACAAAAACAAAAAAGATGCTGAACAATCGGCGGTCTTATCGCTAATAAGCGATCTTTACCAGACAACCTTTGGATGGAGGTACCTCGTCTTCGATGCGATTGCCGAGTACGAATACCAGACTTGCACCAATGATATATGGTAAAATCTCATTGGCTTGCACCAATTATCTGGAGGCTTTGCACGAATCACTATTGTATCGACATCGTATCGTCCAAATGTCAAAACTGACACTTTTTACCAAAGTTACAGTTTTGACAGTTTGTATTTAGACGATACGATAGTGTTTCGAGCTCCTGAAGCATTACCACCACCACCACTAAAAACGTTATGCGGTTTAACACGTGCTCAAAACTTTGAGGCGGGGATTTTTTTAATTTAATTTTATAAAGAAATGATGTAAAAAAGTCATCACCGACCATTTCATGTTTTAATCTAAATAAGCGCCATTAAAGTTTTCTAAAACGTGCTAAAATTAAGTTTTATCTATAAATATACAGGCAAATCATTCTCATTATGTGTAGTAATTTAGAGCCATTAGTTACGCCATTTACAACAATCATAGCGATTTGGGCTCTGAAATAACTAAATGATCTCTACATCATTGTTAAATAAATCTAAAATCTCCTAAATGCGTGTCCGATTCGTCCGATTGACGTTGTTTTTATATAACAATAATAATATATAACCAGGTATGTAAGTCAAGATGTCTAAATAAAGGAATTAAACTCGCCTTTAAAAAAATCTTAGTCATTTCTATAGAAAGAAAAAAAAAATTTGTGTCAACACAAAAAATCTCTAATGTTTATAGTTATATATATATATATCATTGAATGAATTTATGGCATTAAACATGACTAAGCAGAACATAGCCATGTTTAAGGCTTTACTTACTAAATAAAATGCTGACCATTAAAACATTAGAGAAGAGAAATAGAGAAGCATTAAAAATTAATGTTGTAAAAAAACCGGCCAAGTCCAAGTCGGACTCGCGCACGACGAGTTCCGTGCCATTATCTAAAAAACGGGAAAAAATCACGTTTGTCGTATGGGAGCCCCCCTTAAATATTTATTTTATTCTGTTTTTAGTTGTTGTTATAGCAGCAACAGAAATACATAATCTGTGAAAATTTCAACTGTCACTATCACGGTTCATGAGATACAGCCCTGTGACAGACAGACGGACGGACAGACAGACAGACAGACAGACAGACAGACAGACGGACGGACGGATACCCAGTCAGTCAGTCAAAAAATGTAACACAACATGAGAGTTTATTATTTTGTTAATATTTTACTTTACGTAAATTTCAAAAAAAGACCGGTCAAATGCTAGTCAACTCACGCCAACCCGAACCCAGGGTTCCGTCTACAATGTACCTAACCTACAAACACTTAGGTATGATACAATTGATCTACCCAAAATTAATCGTCAAATATAGAACCATTTTTTAGGTTGATTCAAAATTACGGTCGTTGTTAAGGCCCTGTATAACGACGATTGCTCTTTTTCGAAACGAAAAAAGAAATACTTCTGAACAAGCCACATCTTCTCTTTTTTTAATGTAAGTATATAGTATATGTGAATAAAGATGTACCCATCTTTAATCACTTCGATAAATAATCCTACCGACCGCTGCAATGACACACGTCTGACGTTGACAGTAGTCACGGTAGTACTGATCCATGGGCGGCGCGTGGTCCGCCTTTGCTTTTCGAATAAATTAATGATATAAATTATGTATAATTACTTATCAAAAACCTATCTAGTAGAAATCTAGATCTACATAATATTATCTATCTTTAACAATAAATCACAAGTTGATCTTAATAGTAGGTATCAAAGTATTTCGATCATAAATTCTAAGAAGTGAAAAGTTTCTGCTATTATGTTTTCAGCTTAATAGAAATTTAGGTAGGAACCTGAAGTAATATATTTATAAAAATAGGAGATGTGGCTTGTTCAGAAGTATTTCTTTTTTCGTTTCGAAAAAGAGCAATCGTCGACATACAATGCAGTTTATCTTTGTTCTGCCACGCGCTAATTTGCCATCATCATCACCAAGGCCATATGAGGACCTAGGTACCTATTTCACACTACACACAGATTAGTAGTAACATTACTACTACATATCTATAAATCTGTCTAACCACCACAATACCAACAACAATAAACGTATGTGTGTGAATATTATTGTTCACCATTAGGTATTATAGCTACAATGCTCATGTCATGCCGTGAAAATACGGGTAAGTAGGTACTAGTAGATCGCCTAGCATGTAGGCTAACGTTAAACAATAAAAATATACATACTTAGGAAGTCAAGAGCCTATTACCCAAAAGACTACCTTCGACTATTTACCTACTTAGACTTAGACTTAGTCAGCTCAGCACTCCGGTAGGTACCTACAACCTTATAAATAAGTGTTTTGAATTATCTATTTCCGTTCCATTTCGACTTTCGACAAATCGAATAGTCAACGAGACGTTAAAGCTTTTTATAGGAACTATTAGTTCTAATTTAAATTAAATAATAGGTAATAATAAATACTGGTGGACATTTGACACATCGCCATCTAGCCCTAAACTAAGCGCTTGTACTATGGGAACTAGATACCTAACTGATAGAATACTTATATACTTTTTTTTTGGTTGTAAATACATACATACCTATATGATACATACTAACACCCAGACACAGAGCAAACATCTATGTTCATCACACAAATATTTGCTCTGGATGGGGTCCGAACCCGGGAAAATAAAAATTGGACCATAAAGGTATACCTACACGTCGAATTGAAAACCTCCTTTTTTGTAGGTTGAAAATTATAGGCGCACTACCATGCACTAAAAGTGATAGCTTTACCTATCGCTAAAACTTATTATGTTTGACAGTCGTGACTCGTAAGCAATAAGTAATTAAGGTTGATTATGGCTTTAAGATTGTCCAAACGTAATAATAGCGGATTAATGCATTTTCATGAGCTATTTTTACGATTATTGTTTGACGTTCCGTGTGTTCTATTGTCAGGGAGCAGCCATTGTCAAACTAGGGCCTGCTAAATATGGAACTTCGGAAACCACTGTGCGGCAGTTGCAACTTTCTCAACTGAAGAAAAAGAAGGTTCTGAATTCGACGCGTTTTTTTTAATGTTTGGTCTTGCATATTTTTTTACCTGGTGATTTTTTGTCTATTATGTAGATAATAGTCCAAAGTTCCATTTAAATTGTATCACCTTTTGACCTTTCGATTGTTCGAAACATTTTCATCAGTTAATGTCGGTAGGTAGATAGGTACTATCGCGATAAATGAGGATATATTTTAAAAACCTTATTTTTTATATATCCGACACCATATATTTTTTAACGATATCGGATAAATTGTTTAATCATAAATACAAAATCAAGACATCAAAATTTGTTGAGGCGTTTTTGCTGTTGAAATTAAAAGTATGGAACTATTTCTTTCATGGTTTTATTATTATTATTGGTTTTACCTACCTGAAACTTTAAATGTTACTCACATTTGTAAATGTAACTTTGCTTTGCGTTATATTTCCAAACTATATAGAATACTTAGGTATAGCCCGTCGCCGCTTACAAGAATACTATCACGATCTTTTCCTTTATCCTTTTAAGCACACATCTACTACCCAGTTAAAAATCGCATATTATGTAAGTAGGTAATCACTCTTCGTCCACGCAACTTTCGCATGAATAATACGGACTTTGCGGCTCACATGACCAACATGTTGAGCATAGCTGGTGTAACGGTATTTTAGGGTTCCGTACCCAAAGGGTAAAAACGGGACCCTATTACTAAGACTTCGCTGTCCGTATGTCTGTCACAGGGCTGTATCTCATGAACCATGATAGCTAGACAGTTGAAATTTTCACAGATTATGTATTTCTGTTGCTGCTAGAACAACAAATACTAAAAACAAAATAAAATAAATATTTAAGGGGAGCTCCCATACAACAAACGTGATTTTTTTTGCCGTTTTTATAGATAATGGTACGGAACCCTTCGTGCGCGAGTCCGACTCGCAGTTAGCCGATTTTTTTTTATCAGAAACGCCACATGCCCAGCAGTTATCACCTGATCACGACAAAAAGCAGGCCATACAAAATTCTCATTTGTATTTGCATTAACAATTGTGTTGTTTGTGAAAGCAATTGTCAAAGAATTACTCAATTAACTATACTACATAGGTTATTGTATTGTTGAAAACGCTGGTGGTCTAGCCGCTGATGGCTCTGCCCACGACGGTCACAGATTCGAATCTCGGTCGAGCACTAATGAGATAGTCTATGCGTGAGTAGTATATTATTTGACTATTGTTTTTCATTATGAGAGAAAAATACAAATGTACCTACGTCAAAAATGTATATAATGTCACAATACCTTTACCGTTCGACATCACTAGAATTTTACCGCGCATTGCGTTCTGAGAGCAATGGGACCAAACGGTACCGAATCGCCATCGTATAAAAGTACTTTACGAGAGTACACATAAACCAGGTAGGTAGTGTTAAACTCAAATTTTAAACCAACGAGAAACGATACCTAACTTTTAACCTAGTGATCCGATTTAGATTGATTTTCAGGAGTAGTACCAGTTCTTTCCTTCATAAAATTTAAAAAATATTAGCTTTGTGATTGGTCGAATCATTTACGTTGCAAACTTTTTGCATTTACCAACTTTATGATGGACCCGCGAAAACTGGCAAGCATTGTTTGTCAAAATCATGCACCTACAGCATTGCCCATGATTTTGTGTGGTGTTATTTTATGATGTTTTTATATTTTTCATCTCCGCGAACGATGCGGACACTGAGAAGAAGATAGGCGGAAAAGTATTCTCGTTAAAAATTATCAATGGTTATTTGTCACAACAATTATGTACTTGATGCTCTGAACCAGAGTCAATAAAGTTCCAACTTTTCAAAGTAACATGACATGTTTCTGGTGATATGGAATGGATGAATTAATTTTAATGAAGTGTTGATTCAGCTGCTCGTCCTTTTATTAGTACCTATTGAGTAAATTTGATGTGGGTAAGTGAGTACTTAGGTTAGTAATTTATTATAACCTTGCCTCTACTTAGTACCTCCCTATACATAGGTACCTATTTACCTGTGGTGGTTACTACCTACATAATATCATTGTCATTCTCACTACCTATAACTTACCCTCGACTGGAGATCCTAGTGCGAAATCTGAACAACGCTTGACTGTTTGTGTTTGTTCTTCTTTCCCAGATGTCATCAGCAACCCAAGCACGCTAGTGTAGAATGGGAGCGAGTGATGGGTGCGTAGGCACAGGCACGGGAGGGTAGATAGCAGCATGCGGGTGCGGGCGGCGTATGTTTTGCGGGCGCTACGGCGGGTGGCTCTTTTGCTGCCGTTGGCGCTAACGGCGCTCGCGCTGCTGCTGCTGCCACGGCCGCCGGTGCTGGCTCCCGCGCCACGGCCGCCGTCACCGACCGCGCCTCCGCCGCCGCCGCCGCCGCTGCCGTTACACGACAACCATCTTCAGGTTATCCATCCATTCTCAACAGGGACTAGTTGCTTAAATGCACAGACTTCTATGCAAAGTCTCTAAAAGTCTGTCACTGACAACATTGAAATTTCACATTCGACAAACAAGAGGAACTAAATGCCCAATTGATAGCACCGAAGCAAAATTGCTCTGTTGACAAAAATACGATTTAATTCTAGCCTTTAAGTTTATCAGATGACCATTAGTAACTATGATTATGAGCAACATAAAATCGCACCCACTTCTGTTTACCATAAAACCTTGATCAAATAATAGCATCATTATCTTCTTTAAACTCTTGCTAACATGCAACTCTTGAACATTGAACAACAAATCCATTCTCAAAAACTGCAGTTAACGTTCGTTTACAGAATGCGATAACCGAAACAGAGGACGAGGCTGTGAAAGATGAAGGAGATGAGGTATCACGCCGGCCGTGGTTCATGCGCGGGGGCGAGAGGCGACCGCACACACACGACCCGCACGCAGCCGTGTTCCCAGAGGACTCGCCTGGAGATGATAGGTAATAAATACAATACGGACAGGTAATGTATTTGCTATTACGACATGTGGCCAGAAGCCCATGGCCCCCCGGCCTAATGAGGTTTTTTTAATGCAGAAATCATTGAATATTTCCCACTATTCGAGGTGTGTAAAATATCAAAAATGTCTTGGCTATTGTTTGAACTGCAAGTTTTTGATAGCTTCCCTATCATAAGTATTGGCCTTCAAAAAGGCTCCAACTTGTGTGAATTGTAGGTAAATTTGCAAAAGGTACGAAAGGAACGAAATCGCGCTGGCCATGAATACAACGTCTACTGATATCTACTCTACTCAACCTACTGATATACATAAACTGATATACAGACAAAACCTACATACATAAAAACTGCTATTAGTATCTTGCTAAGTAAACAGTACAATATACTTAGTAGTCGTGGGGCGGATAAAGCGTCAACTTTTCACTGGATGAGCGTTCACTCTAACTCCATACGGGCTTTAAAACATTGATGGGTCTTTTACGACTTAGCATCTATTTAAGCAAGTGACATATTGATTTATTGTGTAGGTAAGTTATTGAACTCATGTTCGACGTAGAATTTTCCAATTAGCGGCTTTCGGCAAATTGGAATAAGTAGCTACCTACGAGTTCATGCGACATAACGGAACTTTATCGTTTACTTTGTTTTTATTCTAGGTGCCTTCAATAAAAATAAAGGATTATTTCTAGGTTTGCAAGTCTGAAGTATTTTAACATCCATAAAAACCACCATAGTGCCATACCAGAAGCAAGTCACTGACTCATAACAGCGCGGTCGAAAAAGAACCTTCAAGCACACCCAGACTTGTTGAATAAATATTTACTTGAACGGTTTTCTTGTTCCCCAGAGTCGTTCAGCAACTTATGTACACGCTACCGAAAGACGAAGACGTGCCCGTAAAGAAAATTCTACTCGCCAACGGTCTCGGGGCATGGGGCGTGCCACACGGCCGCACAGAGTTCCTCAGAAACAAGTGCCCAGTGGACCGATGCTACCTCACTGCAGACCCAAGAGAAGCGTCGACGGCAGACGCTATTCTTTACAAGGATCACCACACACCTTTTAACGTAAAACGCCCGTCTAAGCAGGTAAATCATGTCCTCTTCTTAGACACACCTTTTAACGTAAAACGCCCGTCTAAGCAGGTAAATCATGTCCTCTTCTTAGTGATTTCACGCTGTAGGTTTTTGGCTCTTATCCATATTACTTTACAATGTAAGCTAACGGTCTTGCCAAGCAACCTTAATAGTTTGTGACGACACTTAAATCGATAGGAACTATAAACACTGTATTTAGGTAAAAGATACTGCAAAAGACACTAAGCACAGTAGGTTACTGATTTTGCTGGCGAGATTAAGGTCACTAAGTTGTTTTGTAGTGTTCACCACACTTATACACAATACAAACTTGCGTTTCCCGTTGGTCGCTAATGTATCAAAATTTGTCAAAATAATTGTTTAAAATCAATTCATAAACAGTTCAATGATTTTCTTGCACAAAAAGCATACCCGACAGGACAGCAGCCAATGCCAAGCTATTCATGTCATTATTATGCAGACAGTAGTAGGTATCTATACCGACGAAAAGTTACTGTAAGCACAGAGGTATTCTTCAAAAACTCTTACTGACATTAGGTACTTTCCGAGACGAGAAAATGTTGTAAGGTGTAGCGAATCGTCAGAATGCACAATCACAATTTGCATTGCACAACTCACGTTAGGTATTTAAATCGACGCGCGAGACGTGGACAAAGATTGTGTTGATGTTTTGATAGCACATTTTTATTGAAGACCAACTCTTCGGCTCCACTTCTTCAAATTAAATTATCATTTTCTAGACCTGTAGAAAGCTTGTGTTTTAGCAAGGTTTTTTGAAACGAATTACTTAGTACAGGTACCAGTTGTTCTAAAAACTGTTTCACCTTATCTCAGCGTGTTGTTCAAGGACTTTGCTATGCTACCGTTTCCTTTTCCAGATCTGGATTCTCTACTATCTTGAATGTCCATACCACACCGCCTCCCTCCGTCCCTCATCGCTTGACGTGTTCAACTGGACATCCACCTACCGTCGGGACTCGGACATTGTGGCACCCTATGAGAGATGGGTCTACCACGATCCACTGATCACCGAAAAAGACCTCGATAGGAATTTTGCAGCGAATAAAACAAAAAAGGTTAGCTTTTGTCAAGTAAGTCGCTATTAGTCAAAAAACTAATTCGTTTCAAGTGAAAATTGGAAGGTTAGTTGGTAATTTAATTTATATTCACACATGCAATCAAAAACTTAATATACATACGGAACCTAGGTAGGTTCCTACTTACATTTTCTAACAACCAACAATACAAACATTTGGCGAATCACTTTCAAATTACAACGCAAGGTGCTAGCGCAAACGAGACCAACATGATTACTTCACGGCCTAGATTCAAACCCATGACTATCGGGCCGAAAGTTGAGTTACCTCCTACTGGGAAGCTCCCAGTAGGTATAGACCAAGTTACTATTTAATACGAACCATCTCATTAAATAAGTTGTAGTACTAATCTACTAAAATAAACGGTGTCGCCAAATCGTTATTTAAAAAAATAACAATAGGTGTTTAAATTATAATGGGCAGTTGGCTTATCGAACTGTTATTAATTTAACATTGTGATTGTGTAGAAAACATAATATTGATATCAGCATTTCAATCGGTATGGATGTTAGTGAGACGATATTAACTATAAAGCAAAACAACCATTTTAGTAATTTTTAAAACTTGAAATTGGAAGTCGGGCCTCTATACTTAACTGTTTTCTAGTTAGCTACCTACTTAACAACTCAGCCTCAAAATATCTATACTAATATAATAATATTATAAAGAGGAAAGATTTGATTGTTTGTTTGTTTGTTTGTAATGAATAGGCTCCGAAACTACTGGACCGATTTGAAAAATTCTTTTACCATTAGAATCCTACATTATCCCTGATGAACATAGGCTATAGAATATATTCAAAAACGTTAGGGATCCGTATGAAAACTTCGATAATGTAACCCAAGATGTGAAAAAAAATCCTTATAACGCGTACGCTGCAAAAATTATTGACAATAGAGCAAAGTGATGTACTACAGTTTTAAAGAAGACATCAATATCTACAAATAAGTCAACAATACCATTTGTCTAACTATTAGGGATCCGTATAAAAACTTCGATAATGTAACCCAACGTGTGAATCAAAAGCAAAAAAATCCTTATATCGCGTACGCTGCAAAAATTATTGACAATAGAGCAAAGTGATGAACTGCAGTTTAAAAGATTACATCAATATTAACAAATAAGTCAGCAATACCATAATTATTTCCAACTATTACAGAGTTATGTCACAATTACTACTTTTTCATATTAAAATATGCAATGGTAACGCCGCCTGTACAAACTAGGCCACATTATTCGTACCTGGGTATTAATCCTTATCCAAAAAAATCACTTCATTTCCAAGGCCATATCAGTACCTGTAAATTACTTTTTTAATTATACCATTCCCAAATTCCATACCATTCAAAAGTTATTATGAGTGTAATAATCTATAGGTACTCATATTATTATGAGGAAAGATGTTTTGTATATTTGTATGGAATAAATCCAAAATCTACTGGATAGATTTCAAAAAATCGTTTACTATTAGAATGCTACATTATCTCTGAGTAACATAGGCCATATTTATTGTTTGAAAAAAATAGGGATCCTTATTAAAACTTCGATAATGTAACCTGGGTCGAAAAATACCCATAAAATCGTTATAATACGTTACTCCCGTGCGGAGCCGGGGCGGACTGATAGTCTGATATAATTTACTTTTAGATTAGAGGTACCTTACCTACGCAACAAACTTATTAAATCTCAGAAAAATTCAATGACATTAGTTTACTGTACGATTAAATGATCAAAGAAAATATACTCGTACTCGTACCACTGCCAAAACCAACTTTTACCGGCAACTGATGGTAAAACCGCACAATATAGATATGTAAAAATTTATTTTAACATTGTCGGTGTCCTCATTGACAATTTATCATTTACGTGAGTAATTTCCCGTTGTTGTAATAATATGTAAAAATTTATTCGCATTTTGATATTGTAGCTAGGTAGCTACATAAGTACTATGAGTAGTTTATTTTATGGGATGACATGAACATGATAATTTCATTCTGAATACACAACTGTTGGAAATATACAATTGTTTGATAATTTTTTTTATTAAATATCTTTAATATTTATTTTTAGCACCATAGTTTTTTTCATAATATTCAATTGTTTGATAAATTTAATTACAAAATTATATTCATAATTTATTTATAGCACCATTGTTTTTTTTTCTTTAAGGTGGCATGGTTCGTTTCAAACTGCCATGCACGGAATCGCCGCCTACAATACGCGAGACAGCTCAGCAAATTCATTTCTGTCGATATCTACGGAGCCTGTGGATCCCACCATTGCCCACGGACGGATCCCAACTGTCTCGAAATGCTGGACAAAGACTACAAGTTCTATTTGGCTTTTGAGAACTCAAATTGCAGGGACTATGTCACTGAGAAATTCTTTGTTAATGGATTACAGTAAGTTAATTTCGATTTTTTCATACATTACCTACTTAGATAATTATTAGGTACTTGTCCCTTCAAGAGTAGACTAGACAAGTAATAATTTATAACTCTATGACAGAAAATTTCTTCATATATAGGCATTGGCATATCACATTTACTGGGTGAATGTAGTGAACCAAAAGGCATGGCCATCGAATCGAAGACCAGGCAAATATAAAAATGAGCATTTTAATTAAAGATTTTAAACATGCTTGTATCAGAGTAGGTTGGGCAAACTTCTCAATTGCCACATGGAACTGGATATTCATAGTTTTATATATTCCAGACACAACGTGTTACCAATTGTAATGGGGGCCCGAGCATCTGAGTACGCGGCCGCGGCGCCACACAACTCTTACATTCACGTGGAAGAGTTCGCGGGCGCAGAGGAGTTGGCTGCGTACCTGCGACGGCTGGATGAGGATGATACTCTTTACAATTCTTACTTCAAATGGAAGGTGAGGAAATAAACTAATGTAAAGCAATCCTGTCGGTATATATATCCAAGGCGGTTGCGCATCACTTCAAAATCAATGATTTATGAGTTCGCCAAAATGGATTAAGTATGCTGTTTTCCTTGAATTGTTTTCGTCCCGTCTTTCAGAGCGAAAGTGTACAAACAATTCATCTGATCCACTGTCTGAAATGTTGTTTGTTTATGACAGGGCACGGGTGAATTCATAAATACATACTTCTTTTGCCGCGTGTGTGCAATGGTGCATGCCAATGAAAGGAAGCAGAGATCTGCGCACTACAACGATGTGCAAGCCTGGTGGCGCGACTCTGCCTGCACTCGGACCGACTGGCGGGGCACGAGGGACCCCGGTTAGCGGGTCACGCCACTACCCACACCATCGACACCCTCATCCGCGCCTTGCTACCACTGCCTCACAGACTTATAGCATTGGCAGAATGCACGAGTCGTGCCTTGCCCAAGTTTTGTAGCATACTTAAGGCGTCAAAAACGAAATATAGTGGATAGCATCTACAAAAGTTTCGTAGACTATAGTATTCTTGAAGTGGATTCGTTGAATGTGTGCTGTCATATATTTGCGTCCGCTAATATTTTGGGCAATGAAGAAGTAGTCTTCTCGTCAAAATGCCGCCTACCAGCTACAATTAATGAAGTTCAGAGCCTGTATACAAATAGTTTTGGTGTCGTCGTCAATTTTATGCAACGTTTTAGAATTAATGCTAAATAATTTGACAGTTAGGTACCTACAAAAACTATTGCGGATAAAAATGAAAGTGACTGTTAAATTCGTAGTGGTTAATATTTCTACCGAGCAAAACATTATTAGGTACCCACCACCCCAGGTATAATTATTGGGAAATCCACTATTATGTATAACTGTTTAGGACACATTCGATCGATGGTTTATATTGACTTAACAATTTACTCACGTTCATTTAGGTACATAAGACCTAAATATGTATGTATGTATTTATATCAAGATAATGACGATTGAGTAGATTGCCATTCTCTGATTTGTGTTCATGTAATTTCGCAAATATTTTTGAACTTGAACGCGAAGGTACAAGATGCTAATTTTAGAACAGATAGGTACTGTTGGCGCCCAACGTGGTACCTATTCATAATACTGATTGGTGCCCTAACGCCACCGCAGGGCATTTACGCGAGACCTGGGGTCTAAAATGTGCTAAAATTTTAGACCCCAGGATTGATTTTGCATCGCGTACGACCCCAAATTTCATATGAGTAATTACAAAAGAGTAACTCATTGAACATTCTTAAATAACGCGTACGATGCAGAGTGGCCTTTTTGGAACACCCGGCTGATCTCTTAATAAACTGAAGTGTATGTTACTTAAAATACGAAGGTCTGTTTTGCATTTAACTAGCACAAATAGAAGGTAAGTTTTAAAATGGATACTTAATACCAATGTTGTTACTTGTGTTTTGCATTTAAATTTTTAGTAGCACTTGGATTTTACAAGCATAGACACATATTTTTAGGTTTTTAATTTTAAGAAACTATCTATCAAAAACTTGCAAAAAGAAATGTTTTTTGTACACCTACATTATTCATCATTCATCATTATTCATCGACATTGTATTTTTTTTAAGTCAGATGTACTTAGTTTATTAATACGTTCTTGAGTTTTTGACTAATTGTTAGCAGATTTGACTAGTAGCAACAATTTCTTAACCAAATTTACTTTACTAAAAGCTCAAAAGGAGTCTAGTCAAGTCACCATTGAATTAGCACAATCAATTTATAGTTATAGTAGGCACAATAATTATACGCACAATTACCTGTTTTTTAGATTTTACTTATTTAATTAAAATGACTTCTTAGAGAAGTAATCTTGTTAGAGCACAAAATAAGCATTATATTTCTTGTTAATTATTAATATTATTTTGGGTTCCTCTTACCTATTCTGAATTTCAGAATTAAGGTCATTTGAAAATTATTTATGAAGGGAACTTCAGTTTAGATTAGATATATTTTATTATTAGCTATTGTTTAGAATTTCACCTTTATTGTAATTTACCTATTATTATGCATCTTTATGTATGTTTCCATAAATCATGTTTCATAATTTTACCTACATTTCTATTGTTTTTATCAGGGTAATTAGAATGTTGTTAATTATAAGAAATAAAGCCTCGCTTGAAGATTTCTTAGATAGACCATTGTTAGTGAGACTAGAACATGTGACTGAAACCTCACCAAAAAAAGACAGTGTTATGATAGATCAATAACCAAGTTGATATGGGAAAATGTTATGTTTTATATTTTTATTTGACTATTTAAAACTTTTCATGCAGATAATAAATGTTAGTTGTGAAGTTATTTGTTTTTACATTGTAAATATGTTCCATTTGTCATTAAATTAAGTTATTTAAATTATATTGTCCAGTACAACGGTACTTACCAAAATACTAATGCTAAATATCTTACTATGGATTTGTTTTTTCAATATGCAACCCATTTATACCTTTCAGCGATGTGATGATTTACATAAACTATAATATATGATACTATAAAAATAATATGGCATATATCATCTACCTATTTGATTGAATGCATTTATATAAAGTTAGTGAACATAGAGTAGATACATAATATTTTATATGTTAATATACCTGTATGAAAATGAAATTAAATATATATTACATATAATATGTAGGTACCTAGTAAATATAATAAATTATTAGAAGGCCAACAATATGTAAAGTAATATGAATACAAGAATAATTCTACAATACAGCTGGAAATCGTTTGACTAGCAGTCACTTCAAAACATAAAATAACTAAATATAAATAAATATTGAAAATATATAGTTTTATTCATCAACAACCCTTACATTTATTACTTAATAAATAATCATAATCACAGAGAATTGCTACAACTGATACCAATTAATACAATAAAGTAATATTATGAAAAGTCATGAGGATAGTTTAAGACTGTTTTAGACTCTTGTACTTTTTCAACCATTCAATATTCTTGAAGTTATTTTGTATTTTCATCTGGACATTAGCACATTCAACAACAAAGTTGATGGTGTTTTGGAAAATACCCTGTGCTTTATGCAGGTTCTGCGGAACGAGTACACCAAACCAGCGCAATGGGTTCACAGTATTTGCAGCAGTATTCTCAACAACCTTTAATTGTTTCACTCCATCTTCCTCAATAGTTTCACAGAGTGTAGAAGCTGCAAAGTCAGGTGAACTCTCCGTAGGTAGTCTGGTTATACTCACGGAACTCTGCCCCATGATGTACCGCGACTTTGCCAGATGAATACTGCCATTGTTGATACTGGACTGTATGTTCAGTTCACATTGCATTTTCTCTTCTATGAGATGCAACTGTTTCAGAACCAGCTTATCGAGCAAATTACAGGCTGTATCCATATCGATTTGTGTATCTAAAAGAAATCAAAAATAATAGTTGATTAAAAGCAATACGGATTTGTCTGAAACAGAATTAATGTAATATTTCAAAAATTACCTTTAGTTTCTGCCATGGTTATAATTTGCTTTTAGTGTTGTTTGTTGGTGTAGTGCTAGGAATTTCGTTTCATTAAAAAATAAAACTATGCATAGAAGCGCAAATAATCAAGTTTAGTCGAAATGAAATTGCTTCATCCATCAGCTGACTGTCTGAAGTACGTACTGTGTGTGACATTAGTAAACTGACTGACAGTCAGTGTAAATTAAAAACTGTCTGAAGAAGGCAACTTCATCTATTGTCATTGATTTCATCACATGATTTTTGACGTGTTGACGTGCATGATTCCTGAATTTTCTGACTGTGACTGACACTGACCGCTGGACTGATTGACAGGCAACAGCTGCTAAGCTGCCATGAAATGCATGATTGATTGACACACACTAAAAAACTGACTACCACAAACAACTTGTTTGTGGTAGTCTGTTTCTCTATGGACCGCGGCGAGCGGCGAGGCGCCATCTTGAATTGAAATTTTAATCGAATAATCGTGCGAGTTACTGTTGTCTTTAGATTTCAGAATTCTATTCCAAAAATAATACCAGAATCCTAAAATAACATCTAGCGCAGCGATGTCGGATAAAAGACGTTTGCTGAACGATCTAAGGGTAATTGATTTACGAGCAGAGTTAGAGAAGCGTAACTTGGATAAGAGCGGCGTCCGCGGTGTGCTCATCCAACGCCTATCAAAGGTAAGAATACTGACGTGTTCATTTAAACCTTGTTTGTTGGTCGTATGATACGTAATATTGATATTTAATTATAGCAATTGGAAGAGGAGGGTCACGATCCGACCAGCTTCAAGTTTGAGTTGGTCAACTCTGACGTCAAAACACCATCCAAAAAGACGAGGCGCTCCGAGAGCACTGTCGAACAGGAGACTGAGGGGACTCCGGCTATGGAAGATATGATCGTTCAGGACGACGCCGGTGATGATGACTCAACAGAAGCAAAAGAAACAGAAGAAAAAAATGTAGAAGCAAAGATGGAAATTGACGAAAAGACTGCCAGAAAACGGGAGATGAAAGATGATTCTGAGGCTTCAGAACCCAAGAAAGTGTGCATGGACAAGGAAGTAAAGGAAGAAGATCACAAAACTGATAACACAGATGCTGAGGATAGTATCAATTTAGATCTTGGTGAAGATGAACTACTAAATGAAGAGGTACGTTTCTATTTCTTCAGTGTGACGGTTCAACTGCCATCTTCTAAAAGTATTTCTAATGGAGTATCCAATGGTGTGTCAGACAATTTCATGATGGAAATAGATTAGTATTGTGTGAATGGCAGGGTTATTTATTTGTAAATATTGTAGATTAAAATTAACTTATCTATGATGTATCTATAAGATAGAAGAAATATATTTTGGCTATGAAAATATTTTATTTTTCTAATAGTCGTATCTCTCTAACATAACTCTGTAATTGAAGCTTATCTACAAGGCTCATCAAACTATTTCTTCAATGCACAACGGATATTCTAATTATGCAGTGCCTATAAATACAAAATGTTTGTAGTTCACACACTGGCTCATTGCCAATTGTGCTATAGTTGCTGTTTTATATTTTTTGTTTTCTTCTTCCAGACCGACAACACTTCAAAACCCAGCAAAAAAGGTAAGTTTAATACAAGACAAGATACATAATAAAAATCATTTTCAACATTGGTGCGTGATTGTATAGCAGCCCACAGAACTTAATTTGTTAATCTTGGTAACAGTGCAATCACATTGGGCAACATTTAGATGTAACCATAAAATTGTGTTAGTTCTAACTGACTGTCATCTTTATGATATTTGATGGAGGACACTAAAGGTTGAAGTACCTATGTTGGAGAATGTCGCTGGTGATGAGAATCTAATTAGAGAAGAAAACTAAGACAGTACAGCATCCGCGCAACTCATACAAAAGCTTCACAATACAACTACCGAGTAACCTGGTACGAGGACCATTATTTTGAGATGAAACCGCACCTAATCATGATTCACAAGCTACCTACCATTTGTACTTGTGGTGTTCATTCTAAAGTAAAAAAACCACTGAACCCCAACGTTTCCAGACAAATTCTCAGTGTGTACCGAACATTACAATGACACGGTGGCTCTAAGCCACTGCGCCCTTCCCAGACAGCGGTGTTAATGTCGAATCAAGTTTTCACAGGTCAGGATATAGTATTTGCATCATTCATGTGTGAAACCGCAAGAGAACAAGCGGCTGTCTCAAAGGATCGTTTAAGAGGCAGGACGGGTTGCTCGGTGAGCGACCTGTGCTGACTCGTGTGATGAAACTACTCCACTGGCGTAGATGACGCGGCTAACGGGGAAGCGGACGAGGCTTGCGACGAGACGGCCATCGGAGACGTCGACGACAACGCCGCAGCCGGCGACGACTCCGCGCCGACTGACGACCAAGATGCGAATGCAGAGGTGCCCGCGACTAGGTTGGTGAACGCCGCACGGCCGTCGCGATGATACGTCAGCCTGCCCGCGTCTATCCTGTCCAATTTATTCTTCGATATCTTAAGTTTTCGCTACAAAGTTTTGCACCTAACGAACTGAATGCGTCGTGTTCGCCGAGCTACAGCGCCAGCGCACCAATGGATCACTGCGAGACGACGAGCTACAAAGGAGGCGCCGTTGCCAGTGCTTCAAGACTATGAAGAACCTTCGTGCTTCGCTTGAAAAATACGTCGGCTGCGTGCATCTCTCGACCTAACTTGCGCTATCACCGTGCCGGCGAGACGTCTACAGCTTCGTGCTCAGACCTTGGTGCAGTAGTGGTGCAAAACTTTGTAGTTGATTAGTGTGTTATTTAACGGCAATATAGTTTAATGGGGAAACGTGATCAATAAAATATGTTTGTCGAGAATTTGATACAATATTTGCCTAAAATACAAATTAATAATTATTTGCTGATACAAGATTAATATTGGTTCTGTTTTTTCAGCAATGATGGTGACGAAATCGAAAAAGAACAAAAAGGTATTTTTAGACTTAAGACATAATATTAAGTTGATACTTATTTTATTCATAGATTTTAAATATAATGTTATTGTTCTTATTTGTAGATGAAAAAGACAAAGAAGGAGAAGACAAGAAAGACAAAAAAGATGAAAGCAAAGAAGGGGGGGCCCGGAACCTGTGGGTTAGTGGGCTATCGAGCGACACTCGTGCTAAGGATTTGAAGCAACTTTGTAGTAAACATGGAAAGGTAAAATAAAATAGTTCTATTTGTATCTCTATCCATTAACATTTTTAGTGTAAGAGCCCAAGGTTTCTGACAAGAAAAAGGCACATTGCTATTCATTCCAGGCAAAGCTACTAATATAAAACTTGTCATTTATAGGTGATAGGTGCAAAAGTGGTAACCAATGCAAGAACACCTGGTTCTCGTTGCTACGGCTACGTGACGATGGCGAGCTCTCAAGATGCCGAAAACTGCATAAAGAATCTACACAGAACAGGTAATTTTAATGTACTTTTATCTACACTAATGTTGTAACATTCTACTTATGTTTCCAATACTTGACTTATAATTACTACTGTTATAGCGCAGACAACAAAACACTCAATTTAAGCAATTTCACATGATGGTATAATATCCACATCGATATCGTAAAATCTCATTATAACATCAATAAAACGCGACCAATTAACCTGGCGAGCCTTATGTCAAAATCCTCATACAAGTTGTATAAAATGTTGATATTAGGCTGGCTTTTGAAAACAGTTGGGTTATACGTGAAACTACTAAACTTACATACACAAAACTCTTTGGTAAGATCTTGTGCCAATTAAATAAAAAAAAAAACAGCGCGCGCTCGCTCCTGATTGGCCCTGCGCGCGCAGCTGCTTATTGGTTAGATTTTAATGGCGGCAAGTTCACTGTGACAATACAATACACGTACGCGTGAATTTAATGTTTCGCAATGTGTTTTGTTTTTAAAATACAAATTAAAAGTTAAAAATGGATAGCGACGTTAGTGAAGATAAAGTAGTGTATGTAACTGCATATAACACGGGTATTAAAACACTCGTTACTATTATGAAACTCGCTTCGCTCGTTTCATAAACTCACACTCGTGTTTTAATACCCTTCCTTATATGACAGTTACATAAACTACTATAAACATAATGACTCAAAATATTTTAATTATGCAATAATGGAAATATAAAATTTGCTTTACCAATACCTATACATGCGATTATCGTTTGAGTTATGTTTCAACTTTTTTGTTTCCTTTCAGAAACTTTCCCTACCTAAACGAGGAATTAACCTTTTTAAATTGTTTTGTCTAAAATTGTGGATTGGCCAAGTAATTTTTGCGTTCAATTTACCCTAATATTTAGGAGTCTAGCTGTTACACTGTCTGTGTTATGGATGTCGATCAAATGATACTGTTTTTTTTTTTACAGAACTCCATGGTCGTATGATTTCTGTGGAGAAGGCTAAATCCGAGTCTGAATCATCATCACGGCGGCAACCATCCCGCTCAGATCATCATTCCAGTAAGGATAGCAAAGACGAAAACAAAGATAAAGAGGTATGTTCTATTTTTTTTTTATATCTTTCAATATAAATAAATTATCTTAAAGAATGGTAATGTGTAATATTATACAGTGCTTCCCTACATACCGGCACTTAAAAAATCACTAATATATTAATTTTGATAACTATTATTTAGGAAGGAAAAGATGGAGCTGAGAAAAGCGGTGAAGGGAAGCCACCTGAATCTGGAACTGAACGTACAAGATCCACGTCGCGGACACGCGAAAAGTCTGCTCGTTCTGATAAGGTAATAAAGCTTTCGATCGCATGGTACCAGGATAAAAAGTATCTTATATGCTATTTCAGGGCATAGTAGTATATTCCATGTCGCATCTAAATCCATTAAACAGTTTGAGCGTGATTGAGGCACAAACTTTTGGATTTATAATATTAGTAGGATGTTTACCATGTACACATTTTAGGAACAAATACTATATAATTGAACACAGTACTTGTTCAGAATAAAGTTATGTTACTTATATTGATTACAAATTCGTTTTGCACATTTTCAGGATCGTGCAAAGCGCAGCACGCGAAGTCGTGAACGTAGGCGGACTCCGCCGAGGGAGGTACTTTCGTTCAACAAGATTTGGGTAACTATTTACAACAATTATGACAATTTATTATTTTTCATTACACAATGGAACACTAAATATTTGCCTTGATTCAGAGATGCATCATTTCTGTAACTGTAGCACTACATTCAGTTATTTGTTAAGGCATAAATATGTTTGATAGCGAGACCATTGTTACACTTGGAAGCTAAACGAGAGAAAACGTCTCGGAAGGAAGATTTCTGAGCTTCCAGGTTGTTTTTTGTCGAATGATTCAGGCTACAAATTAAGAGTTAAACCATGATAACCTGCCAATTCCATAAAGTCGCATAGTGTGCCCGATGTTACTACATCTGATACTAACGTGTTCTAATAATTTGTAGAAGGAGCGTGACGTGGCCCGAGCACGAGAGCGGTCACGTGCCGCCCGAGAGGAGGAGCGCAGGCGCAGAGCAGCCGAGGAGGCGTTGAGGGAGAGAGAGAGAAGACAGCGCCAGGAAAAGCATCGCCTCGCGCTAGAGCGAGAAAAACTACGTGCTGAGAGGTACTACTCATATTTTATCTACTGCAACACATAATTGTGTTGCTCGTTTACTACTGTTACTGTTTGGTACTGTACGTTTACTGGTTTACAAGCACAACCAGTAAGTTAAACAGCGTTTTCGATGACTCTTTGATGATATCGCCAAACATCACTTTTTAGGTGACAATCCCAATCCGTGTTCACATAATAATTTCAAATTATTAATTACAGAGAAAAAATAGAGCGCGAGAAGAATGAATTGCTACGTCTAGAACGCGAAAGGCATCGGCTAGAACGCGAAAAGCTGGAACTGGAGAGAATGGAGCTGAAACGTGCGCAAATCAGGTAAATACTTTTTTTTATTTGTGTGTGTCCTAGAAAGATCCATGAAATTAATGTTTGTTATGGATCCTTAGTGTGAAGCCAAGATAGTTATGAATTGTTTAACATGTAGATTAGAAGAGGAGCGCCGTAAACGTGGCTACGAAAACAGTAACTACCGCAAAGCAGCCAGTCCGCCGCCCGACCCTGCGTACGAACGTGACGCGAGACACAAGCGCCCGCCGCCTCCGCCTATTGTAAGTTACCAAACAACCATTCAAGTTTCTCATTGATATGGGTAAATGTCTGATTTATTTATTTATTTGATGACCCGTCCCGGCCAATGGTAATATGTTTCAAGTTTCCTTGATAGTAAAGCTAGTCAATAATCGCCTTTGCTTTTCGAATAAATTAATGATATAAATTATGTATAATTACTTATCAAAAATCTATTCTAATAGAAATCTAGATCTACATATTACCTTATCTTTAACAATAAATCACAAGTTGATTTTAATAGTAGGTATCAATATATTTCGATCATAAATTCTAAAACGTATCATTTTGAAATAATATCTTTATCGTGAAAAGTTTCTGCTATTATGTTTTCAGCTTAATAGAAATCTAGGTAGGAACCTGAAGTAATATACTTATAAAAATAGGAGATGGGGCTTGTTCAGAAGTTTTTTTTTTTTTCGTTTTGAAAAATAGCAATCGTCGACTGGGAGCCCCTTAATATTTGTAATTATTTTCTCGTTTAGTCTTCAAATCGAGGACAGTTTGAAGCGCCGCCGCCGCCTCGTTTTGAGATGAGTTCAAGCTACGACCGCAGCGCCGACAAACGCGACCGTGGCGGCGAGCGCGACTACAAGCGAAGCGAATACCCCAGACACGTATCCTGTGAGTATACAGCACCATGTGCTCATAAATTACAGTATAAGAAATAAATTTAGAAGCTAGACACTTTTACGATCCAAACTTGGTAAAGGCGCTAAATGGTTCAGCTCATTTAAGAGAGTTCCCCAGTCACGGCGATGAAGTCTAAATTGTCAATGAGGTATAACTTTTATTTTTCTTTTCAGCTGGCAACATGAAATATTCTAGCAATGGTGCAACTGATGAGACGAGACAGCCAATGCCGCCCGGCACTAGACCCAAAGAACCAGGGTAAGAACTACTTCAGTATGCTGCTGTAACCCAGGTCTCCCGAGGTCTCTTCTCGAAGCCTGTGAAGATCCCAGGAGGCTTAATGCTTTTGGGAGGAGCACGTATAATGGACCAACTTTGAGTCTAAATGCGGGAAAAGTCCCCTCAACTAACAACTATGTTCCTGTAATCAATAGTTTTTCAAATTTAAAAAGATATTAATTTTTATTGTCTTCAAAAACAGCTGTGATGAAGGAATGATCATGAATAACAATATGACTAATTGATTTATTCTTACAGTCGTACCTACGATTCCCGCGATACGCGTTCATATCGCCCATCACCGCCGAGTAAACCGGAACCGCGCAGTTGGAATGCATCCAGTCGGTATCCTGACTCTTCTGCACCTTCCAAGGGTAAGCTAAATAGTATACATATTTGGGAAATAAAATAATAGTAATTGATTATAGAGTCACTGTAAATCAGCACTGGTCGAAGGATTTTTAGTAGTATATCTTCATAATGTATAAATCCATATTGCAATTTCAGGAAGCAGCTCAGGCGCAGGCGGCGAGACGTGGTCTTCGGGCGGCGAAGCGCGCTACACCGGCTATGACACGCGCTACCCGCCGCAGTACCAGCCGCCACCACCCGGTGCCACCTACCCCGACCGCTACGCGCAGCCAGCACGTGACTCGTACGCAAGGAAATACTAAGTACGTCACTATTGATAATAATGTAGATGTAGTTGTTCGGATGTAGCTGCGCATATGTCTCTGTATATCTGTATCCTTTCTACGAAACTGAAAACAGCGCGACAAGACACGGCTACAACCTAAAGCTAACAACAAGCTAAAGCGAACCAACACGTTTTGGAAAATAGTAGATATTCTAATTTCAGCATGTCACAAAATAACCTAGGCGCAAGACAAAATGTTACCATACCATGTGCCAGTGGGTTGATGCATTGAATTGAATTACAATGATAATAATGTTAATGTGTTTTTTTATTGCAGGTTGTTTTAAAACAAGAAATCGGTATTTAGCTGCTTCAAATAACTTCCAATAAATATTGCTAAGTTTACAATAATAGCATTTACCTCCTGTAGGTATTTATTTACATTAGTTTCTCAATCCAGATTTGTGAACAGTTTTTGTATCTTATAAACAGTTTATTCATTGACCTGAAGGTTTCATACATTCCCTTACTTTTAAGGGAGTCCCTTTGCATGTAATATTGTTTTATTTAGGGTTATGAGGTAAAGATAAGACTTGTGTTTTGTTTGAAATATCATCATTGGTGTTGTGGTTAAAATTCTCAACTAAAGACACTGGATTTGTGTAATATATAGGGTATACAATTATAATTAAGAATATTGGTTATGTATGTATGTAACTTAATAAATGAATTAAAAATAACTCCTTTTTATTTAATTGAAAGATAAATTAGATGTTAAATGACTTTATTTTAAAACCAAACATATCACTTATTATATTGGATACAACATTATCTGCTGCTGTTATCTCATCTAGTTAGATAAGATATTAAAAACAAAACATCAATCAATAAAATGGCACACAAAAAATATTTATAGTTTAAACATCTAAAATATGTAGGTTTCTTTTATTTTCGCGACAACTTGTTGCTTGTCAAGGTATTTGTTCTACAATAGTTCAATGACCAAGATATGGTGTGACCCTGAAAATAGAGCCTTGAGATTGATGATTCAAAAATCTGTGAATAATTTTGTGTTTACTTCAGGATCTGGTTTATGACGCTTACAAAAAAGGCTCCACAAAATAATGTAAATTTAATTGCCACTTTAGAGTCTGAGCTATAGTAAATTGAGAGATTATTGGTTTGCAATAAAGACTACATTGCATTACTTGTTCAAGTATAATTTTTTTTTATTTTAATTCTACAAAATGATGCAAAAAGTAACCTATTAGCAATGACATAAGAAAAGCAACCATCACCATATTTTAAAGCAAAACATTAATACAAAGTAGCCTCAGGAGTTCGAGACAACTTAAAATTAACATTCTCAACAAAGAGAGTTGAGTGTGGTATGAAACTATCATTTAAGTATGGGTGTTGTTTTGGCCACAAGTCTACATCAACATGCGGAGGTACTATGTCCAAGTCTAGAGATTTAAGGGCATCAATTGCATCTTGTTGGCCCTTAACTGCTGCTAAACGAAGCAATCTTGTGGCAGTTTCAAGGTCGCGTTGGAGACCACCTTTTCCTTGTCCATAGAAAATACCAAGATTGTAAAGTGCCCCTGGATGTTCCATGGAAGCAGCAGATCTATAAAACTCCATTGCCTGTAAAAAAATAATGATACCTACTGTAAACAATATTATAAAACTAGGTTAATACCTACTAAACATTAGTTAACATGTAAAAATTAATAATACATAGTTAAAATTACCACTAGCTAAATTAAACAATAACTTGTTTATCCAAAGAGGTAATTTATTATATTATAATAAATAAATAAAATGAATCAACTTTAAAGTAAGTAGCAGGAATTTACTTTATTTTTCCTTGAGTGCAATTTCTAAATACCTATGAATTAATTTTAATTATTGAGGCAAATAGGTTGTAAATCTTACCATTTTTTCATCAATAGTGACTCCTAAGCCACTTTCATAGCATAGACCCAAATTGTACAGAGCTGGAGCATGATGGCGGTTTGCAGCTGACCTACAGTAAGAAATGTAATATTTAGCATGTATAAAAAATTAATAAATAGGATCACAACTGTAATCTCCAAGTACAATAGACATACTTAGATCTCAAGGTGCTTAGATCCTTGAAGATGTATATAGGGGGTAAGAGGCCCTTCCAAACATTACATTTGGCACAATAAACAAGTTGCAAGCCTATTGCCGCTATATAGTTATTCTAAAAGAAAGTTTTATCAAAATTACAATACCTAAGCATATTAATTCCAACTTGATGCTGTCCATTTTCAATGGCTGCTAATCCTAGCTTGTTCTCAATAGAGTTCAGCACATCTCCCAAATCATTCTCTGAAGATTCGCCACCTGCAGTACTGCCACTATTATTTGATGCCTGGTTTCCTCCACTATGTTCATTTGACACTAAATGTACATTTGGAGTAAATTGGTCAAGAATCCGCTCTAGATTTTCAGTGTTATTGCACAGAGCCCCCTTGTTCACAACATTAGCATAGGGTTGTAGTGTGCTAAGTAAGTTGTTTATGTTGTCATATTTTTTGGCACCTTTCCCTGGGTGTTTCAACTTCAAATGTATAATCTGACTAGTGTACCATCCCAGCACAAGTGCACTGCTCTGTAAAATACAACATCAGTCATACCACAACTAGCCGAAAAAGATATATAAACTGTTCTAAGGAAGACGTATTATTTAAGCTTAGACTGACCCATGTGATGGCACCGATCCAAGAACGATTCAGGTGTTCGAAGTTCCATCTTTTCCAGTTGGTATCGTTCTCATCGCAGAATGATTTCCAGCACTTCCGCGATTTAAACCATTGACAAGGAGGACCCGAACGCTTGTTTTTGCAGTTTTCTTCTGGAACGGTCGAGTTCACAACATTGGTTGTGCTGCGTTTGTCGAAGTGATTAGCGCTCCTCTCAAACGTGTCCCGAATACGACGAGATACATACTTCCACATGGTTACATAAACTATCTAAACGATAATGATCACTAGAGCAATCCCATAGTTGCAATTATTATAGGTTTATTTTCGTTGTTGACAGAAGCAAGGTAAGATTTTGCTTTTGATTTTACGTTACGAGGGATACCTTTCATTTACAACAGCTGAGTGAGTGAGCTGAGTAAAAGTAAGCTATTTGAGCTTTTGATTTGACTTTGATTGACTAGACAAAACTAAGAAATTCTATAACAGGTTACAGTGACACTGACAAAATAACTCCGTGTGACAAGAATGAGGGATAATCACTGGCAGACAATTTACGTCAGCAACTCGATCAAAATCAACCGAATGTGATCGTTTAATGTTTTTTGTTTTGTTTGTGGCGGCCGCGCGGCTTTCGAAGTTTCATTCGAATTTCATCAAATCGACACTTACTTTACAAAACCTTTCGCTTGCAGTTCAGTGTTCTTATCGAGAATTTTTCTACGCAGGCAAAGTGTTCTGTATTTATCGTACAATGTGTGGGAGAGCCGTATTGTAAGTATGTGAAGATTTATTTAGTTATCTATTAAACTAATAAAATACCCACCTCTCATTTTTATTCCAGTTTACCATTTTATTGTTAAATTTCAGAGCACTGCATAAAGATCAAGTGCAATGCGCCTGCAGCTATAAGCCAAAAGGTTCAGATAAATTTGTTACTCCAGAATGGTTAGCAGAGCACAATGCAGGCAAAGAATACGCTCCATCCTCCAACATCGCTCCGACTGACGTCACTCCAGTGTTGGTCTCCGCGAGTAAATACAAAAACGCTGCAACTACTGACAGAGTACTCAAACCCATGATGTGGGGGGTAATTCCTCCATGGCATAAGGTACCTACCTAATTGCTTTTCTAACTCATGCTTTGCTATCAACTTTCTAACTTTTGAATAAATACATAACACCCAGACACAAAACAAACATACAGTACTTACTACCGCTTACTACCTGCCGAGCTACGTATAAATTTTCAATTTGCTAGGTAGGTACATGTGTATATTACTTAAGGGGCTGTATGTCGACAATTGCTCTTTTTCGAAACGAAAAAAGAAATACTTCTGAACAAGCCACATCTCCTATTTTTATAAGTAGGTATATTACTTCAGGTTCCTACCTAGATTTATATTAAGCTGAAAACATAATAGCAGAAACTTTTCACGATAAAGATATTATTTCAAAATGATATGTTTTATTTATTTATTTATTTATTTGACATAAAGAAATGTTACACAATTTATTTTGAATCCATAGGTCCCGAACTAGTATAAAACTGTGTTTCAGGAGCCGGTGGCTTCTATCATCCCAGTACATTCTGTTATTTTCTAAATTATGCCAAAATAAAAGTAACAATAATTTTAATTTTAAATTACAAAAACAAAGTTATTTGCACCCATTGAGGTATTCAACAAAAGGTTGAGTGCTGCTCAGAGGGAGCAAAAAAAAACAATAAAAATAAAAATAAAAATGCCTATTAAATAAAATAACTATATCTGTGTACAATAAAAACTATTTATGGTGTGCTAGCGCGCGTTGTGTGTGACTATTAAATATTTTTGTGTTTATTTAATGTGCATGTGCGTGTGTGTGAGTGTGTGTGTGTGTGTGTGTGTGTATACGAGTAATTACTTTCGTGTGTGACTAAATTATACATTTTAAAAATAAAAATCAGTGAGCATTTGTTCAATGCCTTCATAATCCCATTGCTCAATCCAGGCGAGTATTATTTTTTTAATCTCATTATTGCTCTTATGCTTTACATTATGATCCTTATTTAATTTATTATATAGATGTGGAACAACCACATTAAATTGTTTTTGGGCAAACCTGGACTTTACTCTAGGAACAAGACATTGATCAACTCGTTTTGATGATTTTGGTAAATAAGGAACAACTTGTTTGTGATATCGTCTAAGACTTTCAAATATGAATAATTTTCTTATGCTAAGAACTTTTGCTTTATTATAGACATCAGTTATAATCAGTTTAGAATTTATGATCGAAATATTTTGATACCTACTATTAAAATCAACTTGTGATTTATTTTTAAAGATAGGTAATATGTAGATCTAGATTTCTATTAGAATAGATTTTCGATAAGTAATTATACATAATTTATATCATTAATTTATTCGAAAAGCTAAGGCGGACCACGCGCCGACGTGTGTTTGTCGTCATTGCAGCGGTCGGTAGGATTATTTATCGAAGTGATTAAAGATGAGTACATCTTTATTCACATATACTATACATTATAAAATAGGAGATGTGGCTTGTTCAGAAGTATTTCTTTTTTCGTTTCGAACAAAAACAATCGTAGACTGGGAGCGCCTTAAGTCGGTGGATCTTGGCCTACATGACATTTGCTATGTGACCGCAAAAATGGTTTTGTGTCACTGCTGAATCACGAAGTCACTGGATGAAATTTGTCTGTCACGCAGCCAAACAGCTAACTTCATGTAAGCCAAGATCTGCCAGCCATACTGTAATAAATTTCGATACCTACTGATACTTCTTTTTTCAGGGAGACTACAAGACACACAACTTGAGCACTAACAACTGTCGCTTGGAGAATATCAAAGGATCTAAGCTCTACAGTCCTTTACTTAATAATGGAGGCAGATGTGTCATTGTAGTAGAAGGGTTCTATGAATGGCAGACTACAAACAAATCCTCTAAAGAAAAGCAGCCTTACTACATCTATTCACCACAGAAAGGAAATATAAAGGTGAAAATAATGTTAGGTTTGAAGGCGGAATGTACAAATAGGATTACGACTGTATTTCCCTTGTGTACTGTATTTCAAAGTATTTGTAAGTATGGTAGACATCCTCTCAAATCTTCAGGTGCTCGGATCCTTGAAGGTGTCTAAAGGGGTTAGTCAGAGGCGAGTCCAAACCTAAACACCTAAAACCAAACACATCCAAACACCTAAAAGAAGTTTGGTGTTAAATTGGAAGAAATAAAGCAACCAAAAAAATGTATATACCCATGATTTCAGATGGATGATCCTAAAACTTGGAACAACAGTTACACAGAAGAAACTGGCTGGTCTGGTGTTCACCTTCTTAACATGGCAGGACTTTATAATGTGTGGCAAAGTGAAGACACAATAATTTACTCATACTCTGTCATCACTATGGAGTCCAATGATACATTTGACTGGCTTCATCACAGAATGCCAGCAATCCTTGACTCGGAAGAAAAAATACAGGTTTTATTTTTTTACCATGCGGCTATGCTTGCTCAGAAGTTGGTTAAAAAGCAGCCTAATGTGCTTTCCAGGTCAGAAATCAATATCCATTTCGATTTTCATAAAAATTTGATAAAACAAACATGGAAATCCAGCTACTAGGGATGAGAACTGTCATGAGATATTTTGAATACCTACCTACCTTTGGAGAAATAAACTCCGTTGGAGGCAAATAAGTAGTTGGGTTACTACGCCGCTGCTTTATTTACAGTTGAATGAATTTTAACCAGTGATTTTCATATTTTCCAGGCATGGTTGGACATAGACGAAGTTAACCCAGTCATGGCCTTATCTTATTTGGAACCTGTCAAAATATTATCCTGGCATCCAGTTTCCACATCTGTTAATAGTTCTAGAAACAAATCAGACGATTGCAACAAAAGAGTGGATATTGAAAAGAAAAAATGTGTCCAAAGAACATTGAACTCATGGTTCACAAAATCAGAGAAGCCTAAATCGAATATGAGCGGTCCTGATGCAAAGCGGTCAAAAAGATAAGTCCAAGTAAAAGCGGCGATAGGCTTTCAACTTGTCACGTATAGGATGCTAATTACTGCAAAATGTGGGCAGTCTCAAATGTGGACGTGCCTCTGACTACTCCACTTTTACACATTTTCTATGATCTCGCCTGGAGATTTGAGAGGATGTCTACCGTATTTGGGGATTATAGTTATGATCCTATTTCATGTTTTCATTTAATTTTCCAAGTAAAACCAGATTTTGTACATAATATTTTATTATCGTCATCAAATTCTTTGGTTTGAACTAGCAAACAATTTTAGGAATCGAATAATTATAATTTTTCGGTGTGGATAGTGCTACTATTATAGTAGAATTATCTGCACCAGACTATAAAAGGGATCTTTAGATCGTAAAGAAATAAATCTTTAGATCGTCTGCTGAACAAGTAACGAATTGAAAAAGCTTTATCAATAGAGCGAACGCTAAATAAATCTAAAAGCGCTAACCATTTGTTAACAAATGGCTACTATTCTAATGTTAGAACTAGCTTTTATCTAGCGGCTTTCGGTGGTACGTGGATGAAAAGGAACCCTAAGCTATTTTAGATGTCCCAAGTTTCATCCAAATCTGTTTGGTTGTCTAAGTGTAATTAAGCCACAAACATCCTTACAACTAAGTAGTTTGAAGGAAACTATTGCTACGGTGACGTACCCGTCAAGATATACAAACAAGTGATAAGAACATACTGTACTGAAAGGAATACTGGCGAAAAGCTCAACTAAAGTACATAAATGTTATGTTGTGCAACTGGGTCCGTACTACAATCTCAAGCAGTATTACTCGCTATGTGAAAGTGACAACGCCATACTTGTTTGTATAGCGTTGTCACTTTCGCTCTTAAAGTAATATAGCTTTAGATTGTAGTACGGCCCCTGTATCTCGAGATATTGCCTCAATAATTCTCATGCATAATCTATACTTATAATAAATCTGTAGAGAGGTAAATTCTGTACATTAAATATATTTCCAAAATAACTATCAGGGGGTGATTAGGGATCGATACTGATGCCAAAAATGCAATCAGTAAAATTTTTGTCTGTCTGTCTGTCTGTCTGTCTGTCTGTCTGTCTGTCTGTCTGTATAACCGTTATAGAAACAAAAACTACTCGACGGATTTTAACGAAACTTGGTACAATTATTTTTCATACTCCTGAGCTGGTTATAGTATACTTTTCATCACGCTACAATCAACAGGAGCAGAGCAGTGAAGGGAAATGTTGGGAAAACGGGAGAAGTTACTCCATTTTTTAAGCTTCCGTCGCATGTGCAACCGTAATGGTTAAAGCTACACAGAAATCATGTATGACGGAAATGTTCTCCTTAAAATTATATAAAAAATATCCCACGACAGCATATGTCTATCTTTTATGGTTGACTCACAATAACACGTGTAACTCCCGATAGCTTAGCAGTTCGAAGCTTTCTGATTATATTTGTCTACTCTTACGTTTATAACACTCTCAGTCATCCCTAATTAAAAAAGTTAACATTATTATCTATTCCATAAAAAAGAATCATAGAAATCAGTATAGAAACACCAAAGTTATACATGAAATACGTTAATAATAAGCCATCGCGCGTAAATACTGTATCATGCTATAAGGATTATTTTTGTATATAAGGTCGCAAACGCACAGGCAGGCGACTTGCTTGGTGCCTAGAGGCTAGCCTAGCGAGTAACTTCGTAAAACGAACATTCTCGAACGTTCGCGACCGGCCTAGCAGCTAGGCGTCAAGCGCGCAGTGCGGCCGGTCGTGAATGTTCGAGAATCGGTCGCCGCGCTTGACGCGTCTCGCGGCCGAAGGTATAAAAAGGCGGGGCGTGTGAGACTGTGTGTGATACTACGCAGCTGGACCCACCGTGGTTAAGCGTTAATTTAAATGCAGTTAAAAATCTATGGAATTGTACGAATTGTACTCCAAAAATCAGGAATTGTACTAGAAGGGGTCCCGAGATATTTACGTTTGAAATGGGCCGGCCAGGAAGTAATCTTAATTGTCGAGTGATCGTTCGTTAAGCGATATACGAGGTCAAGAAGACTTCGCTGTAGACCCCAGAGTTTGTACGAAGTGTGATTGCTACAATCAATCCAAAAAACATCGAAAACATATAGTTTTTAGGGTTCCGTACCCAAAGGGTAAAAACGGGACCCTATTACTATGACTTCGCTGTCCGTCTGTCTGTCACAGGGCTGTATCTCATAAACCGTGATAGTTAGACAGATGAAAATTTCACAGATTATATATTTTTGTTGTCGCTATAACAACAAATACTAAAAACAGAATAAATTTAATATTTAAGTGGGGCTCCCATACTGTATGGGCCATACATCAAACGTGATTTGATTTGGCCGTTTTTTATAGGTACGAAAGCCTTCGTGCGCGAGTCCGACTCGCACTTTGGCTGGTTTTTCAGGTATATTTTGATCAATACTTTTCCGAAAATACAGTGTCAGTCCGATTTTTCGTCCATTTTGTTCCAAATGACAAATTATTTAATAATTTTTAAGAATATCCTGTACGATATCGAATTAAAGAGAGTTAAGCATCTTACCAGAAATAAGTCCGCCCCCACACTAGCGTTTGAACAAAAAAATAAATCATCTAATGTATTGTCTAATGACAAAAAAACTGTGAAAAAAAAAACGTTTTATATAAAGACATTCTGTAGTATATTTAGTATCAGCATTCTGTGTAGCTTTAACCATTAAGGTTGCACACGCGACGGAAGCTTAAAAATAGAGTAAATTCTCCCGTTTTCCCAACATTTCCCTTCACTGCTCTGCTCCTATTGGTTGTAGAGTGATGATAAGTATATTATAACCAGCTCAGGAGTATGAAAGATAATTGTACCAAGTTTTGTTAAAATCCGTCGAGTAGTTTTTGTTTTTATAACGGTTATACAGACAGACAGACAGACAGACACAAATTTTCGTGAATATACGACGTACAGAGTATAGACGCTGTATAGACGAATATACGAAAAATACGACTCACTTTACTGACTGTTTACACAGGAGTTACACGCTGACAGAGTCGCGGGCACAGCTATTTACAATAATATTGTGCGATTCCGTATTGCGATATTTTTCAACAGTATTGTAGATTGACATAATAATATTTCCCTACTAAAATACGAAAGTTAGTCTGTCTGTTACATCAAAACCACTGAGCCGTAAGGAAGGACTTATGCTACTTTTTTTACGAAAAACGACGGAAACGCGGACGAAGTCGCGGGCAACAGCTAGTAGTAAAATAAAGTTCTAAAATTATTCCAGAACTTGATCTTTGTAGTCCCTTGAAATATGCTAGTAAGGTAGGTCACAAAAGTCAAATAACCATCTTACGACTCAGTATAAACTTACACAGCTGTTATATCAGACTTACTAAGGTTCCATAATTCTATAATTAAATAAAGTAGATAATATTAATTATAATAAAACCCATCGATTAAGTGTGAACGTCAGAATGGCGGTACCAATCGCGTACCAAATGGTACTATTTGAAAAAATTGGTACCATAATTATATATTCATATATTGTTCCAGATGGTTCTAAATGTCTTATAGGTATAAAAAGGGTCCTGTTGAGGTACCAAATAGTATTTGGGTCCCGTCATCTTGACGTTTATTATTTAGGTTTAGGGAAGTCTACCCTTAGAACAATGTAAAGTTTGTTGATGCTATCCGTTTTGCGCATCTAACTTTTAACCTACATACTGGTGATGATTCTGTTGTCAACGCTATACCTAAAATGGGTCGCTCTTATTCCTTTTGTATTAAAGTCTAAATAAGCGCAACCTCAAAATGACAGTCCTAAAACTTAGGATAATATAATCATTTCTCTATTTTATTTCGCTTATTTTACACATCCAAGCAGGGACTGAAAGCGGTAGAGGTTAACGGTATTGGTACCGCAAAAATATAACGGTACCGTTATTCGATAGCGGTTGGGCCATACCGAAATTATACCGGTATGGAATAACGGTATCGAAAAAATCTTGAGTGTCGTTCGTCGGCTATGAGAGAAGGGAGGAGGGGGGGGGGAGGGCGCGTGAGGGGCAAAACTCAGAGCGAGTTCGTTTGTTGTGAACGCACACACACGTCTTTGTCAATCGAGCGACACACAGGTTAATAAAACTTTGTTTGTTTTTGTTCTGTTCTGTTGCGCACGCGTTCACGCACAGTAGGTAGGTACCTACCTACCTTTAACTATAGATTTTGACACGGGTCTTTATCACGTAATTAAGTACCTACCTTTAATTTATTTTCCCGACTATGACGTCTGCTCGCGACCATGGCTATTGTAATTATTTGTAGGTAAGTAACATAATCGAAATGTCGGGAAAATAAATTACCGGCAGGTAGGTATTTACCTAATAAATACACATAACTTCTCTTTTATTTCTTTATGATAAAATTTAAATTAAAGTAGGTGGCGATTCTATTGTGCCCATAAAAAAATTTCGGAATCCTAAAACACCATCGCTCTTATTCCTTTACGTTAAAGTCTAAATTTGCGTAACCTCAGGATGACAGTTTTAAAACGTAGGCTAGTTTTAAGTAATTTAACTATTTTTTTACGTAAATCTAGTCAATAAAAGTAAAGTGAAATTTTGATTTTCTTATTTATTTCGTTCATCAGAAATAAACGAAAAAAAATAATTCCAAATTTAAAATTTTGAGATTACTCAAATTTAGACTTTATTGTAAAGGAATAAGAGCGAAATTGTTTTAATTGTTTATTTTTTTGGAAATTCTAATTGTAGAACGTTGCCAACAGAACAATTAATTACTGATTAGCGTATTAGATTATGACCTGTATTTAAATATAGGACAATTTTTATCTATACCCGGTCATAGTCTATCTATAAACCAAATTTCAACCAAATCTGTCTGTTTAGTAGTTGAAGTAGTTGTAGGATGGATGTTTGTTACTGTGCAGTCGGCGGATCTAGGCACTGGTGATGTTAGCCGTTTGGATGCGCGGCAGACAATTTTCGGCTTTATACAGTGACATAATAACCATTTGTGCGTTTCTACGGCTAACTTCACGAGTGCCTAGATCCGCCGACTGCACAGTAACAAACATCCATCCATCTACACAAACTTTCGCATTTATAATATTAGTAGGAAATATAAAATAAGTAATAAAGATAACATTAATACATGTTTAAAATTTGCATAGTTTTTTTATTTTTAATCAATTTTGTTGTACATCTAGTGTTTAAAAGGTGGATAAGTTACTTGGATTTCTTCGCCCATTTTATGTTGCCCTTTTACTGCGTCAACAATCTTTGAGATATGCCTATACGCCATGTTTCGCATACATGGACGTACAAATTGTAGCTCATCCAAGAGCATGTGACAGAAATGATAACTTCCCTTATCAATTTTATTTTCTCTGACACAATCATCGCATTCGAAAACACATTCAGTTCCTGGTTTCTCTTTTTCTTTTTTCGGCGACGGCATACAGTTCTTCAAATGTAAATCAGATTCATATACAGGGGACACTGGGGCTGATGGCGATCCTTCATCAGATGAATTAGAAACTCGTCTATGATCTGCTTTTTTGCGTTTGCTAACTGTCGGCAAAATACTCTGCGACATTCCAACATCCAAGCCGCAAAAAACATCTGATGACAGACGTCTTTTTCTACCTAAAAAAAGGTTATACACATTGAGAAGAAATAAATAAAACCCACATACCATTTCCCACAAATTAATACAGTTTTCTGCCCGTCCATATATTTATTTATACTTATTTTGATGGAGTTAGTCATCTGTGGCAGTTATTATAATAACAAATAGATTTATGTTAAACTAATAAATAAATAAATAAATAGATATATATTGTTGGACATTTTACACATCGCCATCTAGCCCTAAACTAAGCAAAGCTTGTACTATGGGAACTAGTTAACTGATAGAATACTTAGGTAAATAATTTTATACTTAAGTAGGTACATAAATAATTATGATAGATATAGTTAGGTACTAACACCCAGACACAGAACAAATATCTATGTTCATCACACAAATATTTGCCCCGGGTTGGGATTGAACGCACAACCTACAGCGCTGAAGAAATTTTAAGTTTCGGTTTAGGCTGTGTGTTGATAGATCAGTCAGTCAGTAGGTAAAGCAAAATTTTTATATATGTAGATAGGTAAGTAAATACGATATAAACTTCGAAAAGTGAGGCATCTATTCCCAGTCTTACCCTTCACTACACACGCACAACACAACAGTGAGGCATCTATTCCTAGTCTTACCCTTCACTACGCAACAGTGCATAGGTGGGTGGGTCAAACAAATATCTACCTATTATAAATTTTTAATTATAGGTAGGTATTAGGTAACCTATACTTACCTACCACATACCACATAATATTTATACTTTAATAGTAAGTAAAGTACATAGGTACTACCTACTCTATACGGCTTTCATTGCAGTTTAGGTGAAATAGGTAGGTAGGTATTCTCTAAAATTTATGAGTATTCCAATTTATATTTCCCACCTAAACTTCATTGAAAGCCATAACATGATAAACATAGTTTTTACGAAATAAGCCGGCTGACCCGGGTTGGTGGATCTTGGCATCTGTGAAGTGAGCTGTTTGGTTGCGCGGCAGACAATTTTCGACCTTATCATGGTTTTGTGTCACTGACACAAAACCATTTCTGCGTACACACAGCTAACTACACGAATGCCTAGACCCGCTGGCAAACTGTAGGTAGGTACCTACCTACCTAGGTGGGTAGGTACCGAGGTAGGCAGGTACCTACATTCAATAGGTACAAAACATAGTGAGGCAGGTAAGGTCAGTAGGTACCTACCTACCTACGTGCCGTGTCACAGCAAGAATGGTTATGTGTCACTGGATAAGGTCAAAAATTGTCTGCCGCGCAACCAAACAGCTATCTTTACGTAGGTAGGTAGATACTTACCTAACTAAACTAAGATCCGCCGACAATACCTACTAGGTAGAGGTAGATACAGTACCTACTACGTAGGTAGGGAACAGACCTATCATCTAAGTAATGAAATTTTGAGTTCGATTTTGAATTTGCAGTTCGCTATAGGTATAGTTCGTATGTCGCATCACACACAACTGAAACTGACACAACACAACAAAACAAACGTAGTAAGTCGTTTGATGCACCGACCGCCGCCGCCGCCGCTCCCCGCCGCGCGGGGGAGTGAGAAAACCTATAATATTTGGGTAGAAATTGCGGTATCGTTATTCAACCTTTAGTATACCACTATGAATTTCGGTAGAAGCTTTTCGGTACCGTTATATTTTTAGGTATTGAAATATATGGAATACCGGAATTTATCGGTATGACGTCATATCGATAAATAGAGGTATCTTAATTTTTCGGTTATTCGGTCCCTGCATCCAAGTATCATCTTAGTCAACACCAATTTGCATGTTGACTACATTTTGCGTTTCACTTACGAAAATCGAAAATTTATTCAAAACTATGTTAAGTTTTAGAACTGTCACGTTGATGTTAAGCCAATTTAGACTTAAACGTAAAGAAATATAAGCAATCCATTTTAGTTTTAGCGTGGACAACAAAATCGCCACCATTACCTACGTAGGTATAACCTATTTACTAATAACTCGTCACACTAGCCACTACAACTAGCATAGCTACCACTAAAGATATGAATGTTTTCATTCAATGACGCAACTTTTAGCTGCTTTTCAGTAATCATGATCATTTCAGTTGTAGGATGTCCACTGCTGAACTTAGACCACAGTTACTACTTCAAATTTTTTTAAACAATAACCACTTTTTTTACTGGACGGATTATTATTTATACTATTTACTTGAAGGCAGAACTAGCAGAAGGCCACGCTGTATTCAGCATGCACCTATCCAACATCGCTTATAACTAAACACTTGTAGATCACGAATACAAAAATCGCGCCATTTTGAGGCTTGTAATTTCACCGGCAACTATACCTATCCTTAAAAGATGATTCAATACAAATAATACCTACACACTGTACTTAATGAAGTCGATAAATTGTTTTAGGTAAGATCGTGTTTTGATAGTACATAGCTTTATTTGTAGAGAAGAATTTGAATGGTACAAGTCATTGATTGCAAAACACTATAAATCTATTTTTATGCATAGTTCTGTGGCTAAGACTATTTCGGCGGGGTATTTAGGCGGTGTAAGCAAACTAATTGTATTAGGCATACAAACTTAAACTAAAACACAACTTTGCAACATTATTACATACAACAAACAAATGTTTAGACAATTAAAACATACATTTTGACTATCACCGAAAAAAACAAAAAATCTCTTTCAAAATCCCGATGGGTGAAGTAATATTTTCACCAAAACAGTTTACAATTTTTTCATCAAACGAAATAAAAATATCTTTTTAGTCAAAACATAGTTAGCAAACGAAATACATTATACCTACAGACCTACACCTACGTGTATACAAGTAAGAGTATAATTATATTTACATAGGTACTAATTACATACATTAAAATTAAAAAATATTAGCGTTATTTTTGGCAGTATCCAAGTTAATTTATTTTTAAAATAAGCTGTATGGATAGGTACCATTATTTGAGCATCCCTATTCTTACGCAAAAGTGTAAGGAGCCTGCCTGACGTTGTCAACAATATCCCTGTAGTCGGCTTCGCATGTGATTATGGCGTGGTTTTTTATGAAGTCTTGCACAAAACTGGTAACTTCACGTTTATCTAAAACAAAACGAACGTAATTAAGCACGCTTTTTTTATACAAGCTTTTTTTTGACAGTGGCCCTTTTTAACAAAAGATACAGATAATCTAATAGGTTTGCTACAAAGACGTCGAAAGTCAGCAGGTTTATTACCTGAAAATCAATCTTCACCAGCTGATTTTCAAATTTGAAAAAGCTGTGGGAACATCTTTCTCAAGTTTAGACAATATCAATGGCATAGTAACTGTTAAATAATCATTCACTTTATTCCAAGATTTTATAATAGTTACTATGGACATTGGTATTGTCTATTGGTCTGGTCTGACCCACAAAGCAATTAATTTAAGTACCTGGATATTGCTTGCATTTGAAGATAAGATCTATCAGATATTTGACCACAGACTTGAACAGGTTCTTTCCTCTGATGCGGCCCATGCCGTAGTATGGAGTGAGGGTGGTCAGAACCCACATGGAGATCCGAGTTTTGCAGCTCGACACCAGTTGCGGACTTTCTTCGATAGGCGATAGTATGCCTTCATCATCATCGTCATCTGGGCCGAAGAGTTGGAGGTACAATGTTTTAATCTGAAAAGAATTACGGCAACAAAATGCAAATTTCCTCTCCAATTATCAATTTCAATCAGGTAAGTTCACTGGTGATCGTAATTGGTAAAATTTTGTATGACTGTCAAATCAGAGCAGCCAATCGCAAAACAAATAACAGGCGCGAAATTTAAATCTAGCGTATAATTTGGGATACCCATTACATGACTTACTTACCTTTGCAAGTTTATTCCTATTATTATCACCAATTTGGTACAGTGTCTCCAGCAGATCTTTCTTCAAGAAATACTCTTCACAGTGCCATTTACTGACCATCTTTTTCTTCTTCAAGTCTTTTGCTTTATTCCCCGTTTTATTTTGTTCCTCTTTTTGCTCTGGTTGATTAGTTTCTTTGTTAATAAGTATGTCAGTCAAAGTGGCCAGTCTTGCATCAAGAGACTTAATTTGTGCTGCATGGTTTTCAATGACTAAATCATTTATTATCATTGATTGAGCTGAATTAGAAGAGATCTCTATGCCGGAGTCACTAGCTTTACTTCTGCTGTCTTCAAGACTTATGGTCTCATCTTGTGTATTTTTGGGCTCAATATTATTGTATGCCTCAAACAAATCATCATCTGTTTGGTCTGTATGAAAGAGTTTTTCTAATTGCATCATTACATCATCATCATTTTCAGTATGCATTGGGGTCATTATTTTGTTGGTTTGGATTAGCTGTTGGACTGGCATTGATTGTTTTCCTATATCGGTGATATTGAGAATTTCTGTTTGAAGAGGCTTAGGGTTTGTTGTGCTTGGAATATTTACATTATTTTTATTAATCTGCGCTGGTTCTGGGGTAAGAGTTTGCATGTTTGTTGCGACTGGTATCTTATACTGAGCGAGTAATGTGTTTGCATTCTTACTAGTTTGTAATAATGCTGTTAAATCATCAACACTTTGGGGTGAACTCTTTCGTCGTCTTTTACTGTCATTTTCATGACATTTGCAATCACATTCAGTGCTTGTACCAGTGGATGTTTGCGTTTTTTTGTCATTTGGTGGAGTTCTTAAAGCTTCCAACAAACTACGGTATAATTTACCGTTTTCAGTATTTTGTTTTACATCTTTTATCTACAATAGAGAAGTTTTATAAAATATCAAGTTTTGAAAATCACACTAATAATGTTATCAATTAATGAGAAAGTTTGGATGGCTGTTTGTTGCTAACAAATTTGGTAAATATATGGATTATTTACTGGATTTAAACAAGAGAAATATCCAGAAACCACATGCTGTCCAAGCCATGTGGTTTCAAAATACAAAACTTCTAAGCTGTGCTGTAGAAGCAGAAGCTTATAAAATCATAGTTTAAAAAACTCACCACTGAAACAATCTGTGTCCTATAAAGTTGTATTACCATGCTTTTTTGAGCTGCCTTCATTTCTATTATTTTAGCACATCTCCATATACCGCTGGGCAAGTATATATTTTTATTAAGGAGCTTTTGGTTTGTCTCATAGTTCACAGAGAGCAGTTTTACCATGTGCTTCATATAATGCTGGCGCACCTAAAAAAAAAAGAGTATTTACCTTCTTAGATAAAATAATGAAGGTATATTCTAACTACAATGTGGTATACTAAAACATTCTTACGTTGTCTATAAATGTGATAAAATATAAGATAAGCTACAGCTCAGTGTGGTTACTAAATGGATCAGTGACAGCTAAATAAGTGCTTCCATGCTTCATATGCATGTTAAGATCTGGGTCTTGGCTTTAAAAAGTTTCCTAGGCCTTTGGATGGCCCAAAAAACCAATCACTACGAGTTCACCAGTTACTCATACAAACTTACATAAATTGACCCATTGTTGAACACAAGTTTTCATGTACATGAAGGTGTATGGTATGTGATATTGATACTGTAGTACATAAATAAAATAGAGAATTAAAGGATAGGTACTAAAGTTAGCAAATTTACTTACTTTTGATATCAGGAGGTCAGGTTCCGAGTCAATGGTTGGACATTCAAAAAATGTATTATCACTTTCGCTTATAAGTTGATCCACATAACGGTCGGAGTCCCAATCAGAAAGATTGTATTTTGTATTCATTTTGCAAGACGCAGCCATGCATACACCGGCCAGGCATCGGCCTTCCAGAAACGTTGTGATTGTGAGAATGCGACCTGTTTGCTTTTCTATTTGCACTGCACAGGTCACAGTATTTGTTTATTAGAATTATCTGTTTGTATTTTACTTGATAAACGAGTAACCGCAATAAAACAAAGCAGCCGAACCGGAAAATAAAAACAAACAACAAAAACAATAAATTCAATTCTTCAAATGTCTTGTGTCTTGTGTCTGGCTATGGCTAAAGTACTTACCACCTACCACACCACAGATAAGATAAGATAGCTCTTGGTCTTGTTTGACATATTATTGATTGACATGATAACCATAAAATATTTAAGGAGCAAAAATATTAAGGCATCGTTTGCACGATTAATAATTATTGATTTGGTCTAATTTTATTCTTATAAAGTTACCTACTGAACATGTTACTCTGCTTCAGTCTACTCTAACCCAAGCTGGCTCATCATTTTCCTGCCGCGCAGCCCTAATTAGAACTTTATCAAAGAAAAGAATACGTAATATTAAAATGTAATCACCAAAGAGCATTTAAGTGGTAATCACTACAACGTAAGATAGGCTTCACTACACACGTTCCGAGCGAGAAATGCAACATTTAAGGCCCATTTAGACGGGGAGAGTTTCTCGTCTCGAAGATACGATTATCGAAGGAATATAAAACATTTTTTTCGTCTAAACAATCGCTCTCCTCGCTCGTTGCCTTGGGCGACAATTGCCTTGCAATGGAATATTATTATGTCCGTGTAAACAGAATTTCAAAGCAATAATCGTATTTCGAGATTTTATGCCAGTTGCTACCATGAGTGCAGTGCGCGAGGGTGTTTTAATTACCTATATCTGCTCTTCTAAGGCAAGAATTAATTAAACGGAAAAAGAAAAAAAGGTGTTGGATTAAAAAATGGATAACGAGAAGAAATGATTTGGGAGCATCTAACACGTTGTGCCTTGAATTACAATTTTAAGATGAAGAGACATTCAAAAATATGTTTCGGGTTACGAAAACTCAATTTATATATTTACTTCAAAAAATTGGACCATCTATACAAAAAAGTGATACAAATATGCGTCAAGCTATAGCTGCTCGTACTAGCATGGGTGATATTGACTATTTTGGCTAACGGTTGGGTATCCGATATTTAGTTTCTTTACCGGTATCGTCAACCATTACTCAATATCGGTACTTAAGTATGAACGAAAGCCATGTTACCTACTTCTGACTGTTCTAACTATATTGATACCTTATCCGTTTCCATTGTGTTGGTTGGTTGCTAACACAAAGAGCTATTTGTATTAGTTAGACTGATGAATTACACAGGTAGTATCAGTGATGCGATAAAAACTGAGCTTTATAATATTGAATATATTTGTTGTTAGAATATGTTTTTATGCCGAGTGGAAGGTACCTCGACTTTCAATCTGAAGGTTGTGGGTTAAAATCCGGGCGTGCATCAATAGATTTTTTTCATAATAATTTATATGCGTATGAAAAACACGTGCTCAAAACGGTGAAGGAAAACATTGTGAGGAAACCAGCTTCCTTCATGCTTTACTAGGCTTAGGAGTTTAGGACTAGCACATTTTATATTCGCAAGTGGTAGGTACCTATTTCGATTTGCATAAATAAAAAGTGGCGCTTAAAAAATCACCAAAAAATTTAACTACAAACGTCTGCGTTAAATTTAATATTCAAATTAGGAACCTACCTATATTGCGCGCAATCACTCAACCACTACAAGTAGGTACAATTCGAACTCAAAAATACAAACAACAACAAGTAGGTTTGCATAGTTGCACACGCCACCATGAGCCAGCCGAGCGCCAGCGCGTGAGTTTAATATCTTATAAAGCTTCTCATCAAAACTCGACCTCATTAGCCTACGAATAAGGTCTATTTGAAACTCTTGGTAGCGATAGCCAAAATGTATGATTTTGGCTATCAATCAATCACACCAACAACCAGCGTAACTTAATACATTTCTTAAATTGTGCAGGCGAAACTCAACCTTATTTCTCTAACATTATGGTGTTCGAAACATGCTTTCATAGGTCAAAGTATAATGAACAATATTTCAGCTATTCGCTAGTCATATCTTCATCTCGCTTACGCGCTTGAAAGTTAGCGCGATAGAGAAGGATACCATAATTATTTTGGGTGCCAACTAAAACAACCGTACAACTTACCAACTTAGTGGTCTGACTAGCTGACATGGCTGTTGGTTGTTTCAGTTGATCAGTTGGCACCCATAATAATTATGGTATCCCTCTCTACCGCGCTAACTTTCAAGCGCGAAAGCGAGATGAAGATATGATTCATAGCGAGATGAAGATATCTTCATCTCGCTTACGCGCTTGAAAGTTAGCGCGGTAGAGAGGGATACCATAATTATTATGGGTGCCAACTGATCAACTGAAACAACCAACAGCCATGTCAGCTAGTCAGACCACTAAGTTGGTAAGTTGGGTGACAGATATTTGTTCGTGACTTGCGCAGTTCGCTCGCGCGTTTTCTACAGATATTCAATTCAACAACGGTGGTTGGACTTGATTCCACCGGTACGCTACGCTACGAGCATGCCAACGGATATCAGTTACGTTTGGCTATAGCCGACACAGACACATGTCTAGCTCGTACAAAATTGGAAATAACTTTAAAATATTTAGCTACAGGAGATCCATTTCAAACATTATCAGAAATATTTAGAGTACCTAGGTGTACCATAAGTTACTTTTTGGTAGAAGTTCTGCAAGCTATTTACACTGCATTGGAAGATTTTATTAGTAAAATCTATAATAAAATAGTATGAATAAAAAACGTTTAACTTCAAAATCACTTAACTATCATAAGATTATCTAAGCATTTATTCAACATCAGTCTTGCTTTGATAAGGTAGATTACAAAACAATAATACCCAATTCTTTAGCAAAATCATTCAGGGCTGCATTTCTTGCATCACGGTTTTTATAATTATCATTCTCCGTGTTCCACAAACACTCGTAACTTCTATACAGTTCAATTAACTTAATATTGTCGGCAGAACCGAATTTAAAAGATTTTTGTGCCATTTTTACGAACAATGTACTAGTAGGTAATCACTTAACTCGACTGACAAATCTCGCACTAAAAACGATTCAAACTGATTTGTACGATACTCGTATCAACTTGAAAATATGTCACAGGAGATCGTGTTTATACAAGTCGAGACTCTCATAAGCAAGAATCTGCTTACTATACTTTTGTTGTGTAAACAAACATAGGCAATTATCGCCTAGCGATAAGTCATATGCGAATCTCGTATGACATAATCGTAGGCGAGATTTTATTTCTTGCCTGTATGTAAACATTTTGATACGATTGTGTTATGGCGATTATTGCTTGTGATAGTAGCGTATGGTTTCTCGTAAGGAAACGTACGATAAACTCTCCCCGTCTAAATAGGCCTTTACATATAACTATCCTAACCTACTACCAAATAAATACATGAATGAATGGATGGACACAGTTTGCAACCCACACACCATTAAGGTTTTGTGAGGCCTTCCTTCTTCCTTCCAAAGAGCATATAAGGTTCCTTCCACCAAGCCAAAACCAACCAAAGCCAAAAATAAACAAGTGTAAAAGTAGATACTTAACTACAAACTACAAAAAAAAGTGTTTACTTGTGAAAGCAAAGACTGCGTTCTTCCTCCAAGGCTAATCGCCTGACTTCTAACTAACTTGTTTAGGCTGTGCCAGTTTGTTGTGTGGCAATGGCAAACCAAGATCATCAGTTGCTGTCTCAGTACATAAAAGATGTTCATACCTCACTCAGAAAAACATCATCGGAATTAGGAGCAGAAAGAGCTTGGCATGAACACTGCAAGAACATGAGTTTGTTAGAAAAGTATGCAGATTATATGCAAAAACTAGCCACCACTCATTGGGAAAACAATTGTGCGAGTGATAATAGTCAAGCCACTAGTCGTATTGAGTGGACAGTGAACTATTGCAATAAGTATTTCATCAACAAGGAATATGAAAAGTATACAGAGAAGGAACAAGCTATCGCTTCCAAAATTGAACTCAATTTGGAAACTATGGAAACATTTTCAGAGCGTTTGAAATTAATTGATGTAGGCAGCTGTTACAATCCTTTTAAAATATATGAAAACTTAGATGTTACAGCCATAGACCTATGCCCTGCCAATGACTCTGTATTACAATGTGATTTCTTAAGTGTCCCAGTTGGAATTAAAACAATTATAGAAGGTTCTAAAGTTGTACAATTACAGCAACAAAGTTATGACATAGTAACATTTTGCTTTCTTTTAGAGTACATTCCTAGTTCGGATCTTCGAATATCAGCTTGTATGAAAGCTCTTTCCTTATTGAGACCTGGTGGTTTACTGATTATTAACACTCCTGATTCAAAACATGTAGGTGCGAATTCGAAACTTATGAAATGCTGGCGCTACACTTTAGCTAATATAGGATTCAATAGAATAAAATATGAAAAGTTTAGACACATGCATTGTATGGCATTCAGGAAGTCACTGCATAAGAATATTGCTGCTCGATGGGCAGAATTACATAAAGAGCCATATATGGAGTATGCAATTCATATACCACAAGACTTCCACCATGATACTACATACAAAAATGATCAGAGCAATTATTGTCTTTCAAATGATCTGATTTTAGATTTTCAAGAAATGCCTTTCAGTGGTATTTTAGACTAAGTTGTACATGAAAATGAATAAAAAAATTACCACAGTCACATTTATTTTTACTTAGCAATAATTTGATTTTCACTATCAAGACTTTTAAGATAATAACAATTGTATACTGCTTTCAGGCAGCTGCAAATTTAGCTTTGCGTTTTTCCAACTTCTCTTTGTTTTCAATATCGGTCATGATTTTAGAGACAGATTGACCAAATCGCTCTGCCCGTTTTTTCAGTTTATCAAGATTTTCACTGAGAGAGCCAGTAGGGACAGGTGATATGTCCCTACTAGTGGTACTGCTAGTGGTGGAGTTTGCAGAGTTAGTGGTGGAATTTTGTCCAAACCTCTTCATCCGAGCCTCTTTTCTCTCGGCCTCAGACATCTGCACTGGCAGCCCAAACCGTTGAGCCCTCGATTCTAATTTTGATTTAGAATCTGCATCAACAGTTATCTTCACTTTGTTACTCTTAGCTGGAGGCTCTGAAGATTGGTCATCATTTTTTTCTTCTGTTATTTTTATGGAAGATATTGAAATTGTTCTGTTCAAAACAATTTTCTTGGTAGAGGGCTCTTTATCGCCTATTTTATCGTTAATTTTGTCATCATCAGATTTAATTTTAGTTGTATCGGAAGCTGTGATCTTTCTTTTGAGAATTCTTTGAGGTTTTGCTTCAGATTTTGCGGGTTGTTCTGCTAGTGCCAATTCTTCGTTCAGAGTGTCAACAGCGGTATCATCGAGTATGTCGCCATGACTTTTAACATCTTCATCGTCTAAAACGCCATCAGAATCAATATCTGAATCCAAATTTATATCAGCATGTTCGTCGTTACTGTCTGAGGCTTGAGACATGGATGCATGAAGCCTCGCTATTAGTTCAGCCTTGTCACCAGCAGTTGAGAGACCTCGCGTTTTTAATTCTTTTCTCAAATCAACTACCTTCATTTTGTTAATATCTCCCACAGTTGAATCGGCCATTGCTGGAATTTGGTTCAATTATTTTTGTAATTTGCTTGATATTGATACGAAAATGTAGTAAAGCGCCCGGCATGAATCAATCAAACAATGACAATGATGTAAAATGGTAAAATTGTAAACTATAAACCATAGACAAAAAGACTATTCATTCATTCAATGTTGTTTTGTTTCTGATGTCGATTCCATAGACAAAATGATGGCTCTTTTGTACGATCAATATAAATTGACAGGTCCCCTAAAAATAACTAAATTTTGTGCCAGATGCAGTCCTACGCGCGTGGTTTTTGAAGTGCGTACTGCCAGACTTATCGAATGATAGTTAGAGCAAAGATAAAAAAAACTTTGTAAATTAACATCTATACTATCATAAAATATAAATTAAATAGGAACACGACCGTAATCCCCAAGTACGCTAGACATCCTCTCAGATCTTCACATCACAACACTCGGATCATTAAAGACGTCTAGAGGCCGGTCCAGAAATTGTACTACACTACAATAATGACTAGTAACGCCATCTATACTAATATTATAGAGGAAAGATTTGATTGTTTGTTTGTTTGCATCGAATAGGCTCCGAAACTACTGGACCGATTTGAAAAATTATTTTACCATTAGAATCCTACATTATCCCTGATGAACATAGGCTATAGAATATTTTCAAAAACGTTAGGGATCCGTATGAAAACTTCAATATTGTAACCCAAGGTGTGAAAAAAATCCTTATAACGCGTACGCTGCGGAAATTATTGACAATAGAGCAAAGTAATGTACTACAGTTTTAAAGAAGACATCAATATCTACAAATAAATCAACAATACCATTTGTCTAACTATTAGGGATCCGTATAAAAACTTCGATAATGTAACCCAACGTGTGATAAAAAATCCAAAAAAATCTTTATATCGCGTATGCTGCGGAAATTATTGACAATAGAGCAAAGTAATGTACTACAGTTTTAAAGAGGACATTAATATCTACAAATAAGTTAATAATACCATTTTTCTAACTATTAGGGATCCGTATGAAAACTTTGATAATGTAACCCAACGTGTGATAAAAAATCCAAAAAAATCTTTATATTGCGTATGCTGCGGAAATTATTGACAATAGAGCAAAGTAATGTACTACAGTTTTAAAGAAGACATCAATATCTACAAATAAATCAACAATATCATTTGTCTAACTATTAGGGATCCGTATAAAAACTTCGATAATGTAACCTGGGTAAAAAAATACCCATAAAATCGTTATAATTCGTTACTCCCGTGCGGAGCCGGGGCGGACTGCTAGTAGTTAATAAAAGTCTAATTCTTATCAAATGGTTTGTAACTGGCAAGACACAATGGTTTATCGAGGACGAATAATTTTATGAAGGCAAGACGTTTTGTTACTGAACAGTCAAATATAGTTAAAGAGGGTTTGATTGTGGTTGTGGGGGCACCACTAGAGGAATTATATTGTTTAGTTTAGAGGTAACAGATTTTTCAGATACACACAAAAATAATAAAATACACATAAATATTATAGAATTTAATTAGGGTACATACAAACATTTTGTAATGTTGGAGTATAGTAATCAAACTAATAAGCACTTCTTTGAGTAGCTAGTGAAAATTCGTGGTAAGTAATCTATAGCTGTATTAAAAGTAGTAAAATAAAACTGTTAGAGGGGAACTCGACGAAGTATATACATACCTACAGTTTTCTAGGTCCCTATAGTAACAAAAATATATCTTTACTAATGTTTCGTAACAATCTATGTGCAGGTAGTCGACGCCATCGAAACAAAATCAATCCGGGAGGTAAACATCAGTGCGGAACTAACATCTCGACTCCTCTCCTTCAACAATAAATTAAATAATAGTGAAGCTCGCGCCGTCACATTAATATATTTTTTAATTCAAGTGTGGTTAAATCGATTAAAACATTCCATCACTAACTTTATCTACATTATATGAAATCACACTGATATTTGGAAAGGCAACAAAACAAACAAGCATCTACTATAATAGGTAGTGTTAGCGTAAGGCCTACTTCAGACCGACCCACGTGTCGGAGACGCAATGACTACGCTCCGACGCGGTACGAAGCATGCTTCTAACATTATCCAACTTTTTCATGGGCACAGTTAAAAATTGCGCCTTAGATTCGTAGCGACGAAGATCAACAGCGACGCATAACGCATCCAAGCATTTGTAATCGAGCAAACAATTTTAACTTGCGCCATGCATCCTGTACATAAGTTGAATTTGAAATTGCACAACTAATAACACCCCAATCGCACGATCCCAAAATAGACATTTGACCGAACTGTGAAGAACGATGCCAGATTAGTAATAAAATATACAGGGAAAACAGAAAAAAAAACAACGAATAATACAAACCTATGCTACAGTAACATTAAGGTTGCAAACAAAAGTTTGGTTACCCCATCTATTGTTTGCGTATTAATTTGTAGAAAGCAGAAACAGTCTAATATAGTGCGTATTACGCTTCAACTACATACAAAAACATTTTGTCATTGTCGTTCCATACCTTACTTAACGCCTCGTGCATGGGATGTCAACCACAAAGTGTAATAAGGTAGGATGTAGTGTGTGCCAACACGACTATTTCATTCAGGCGAATAGCGAAACTGCCGGGTTTAAAGCCCAGAGACAATAAAGTCTATGGCCAGAACGCATTTATTCATAAGTGACATTACGAGACTGCATTGGACAAAATCGATACCCCAAGTTTATGCACTCTCGATACTCATACACTGGGCATTGAATTGCTCTATACAAAGTAACATCTACGACATTTTGCCGTCATTACTACACCAAGCAATTTATGAAGTCAAAATGTCATAGAAAATCCCTGCGTGGACCACTTTGAGTAGATCAAGCTGGTACTAAGATTACAAAATGAGTGCACTAGCCAGTTCTGATCAGGGCACCCGCAGACAGTCCGGTCGGTCGGCGCCGGACCCTAATTGCCTTCGAGACCCAAAAGGTAGCAATGCCATTTAGATATTGCAACGCCTCCGATTTCACCCGGGCCATTGCATCACTATTCCGGCGTAGATCCCAGACAATCTCTATGACATTTTGTCGTCGTAATTCGATGCGTGACGCCGATATAAAAAAAAATCGGACAAACTGTGCTCTAGCGTGAATCGCGACACAACTGCTTCGTTTAAAATCTAGTTGAGTCTAGATAAATAATGATTTTGGTTCTGTAAAACGAGCCGGTCCTAAGGTCTGGGGATGTGCACTAGCTGGTTGTGGGCGTTCGGGGACAGTCCGGTCGGTCGGCGCGGGCCCGGGGCCGGCGGCGGCGGGGCCCTGCGCGGCCCTACCTGCCCTCGGGCAAGCCGCGGGCTGCGCCGCGAGCCACGCCGGCTCCTTCCTGGAAACACACATCGTTTTACATAATAATACTGAAATTTAGCGGCGATGGGCTTGCAACCTGTCACGTATGGAATGCTAGCTACTGCAAAATGCGGGCATGTGCCAAATATAATGTTTGGACGTGCCTCTGACTACCCCCACTAGACATCTTCAAAGGATCTAAGCGCCTGGAGATCTGAGAGGGTGTCTACCGTACTTGGGGATTACAGTCGTGATTCTATTTATTTTTTAGTGAAATTTATTATTGAAAAAGGCTTACATTTATGTATTAGAGTAGATTTGCTGTATGGCTTAATATCAGGTAGGTAAAAGACTAGATAATTATATATTTGTAGAAGGCTAACAAGGATTCGATCGGCGGCCAGCTACGATATTCGTAACGTAAAAGTACATTGACGCGACAGTTTCAGCCGATCTGAGAACTTATCTCAACAAAATCAAACAAATTAATTAAATTTCATACAATTTGGAAACTTGATCACACTTGATCAGAAAACTAACAAACCGACATAACATGTAATAATTCTAAAATAATTCGACAACAGAATGAAATAGGTCGTCAAACTTTAACCTTTGTGCGTGCGGAACGTACCTTTGTCCTAGGCTGCGGTTTGACGCGCAGAACTGCGGCTGGTGCGGGGGCTGCGGGTGCTGCGGGGGCGATCGGCGCCAAAGGGGCCAAAGAGGCCAAAGAGGCCAAGGGGGCGGGGGGAGGCAGGGGGGCGGGGGGCGCCGTGGCGGGGGGCCCCCGTCCGAGAGAAGCGAGCATCAGCCCACGCAGCAGTGCGGCGCGCGACTCAGTCTCGGAGCTTGATTGCTCTTCTGCGCCGCCTGCGATGTTATTAAAGATTACATTTTATACTTCACTAGTTCTTCACTAGAGGATCGATCACTATAGCGATGTAAGTCACTATTATTCACAGAACATAATTTTATTTTATTTACTTTGTAATTGTATGTAGACTATTGATTTGACAGTATGAAAAATAAAAGTGATGTTGATAGTAATCTAGTAATCTGTGTATTATGCCTTGATAAAGCGTTAAATAAACAATGATTTATTATAAAACCCATAGCATAGTTCAAATTATCTTTTTTTAAACGCCACAAAACGTTCAGGATTGGTCGAATCGACGTAACATGCTTGTCAATATGGCATCGCCTGCCTTGAAAAACTTGACGTTTGTTTATTTGTTGACAAGCATGTAACGTCAGAGAAACTAGTCCGACGATATTTGCATAAAGAAGCGTTTTTGCGGGTTATTTAAATTGTCGATATTTAATTTACATTTTTAGGGCCAATACTTAATTGGAATTGAAAATATTTTTTTTTTATGTGTTCCACAGTCACTACTGAGTAATCTAGAAAGGTTTTCAAAATCTTGATAAATAGCCTATTATAAACGGCAGTGGTGTAATGTACCTAGGTAATTTTGATTTGATTTGATTTGCTCGACATTTTTTGGTCAACTATTTCGAGCACGGACTTTCGCTTCGCACAGCTCCGCGTCAGTGGAAACCCACACTCTAACCTAGGATGACAAATAAAGAGCAATATAAACAAGCAAGCTGCAAGTAAGTTACCTAGGAATGAAGCGAGCAGGAACTGCGAGTCGACGGTGACTGGTGGCGGCTGCGGCTGTGCAACTGCCGGTTGAGGCGCGGGGGCCGGGGCCCCAGTCGCACCCCCGCAACCCCCTCGCCGGGGCAACCTCTCCAACTGCTGGCGTGCCGCCTGACACACATAAACACACATCAGTACAACTTATTTCAGTGATCTCATATGCAAGTATTAAAATATAAAGTAATAATAATAAAATCTTTATTTCAGGCAACAACAGTAATGTAATATACAAACTAACTAACTAACTAACTAACATACATATTATTAAAAAAAAGACAACTAAATATACTTGGTGCTTTCATGCTACTAATATGAACATCCTACAATAATGAATCATCATCATTTTCTTCTCATTTTCCGACCATAATTTGGGGGGTCGAAACAACATGTTGACAAAACATGTTCCTACTATAATGAATAAAAAAAATATTCATATTTATTATATTACGTCCTGTAATAGCATATGCAAGCGTCCAGCGAAGCTACTGGCAAAATCTTGCGCAAGAAAACAGTCTACAGCTAGTCTTTACTTCGTTCGGGCGACTACAGATAAGCGCATTGTCTTCGCGTGTAAAAATATCAGTGCACGTGTATAGTCCGTGCCTTTTGTCAACACGTACCGTACACGTACGTGTTGACGTACGTGCGTTGTCGCGCACTATAAGCTCGTATAAGTGCGAGCATGAATTGGCGATTTCAGATTAGCCCATTTTCTGCACATGCTCGTTTCTGTGTATAAGCACGTAAATATAAAACAATATAAAGGTCTGCCGAGCGGTGTTGGCCGAGTGGGAGGTACCTCGACTTTCAATCTTAGGAGAGACCCGGCGTGCATCAATGGATTTTTCTGTTCGCAAAATGAATATGCGCATCAAAAACACGTACTCAAAACGGTGAAAGAAAAACATCGTGAGGAAACCAGTTAGTATTCTTATAAGCGGCGATGGGCTTGCAACCTGTCACTTATGGAACGCTAACTACTGCAACTTGTGGGCATGTGCCAAATATAATGTTTGGACGTGCCTCTTGACTACCACCACTAGATATCTTCGAAGGATCTAAGCGTCTGGAGATCTGAGAGGATGTCTACCGTACTTGGGGATTACAGTCGTGATTATTTAATTTTTTAAAGGTCTGACACTCGCGTTTTTTTTTATCGAACTATAACCTAAATATACGCCTGAAACGAGCAGAAAATACGCTCATCCAGAAACCGCCGTTAAGAGGAGCTAAGCGTGTGCAGGTACCGAGTGCAAGTAGGTACTGACGGTGGCTTGCTGCCTCTCCAGCTGCAATTGCATTTGCAGCTGTTGCAGTTGACTCGGCGTGCCAGGCTGGCCGGCGCGTCGCACGCCCGACAATTGCGACAACAACTCGGCGATCGGATCGACGACAGCGTCGCGCGACGACGGCGACAATGATGATATACCACCGCCGGTGCTGGAATTCAATAAGTTAAACCTACACTAATATAATTAGAATAGGGTGTCGCTCGGTGGAGTTGAAGCAATGCATTCTGTTTGCGCGTGGAACGAGTTTGTAACGCATTTATGCGAAATGAGTTCGTGCCGTTCGCGATTCTTGATTCTGAGCATCGTGATGAAATTAGAATAATGCTACCGGTCACATTATATAGGCTATTTGACAGTATGAAAAGTAAAGTGTTGTTGATAGTAATATATGTAAATTGTGCCTTCATAAAGCGTTATGGAGTAAAATAACTTGAAAATAAACAATGATTTATTGAAAAACCCATAATTCAAATTGACTATTTTTAAACGCCAGTCACGTGACACAACACTGTCAGGATTGGTCGAATCGACGATGACGTAACATGCTTGTCAATATGTCATCGCCTGCCTTGATAAACTTAACGTTTGTTTATTTGTTGACAAGCATAATAACGTCACAGAAACTAGTGCGACGCCATTGCCTAAAGAAGCGTTTTTGCGGGTTATTTAAATTGTCGATATTTAATTTACATTTTTAGGGCCAATACTTAACAGAATTGAAAATAATATGTTTTTATGGGTTCCACAGTCACTACTGAATAATCTAGAATGGTTTTCAAAATCTTGTCAAATAGCCCTTTAATCAATATTGGTGGAAATTTACACAGCGCCATCTGATCCCGAACGAAAACCTTGTATTATGTGTACCAGATAAATGATAGAATACTTACATACTACATCTAATGTCCGCCCTTTGTCTGGGTATGCATGTATTGACAAAAAAATATATATAAGTATTGTATCAGTTATCTGGTGTCCATAAAAAAAGGATTGCATAGTTTGGGGCTATAAATATTATCACTTTTCTGAATAAATGATTTGATTTGAGTTTGGGCTGTGTGTACATCACACAAACGCTTGTCCTGGGAATCGAACCCATAACGTACAGCGCAGAAGGCAGGGCTAAAACCAACTGAGCTGTGAGGCCAGTCATTATTATAATCAGGGGCATGTAAGAGGTGAGATATATTAGACCAGATACAGCAAGTAATGTGACCGGATCATTATAAAATGACATTTGAAATGTAAGCTTTATATTATTTAATGACACTCGTCACTAGAAGCAAGCACTGACATTAGGGTGCGTTTCCACTGACGCCGAGCTGGGCAAAGTGGACCGTGAATTGACCAATCACAGTGCTCGAAATTGTTGACCGAAAAATTTCAAGCACTGTGATTGGTCCACTCGTAGAGCTCCGTGTCAATACAAACGCACCCATAACCTATGGAATGTAGTTTATTTACCTAAACTGCATGTTAGTCCGGCGCGCGCGACTGACGCCGCGTCCAGAGTGGGGCATTCGACGCACGCCGCCGTGTCTGATGCCGCTGGGCTCATCGTGCGGAGGGGTTAAGGATAATTTTACACAGTCATGACTAAAACATTTCAATATCTTTAGTCCTACACCTTAATATAATTCAAACTATCGTGGTTGTTGTTTCATTTGAGAAAAGTAAGTTGCTATCTTATATTTATAATAATAATTGGAAACTATTATGTATTTCGGTACCCATGTAATATTTGAATCAAACGATGTGTGCGATGTATGTGATTGACTGTCCCTGCGTGTTAGTACAGTAGTTAGATATAGAACTTACCTGTTAAAAATGTTTTTATCTGTAGATCTTTAAACAAGGGTGTACTTATCTATAATATAAAAATGAATCGCTGAATGTGTTGCTAAGCGCAAATCTCGAGAGCAGCTGAACTGATTTCGCTAATTCTTTTTATGTTGTATTCGTTTTTATCAGAAGGTTCTTATGGAAAAAAAAATGAATTTGACAGGACAACGTCTGTCGGGACAGCTAGTTTTAAATAGAAATACGGCTAACTAACACATTTTTTTCTTGTATTGCTGACACTTCATTTCATCATGAGTATCGCCCGCGACCGCGATCAACGGTAGATCGGCGAATAGATACCTTTAATTATTATCGAAACATCAGCAATATAAGATAAAACTTGTTAATAATCAGAAACGAAACGATAATCGACGATACGAAACGAAAATCGAAACGTCAGCAATACAAGAAAAAACGTTATAATTTAGCCGTATTTCTATTAAAATATAGTTATAACTCTATAAGATAGATTATTTATAACTATGATTGAAATATAGGATACCGTCTATCCCGAAAAACAACCTTGAAGGGATTGGAAATGGGACGCTCAATTTAATATGAAACCCCACGCCAACGAAGTTGTGAGGTTTCCGTAATTATACAGGGTGTCCAAGAACCTGGCGTCCAACTGGATTCCCACGATGCCCCAAGTTCTAACAGTACTCAGAAAAATATTTTAAAAAATCCACCCCATGTACTTACAGAATTATACTGATTTCAAAAAAAAAGGGGAAATGAGCACCCTGTGACATACTTTTGAATGCTGTGACTGCTAATGCTGATAATTTCGATATTTCTTGGAGGTTTTGTAATCTAGGGTATTGCTGTGTCTAAATAGAATGTAAAAATAAAGTACTTATTGTACCATTTTAAAATAAAATATTATTTTAACTAAAGGTGATATGGAAAATTATTGAATTTCGCAACTTTGACCGACTGTAGTGTAAAAAAAATGTACCAAAATAGTATGGCAAGTGACGTCAAATTTTGACGCGTTTATTCCTCTTTTTAAAAAGGTATAATACTTACACATTAATTTGAAAAAAAAAAATTTTGATAATATTTTTACTCAACAACCCAATTTTTACGAAGTGCCTACCTACTAACGGTAACTGTCGGACCCTTTCTTATCTTAGAAACTGTTATGTTACTACTATTATTTACTTCGGTTCCAAGAGTGAGCAAGAAGGAAATACACACAGGTAGATGGGTTCCCAGTAGAATAAAAGCAAAGAATGTTAGTTTAAAGATATTTTATTACAATAAATGTTCAAAATGTTGACCACCCGCGGCAATACAAGCTCTCACTCTCCTTAAAAAGGACCGCTTTATGTTTCGCGAGTAACTTTTTTGACGTATCACCTGCACTGCTTGTGTTATCTTCTCACGAAGGTCAGCGATGTCATTAATGGGCTTCGCATAAACGAGCTCCTTCATAGTTCCCCAGAAAAAAAAATCCAGCGGATTTAAGTCAGGTGAGCGGGCTGGCCACGGGATTGTTCCTGATCGCCCAATCCACCTGTTCGGGTATTGCTCGTCCAAAAACTCTCTATAAAACGCTCACCTGACTTAAATCCGCTGGATTTTTTTTTCTGGGGAACTATGAAGGAGCTCGTTTATGCGAAGCCCATTAATGACATCGCTGACCTTCGTGAGAAGATAACACAAGCAGTGCAGGTGATACGTCAAAAAAGTTACTCGCGAAACATAAAGCGGTCCTTTTTAAGGAGTGAGAGCTTGTATTGCCGCGGGTGGTCAACATTTTGAACATTTATTGTAATAAAATATCTTTAAACTAACATTCTTTGCTTTTATTCTACTGGGAACCCATCTACCTTTGTGTATTTCCTTCTTGCTCACTCTTGGAACCGAAGTAAATAATAGTAGTAACATAACAGTTTCTAAGATAAGAAAGGGTCCGACAGTTACCGTTAGTAGGTAGGCACTTCGTAAAAATATTATCAAAATTTTTTTTTTCAAATTAATGTGTAAGTATTATACCTTTTTAAAAAGAGGAATAAACGCGTCAAAATTTGACGTCACTTGCCATACTATTTTGGTACATTTTTTTTACACTACAGTCGGTCAAAGTTGCGAAATTCAATAATTTTCCATATCACCTTTAGTTAAAATAATATTTTATTTTAAAATGGTACAATAAGTACTTTATTTTTACATTCTATTTAGACACAGCAATACCCTAGATTACAAAACCTCCAAGAAATATCGAAATTATCAGCATTAGCAGTCACAGCATTCAAAAGTATGTCACAGGGTGCTCATTTCCCCTTTTTTTTTGAAATCAGTATAATTCTGTAAGTACATGGGGTGGATTTTTTAAAATATTTTTCTGAGTACTGTTAGAACTTGGGGCATCGTGGGAATCCAGTTGGACGCCAGGTTCTTGGACACCCTGTATAAACGGGAAAGCTAAAATATTTGCCAATCAAATATCAGTCTCAGTCGAACTCACGTTCATAAAGCTCATTTTCGATTCACTCGATTCAGAATCGCAAGTCGTAAACGAGTGACCGAGTTATTGATTGTCTGAGCAAATATTGCCTTACGTAACAATTGGGCGTGGTCTACCCCTTACTTATGCAAAAGCTATCATGTCGTAATGATCGATCGATAAGTACCTAACTTTTAACCATCGCGAGGCAATCAGTTAGTACTCTTGTAATTGTGACTAGTAGTTATCATTCCGTACGTGACACGTACGGAATGATAACTACTGTAAAATGTCGACATGAGACTAATGTAATGTTTGGACGTGCCTCTGACTAGCCCCTTTAGACAGCTTCGATGATCTGATCAGGATCAGGAACACGACTGTAATCCTCAAGTACGGTAGATATTATCTCAGATCTCAAGGGGCTCAATTCTTTATTTATATCTAAAGAGGGTAGTCAGAGGCATGTTAAAACATTACATTTGGCACATGCCTACATTTTGCAGCAACGCCAGAACGTTGCCAGAATAAGAAAAAATAAGTTATATATTTTGGTAGTTACGATTCTTACGATGCATGTTCGATAATTTAATAATAGGCATACATTTTTTTTCTCTATTGTAGTGATAAGGGCAAGGACATGATGAAGCGTAGAAAATATATTTGAAAAGGATATCAGAAACGAGATGAGATCTCTTGGCCCGGTCCGGTGCTCGAGTGAGAGATGTCCCGCGAAGTCGTCCGTCACAAAGTTGGGCTCGCCGCCCGGCATCGACGCGCAAACCGGGCACACCACCTGCTGAACATGGAGTTTAAACACCAACTATGAACTTAGCAATAAATTGCACTACACCAGACACAAATAAAAAAAAAATACCCAACCTTAGTAATATACTAACCCTCGTATTCAAGAACGACACTATGAGAACACGCACGCACAGTGGACGAAATCTTTTTTCATAAAAATCACTTTGTGTTGAGCGACACTGCATAGTGTGACTAGAGGCACACGGTAGTGTGCGAATAGTGCCGCTCAACACATAAAGTGATGTTTATGAAAAAAGATTTCGTCCACTGTGGGTGCGTGTTCTCATAGTGTCGTTCTTGAATACGAGGGTTAGTTTTGCAGCCCTTCGTCTTCAACTGTCAAAGACAATGAGATTTTGACAGTTGATGCCGATTACTATAACCAGTGAAATACGAAATAAGTCTGCTGTACCTACACTGGGACTTCTCTGTTAATTCAGAAACAAACTGTAGATCTTGTAACATTAGTCCCGCTGTGGGAATCGAAGTCGCACCTATTGCGTCACATAGTAAATTGTCGTCTCATTTATTTCACAATTACTATAGTATTTGAAATAGTGAGTGCTAAACAATAAAATATGAATGCATATTTTATTGCATATACAGGACACAACTTTTGTGTATTCAGAGGGCATTAACAAGTACATGCTTTCCTGTGAGTGCACAAAACAAACAATACCTAACATAGTTTTAACAAAAATAAACCCTCCCCAACCCTACAAAGACCTCTTGCTATTGTTTAAACTTATAAAGGGTTGTACATAAAGGGTGAGGTTTATTACAACCCTACCATTCCAATATCAATAAAAATAGAGCAAAAACGTTTCCGCAAATTAGATCAGATTTTGTGCAGCTGGACTACACATTTTGGTCTTAAATAATATGATAGGATATGATCACAAAGACAAGACTGGACAATATGGTGTCATTATTGGAGGCCTATAGAATTGTGAGCAGCAGTACACTTGCAGCAAAGTGATATAGGCTGATTAATAGGTTTATCTACCTATTCAAGAGACATGCTAGCCTAGTACCTCATCTTTGTTTTGACATTAGTTTGAATCCTGGTCATAGGTACACCAACAACGGAAATATGTAATATTTAATTCTCTATGCTTTGTGATAAAATAGGGGCTTTGCCATGCTGTTAAAAGAACTCACTGCTAATGTGGTGTCTGCATGTTCAGCAGTGACATGCTCCATAAGAGCGGTATCCGTAAAGCCCATCCTATTGCAGAATGGGCATGTGTATGCCTGAGGTTGTTCTAGAGTCAGTGCTTCACCTCCGTAATATAAATCTGGAAACAACCAGCATAAACTTAATAAAAAGACAAAGAACAGGATCACAACTGTAATTAAAGAATTCTATGATCACTAAGTAATCGAGATCCGTGATGCTGTCTAAGGTAAGAGGCAGAACACATTACACCTATAATTAGATACATGACGGGTAGCAAACTTATAACAAACCATCCATCCTTTAACAAATTTGGTTACTACATTATCCTTGATAAATTTGAGTATGTTTTACTGCTAAAATATATCTTACATGTTTATTTAAAGATAAAACAAGTATGTTATGTACACATTTGTTATTATGTATTTCTATTATAAAAGAAATAAATTATGAACAATTTAATCAATACAAAAGTTCTACATTTCCTCATTGGATTAAGACTACTTTAATTTATTCAGATTAAAAGATCTTGTAAATTATTTAAAATGAGCATTACAGTGGAAGTGATGCCAAAAAACTCATTAATCTCTCATAAACATTTGCCATTTATCTGAAATAAACCTGGAGATAAAAATGACTCATTCTGTTTAAACACAATAATAAAATATTCACAAGGAAGTTACAACTTTATGCATTATGAGTGTGCACATTATATTATTATTCAGAATTTAGAATTCCATGATAGAAGTAACAAAGATCAGATTACAGTCAGAAAGATCACTTTCTATAATGGTATAGTGGAACTTAATCTTGCTTTTATTGCTTACATTTTAGTCGAGCATTCTTTAATCTGTTATGCAAGTGAATGAAACAAAAGATGTATGTCAGGATCGTAGCAAGTGGAAAAATGTAGTCTCTACCTACCCCTCTGGGAAACGGGCATGATTTTATGTATGTTTGTATGTATGTAAATGAAAAAGCTGAAAATCATCACTGCTCCGGGTAATCATGTCATGTGATAGATAGAGATAGAGCTTTTACCCAGTTTTTATCTGTTTACTTTGCATTTAGATTATTACAACCACTTTGAATGAGTGGTTTTATTTGTTTACCCATGAGTACACACAAGCAACATGATCAATAACAGTATCAAAGCCATAGGCAGTATAGGTATGTGAATGTATGTCATCTGTAGACCGAGAACATCTTACCAAAGTCACTTCTAGAAAGGATGCATTGCATTGGGTGTTCTGTTGTGTGCTGGTTTGTGGTGGCGCCGGACTCATAGCAGGCTGCGCACAAGTCGTAGTCGATGCAAATCAAACATTTGTATCGTCGTCCTCGAAAATTATTTTTCAAACAAGAATCACAGCTGACCCCTGGAAATATGTCAATAAATACAAAACATTTTTTTTTATCGATTTCTTTGTCTTATTTGTAATAGTGCAAGATTTTTTTTTGATCAAAGCCAGTATTATGATATGATATCACTGTTTCAGTAAATTTTTGCGATGAAATTCGCAGTGACAATAGCATCGAACAAATTTTGATTATCATTACCCACCTTCATGGCGATTCATTTTCGCCAGAGAATGTCCTCAAAGAAACACTTTTTGGCACCAGTATTGCCGGTACGTTATGAGGTATTTATATCACTATTCTAAATTATGTAGCACAACTTTATTACACTAAAATACAAGATAATTAACAAAAATTTCCAAGCAATCCTAACCCAACCAGGCCATAATGACGTCACATAAATGAAACAAACCACGGACAGAGGTCGCTCCGTTCGCAACCTATTTGAAAATGTTTCGGAATCTTAGACATTAATGTGACCATTTGTAGCATGAGGACAGAGGAACAAAATTTAATAACCATACGATAATTATAGAAGAGCTGGAAACGATTTTTCCAGCTCATCTATAATTATCGTATGGTTATTAAATTTTATCATGATTTAAATAAGAGTATGGAAATAACATAAAATAAACATTTACTTAGCATATTGTTTCAGACAAACATGCTCAAAATATTAACTCTTTAGAACGGTGTAGTACATGGACTGTTTCAAAAACCGGAACCGGATATCGTAAAGTCTTTCTATGTCATATTGAATAGTGACAGTGACTTTAGCATAAAATTATCAGATAAATCAAAATCAAATCCACCATTTGTTTGTTTCATTTTTCGATTTTCCGGTTTTTTACAAATCAACCGTAGGTAGATTCGGTTTATGGATTAAAGTATAAATCGGAATCTAATCTAGTAATAAAAATTAACTGAGTGCTATTCCTTAGATGCACTGCCTGTTTATTTCGGTGGTATTATGGTTCCGTAGCGTATTTCATAGAAAAACACTATTATCGTTAGATGTTCAATGACCGTTTACTGTTTCGGCGGGAAGCATAATTTGTTGAGTATTCACGAAAATAAAGATGACCGACGCTTTGTGCCATTTGGTAGTGGATGGAAACGAGGTTTTGGAGCTCAAGTTGGGTATGTACCTACCTACTTTTATAATGGTACTATAGCAATCCGGTATGCAGGGTTGTCAACCTTTTTAAACAACAAAGGTTAGCTTTAGCTACATTGCGTACATTATACTTGTTACCAAAACATACAAACTGCTGATTTGCTAGAAATGTAATAAATAAATTATCTAAGAACTTTGTCTTAAATACCTACATCACTTTACATTTGCAATGGTGCTGTGCATGACACTATAGATATCTACACATCACAGCAGGTGCAGTATAGCAGTGTAATCTGTGCTGTTTCTGAATATTGTGAAATATAAACATACAGTCTAACATAACAGGCTCTACTGTTCCAAATATATTGTATAGGAATAACCTTACAATACCATCAATATAAACAAGTTGTATAAACCACATGGACCATCAAAACAAACAAGATTCTTACTGCTCAATTAGGTTCTATGGATGATCCAAGTAGATTATTTTACAGTTCTAATTCCAAATTGATTTTAAAATGATGAACCCCATAGAAGATCTCTACTATTGTCATAGAACATTGTGTTTTTTCTAACTTCTGAGAGAATCTACATAATTGATCAATAATTTACTGGCCTTACAGCTTACAGCTCAGTTTGTAGTACCAACTCGAGACAACAATCAAGAAGGCCTTCTGCACTGTAGGTTATGGTTTCAATTCCCAACCAGGCAAACATTTTTGTGATGAACATAAATATTTGTTCTGTGTCTGGGTGTTATAAAGTATCTTGTATGTATTTTAAAAAAGTATCTAAACATTCTATCATCAGTAATCTGGTTCCCGTAGTACGAGCTTTTTTAGGGTTAGATGGTGTTGTGTGAAATGTCCACCAATATTTATTTATTGATTTATTATTCCAGTTAGACAACCTGATGACATTGAGAATGATGAAACCAGCTTCAGCCCGGAGATGTGTCACCAGGTGTTTGGGGAAAATGAGAATATATTTGGTTACACTGACTTGCACATCAGATTGTATTACAGTGCTGGGAGCCTACAACCATACCTTGGCATTGAATATTCTGATAAGGTAAGGGGAACTACCAAAGAGGTTTAGGCTGAGATGTTTGGTATTGCCAATGGTAATGCTTGAAGCTTGCTCTTGCTCTCAATTAAAAACAGAATAATCCATCGATACACATCCATGATTTGAACCCACAACCTTCGAGTCTAGTCCTCCCACTAAGACCAACACGGCTTTTTTTGCCATTAAGAATACATATATACAGTCGTGGTCAACTAATTAGGGACATGCAAGATAGTGAAGAACAATAACCGGTTATGTACATACAAATATAAAACCCTATTGATTTCTCAGTAACTATTATTTGCATAATTTGGTCCGATTATTATGCTTTAAATGGCTGTAAATAAAAGAATAAATAAATAGAAAAAAGTATTTAATATCAAAGGTTGAACATGTATTCAATTTTAAGGTATAATTCTGTAGCTGGACATTTAATTAAGGACAGTAAACTATAATGAAAAATAGAGTTAAACAAAACTAATAATCTGCAGTATTATAATATCTTTAACAGCTCCATTTTATTACGTGTAAAATCAGTACCCAGTAGCAAAACCTTTGTTAGTAATTACCGCTTGACACCGATGTGGCATAGACATTATCAGTTTCTGGCATGTTTTGACAGGAATGTTTGCCCATGCCTCACAAAAAGCTTCATTAAGTTCATCTAAAGTTGTGGTACGATAAGTGGCTACTTTTTTCTTGATTTCGTGCCAAAGGTGCTCGATTGGGTTAAGGTCCGGGCTATTTGCTGGCCAATCTAGCACCGATACTGACTGACTGGTAAGAAACGACTTGACTGAACGGGCGGTATGTTTCGGGTCGTTATCATGCTGAAACATCCATATAATAGGGAGATGCTCCTCAGCATAGGGAAGCATCGTTTCCTCCAATATTGCCTTGTATTGATGTTGGTCTAAGTTACCCTGAACTTTCCTCACAGGTCCCACTCCACGTCCAGAAAATGAACCCCACATTTTAATGTTTCCACCGCCATGTTTCACCTGCTTTTTTGTGAATCTTGGATTCATTTCCGCTTTTACTGGACGCCGTACGTATTGCCTTCCATCTGAAGAAATCAAATTAACCTTGGTCTCGTCAGAGAATAATACATGTTACCATTGGGCGTAGGTCCAATGTCCATATTTACGTGCAAACGCCAAACGAGCATTTCTATGTTCTTTCTTCAACAACGGTACTTTGCGAGCCACTCTTCCGAACAACCCTGCTTCTACCAGACGTCGTCGAACGGTCCTCGCTGAGACACCAGCTCTTTCGTCTGTCCCAAACACTTCGTGTTTAATTAAAATAGAGCCTAGAAACGGATCTTTCTTAGCTAACCTGGTTATCATTCTATCTTCTTGCGGAGTTGTTTTTCTCGATCTTTTTGTTCTGGGCACATTTAAATCTGTGTTATTGCGTCTGACATGTTGCACTGCATTGTATACCATAGTTTTTGAACAATTTAAATGTTCTGATATCCTTCGGTATGGCCAACCATGCTCGACAACAAACTTCATGATCATTTTTCGTAGTGTTGGATCGCAACTTTTATTTTTTTTCAACTTTTAAAATAAATATCGGGATTGCCGCCAAAACTACCACGAAACAATAAGAGAAGAAGTAAAAAAGTATTGAGATTCAAATTTTGAAAATAGAACGCAATATCTCAGTGTCCCTAATTAAATGGCCAGCCAGCATTATTTGAACAAATAGCACTACGATAATCTATCAGCTATACTGTAAAGAGGTTTAATGTTTAAGAAGTTGTTATTGTTTAGTTGACCACGACGGTATATATACTTATATATAGCCATTAAAATGAATAATATAATGACATTGCAACAATTTAACAACCAAAAGTCCATTTAACACGGGAAAATATAAATTTGATAATTAATTTTGTACAATCAGATTGAACCAACAAAGTCTGATGGAATGAAAGCTGATGATGTAGAAGGAGCATTAAAAAAAGTACTGTCACCTGGATACACCACAAACTTGGACAACTTTGTATCAAAGTTGGAGAAAGATGTTCTGTTCAAACCACATGGAGAGCTTGTACATGCATTCACTGTTAAACCATGTAAGTATTTTATTTACAAACTGAATGCAACTTAAACAAGTATTTCAAAGTGATTTCTACTTTTAACAATATTGTTTAGATACCTATTGTTGAGAAGCAGACATTGAAAAGTGAAAACCAATGGTTTTCATTACATATTCTATTCATATGAATCTGATCTTTCCAACACATCAACACTGACCAAGTAAAATGTTGTGATTATTAAAAACTTTATTGATATTATTGATGAGCTATCTACTGTTAAAATTCAATATTTAGTTTAGAGCCACACTCTAATAATATAAAAAAATTACATGGTTCTAATTTTCAGACAATGGTGGAGAAAAACGTAATTTTGAGGTTTACTTCAGTGAGACATCCACACCAGGCTTCCTAAGCTTCCATGAACGGTTACAGACCTTCCTCCTGTGGTATGTTGATGCCGCATCATTCATAGATGTTGATGATGATCAGTGGACCTTTTTCACAGTGTAAGTATTTCAATGTACTTGTGTATGTCATTTTAAATCCTTACTTCTGTTCTTATCTATATCCTTCCTACTTATTATTACCTATGTCCTTATGACCAGGCCATTTTCACATCCACTTGGCATAACAACCAACAGTAGTCCTAAAGATTGATAGGCGCCACTTGATTTAGTCAATAACACCAATACTCATACGGACCAAGAACATATTGATCTCAAAAAATAACAGACAAAGAGTGCTATTATCTATGTATGTTTGGCAGCTAATGTCCTACAGAATATTATTATGATTAGGACTTGAATATTGTTCAATAATACATTTTTATTAATTTATTTATTTTATCTGTTACCTGTGGCTCAAATAAGGTATTAAAAAAACACTTAAAAATCAATTTGATGCCTAGGCTAAGCATACAGTTCTGGGTAAAGCTTGACTCAAGCTTTATCTTTACTGCATAACTATTTAAAAGTATATAAATATATATTATCATTTTAGATTTGAAAAGTTCGAGTCAAGCGAAGGTCGTGTCAGGTATGCGGCGGCTGGGTACGCGACGGTGTATCGCTACTACGCCTATCCGACGCACTTACGTCCACGCATCTCGCAAGTCCTTACTCTGCCACCGTTTAGGAAACTAGGCATCTGCGCTCATCTCATACAGGTAAGATATTCTTCAGGAAATGCAAATACCAAGTCTGAATTTTGTAGTGTTAAGGTGCTAACAGACTCTGTCACCCACAACACTAGGAATCCTAAAGTGGGGTCAGGATAGTTACATATATATTAACTGTTGGGTGTTTACTATTATAGAGAGTGTGAATGAAATGTGATCAGCAAAAGTTTTACAATTAACATAGGAATTAACGTATAAGATAGAGTGGAAAAAGAGTAGATGGAAAGTTGAAAGGCTCTGGCATAATATAACAATAATATCTGTCTTAATCAAGGATTTTATAGTAAAAGTTTATAATTATTTTCAGGCAATTTACGCTCATTACACAATACTGCCTGAAGTTGTGGATATCACAGTAGAAGACCCCTCGCAAGAGTTCCAGCGGATTAGAGATTTTGTTGATGCTCAGAACTGTGAATCACTCCCAGCTTATACTCTTGAAAAACTGCTTGAAGGGTGAGTTTTAATATTAGTCTGGATGCATTGTAGAATATTTTTATGCATTCTTATCTTGTATCAAGCACTCAACATTGTGGCATGTTTATTATTTAGGTGTATGTTCAATGTTAGTTAGTAATATTTGGCACCTTAAATAAGTCTAATGTGACAAATATTCTAGCTAAACTAATTGGCCTAGCTTGAACTGAATGTTTCTCCTATAATGTTCAGTCTAGCTAGTTCGTTAGTGAGCTAGTTTCCTAGCTCTTAGACGTTTCAAAATGATCCTTTTGATTTTGTTGTTACCCCAATCTAAAGTACTCAAACTAAAACTACTACCATATAATTTCAGGTTTTCTAATGAAATGGCGGAACAAGCTCAGAAGAAATTTAGGATCAACAAGAAACAATCGCGGCGCGTTTACGAAATACTCCGTTTGAAGAACACCAACACGTCGGACAAGACTATGTATCTAAACTACAGGCTGGATGTCAAGAATAGACTAAATGCCCCTTTCCAGGTATGAGCTCCTCATTACAGGCTTACTCTTGTGTCCCGTGATATGTATACGCACAAAATCATGTCAGCAACAATAAAAAAACGTTAAAAATACAAAAACTATCACAATAAAATGGCAACTTTCAGATTGGTAAAGCTAAAGTAGCGCATTTAGTTTTATCGATGGCTAATTTACTGAGATTATTTTTTGTTTTTTTTTTACAGAAAAAGAAGTTAGAAATGAAGAAACTAGAGAAGATACTGAAACCTGAAGAATACGCAGCGGCAATTAGCACTACGGGATTGAACGAAACGCAGGGCCGCCTTGCCAACCAATACATAGCCATAGAGGAAGAATACAGAAGGGTCCTTCACAGAATGGAACAGGATTGCTGAACAAAAGAAAAATTGTAATTTGTGTGTATTTCATTCAAAATTTGCTTTATGTCAGTAAAGTTTAAATTGTTATCAAATGTTTTGTTGGGAGATTAGTTCAGGAAATTGTATTATTTGTATGGATTTATTTGGTATTTTGCAGGCGAAATGACCAGAGAGAATAAGCTTATAATTAGGTTTATTTCGTATCAACATTGTAAGATAAAACACGGTATGTCCTTTATTCTCAATAATAATTTTACTTGCTTGACTTCTTGTAACCAAGTCTTTTCGCTTAGGCCGTTGGCTAACCATCTCAATATGTACGTAACTTTAGATAAACATGTCATATCTTTGATTCATATTAATATTTTAGTTTTTAACATGGAGTCTATGTAATACTAAATTATACGGTTGTGTGTTTTGTGAATACTTTAATTATTATTGTTACAGCTGTTGAGTGAAAGTCGATTTAGATAATAAAACAACATTTTTTCAAAATGAATGTTTATTTTGATAACTACATAGAACATTGGTTTTCAAGCAGACTTATAGGCTGGACAAACTTGTTAATGGCCAGTGCTTCAATCGCTTCTACTTTAACAACATGGGTAAGATACTCAGTAAAGTAAACTTAGCACTTACAAAATGAATTATTCATTGAGAACTTGATTGTGAAAAGTTAAAAGCATTCCGCCCCTAAGACTAGGATCATTATTACAATTGATAAACCACAGCTAACACTATTAAATGCTAGTACACTATTAGTTCGTATGAGCTAATGGCCAAACTAATCCGATGAGTTCATAAGCCTTGGCCTGTTAAATCCGGTATCAACGGTACAGAAAACTTAATTAACAATACTTATATTAAAAAAAATAACAAACTAAAACTAGAAAAAAGCAAGTTCCACATGAAGTTAGTGGCCAATTTTGACGACAGAGTTTTTAGGCCGCCCAGAAGCCTCGGACATGGCTCAAGAAAAAATAATTAAAACTAAACAAATTAGGAACTAAAACCAAAAGATCATTTATTTCCATCTATCACTCTTCCTACATCAATTGAACAATCTAACATTATGTCTGTCTGTATATCTCTCCTTCAAAAATATCTCGCTCTTTTACACACTCACACAATAACTTCTTTCTCATACAAAACCGATAACTGATCTTTCAACAAACGCCTAACTTTTTTTTTTGTTCGAAGTAAATAAATACTTAAAACTTTTTTAGCGTTTAAGAGGCGTTTTATTTAAGTGCTTAGATTAATGAGTGAGTTTGCTGATAAATCGTTATCCTAAAATGCCAACCCTAGTCCCATATTGGGAAAATACTTAAATTCGAAAAAAAACCTCTACTCGTAACACACAATTTTCTTATATTAAAGCGGTAAAAACTTCCTACATCTACTCGGGTAAGGCCGCCGAAACCACTAACTGATAAACCCACTACTAATACTGATATTTTAGAAATAGTATAACTACTCGTACCTAAAAGCTGTGTTGAAGTCGCGACTAAGAGTAAACATGTATAAGAATAGTAGAACATTTTATTCTAATCTAAAAGAAGGCGTTGTGAAGTCACTCGTTTTTTTTTGTTTACATGATAGAACTACAATATTTGGTATTTTTGTCGATCTATTCTCAGTAGTTCCTTTACGTTTTTTAATGGAACTTCTGGGATAAATAGATCTCGTCCCGAGATGGTTCGCGGTTAGTTTTGGACTCTTGGACGGCAACCAGGAATTCGGGACCCGTGAAAGATCACAATTTTGATAATACTTTGGTATTTGGCTCATAATTTTGGTATGTACGAAATATGCCGTTTTCGCGATTATTTAGGCGTCATTCATTCACGTCTTACATAAATGTAAAGAGGACTGGTCCAGAATATGTGAAAATATAGGCTTTCTCTAAAGCCTCTTTGAAAGTGGCAATCGAAAACGCAAAATAGCTAAACTGTAGATTACCAAAAAGCCGTTGAGACGGTGGTTGTCTATCGCTCCATGATCCGCTTGTTTGCGTTTTGGATCACCACTTGTTTAGGCACTAACAAAGTTCAATTTTGACATGTTTATGAATGGGAAAGTTGAAGCTTATTTCGCGTTTCCCTGCAATTTAGGTGGAACGCGACATGCTGTCGCAGTAGTAGAACTTCTCTCCAAACCACTCCTTGTGCTCCACCAAATACCTGAAAAAAGAACTTATTAAATTTGACTGAATAATAAAAGTTTAATTTATCAGAAATTGTTAATCATATTTGTCTATCTTTGAAACATGCATATTTCAATAGAAGTAATTATCTTTAATTATTTCAAAGGATGTTACTTAGTATGTGTACCTACCTTACCTATAATAAATATCTCGAACAAACACTTGTAATAAATTATTTATCTGACATGTAACTGGTATTATACGGAAAAGTTTGAAGTGTAGTCAAAAGGTCCCACAATTAGAAGAATCCGAATGCCCCGAAGATATCCAATGGAATCAACTTAGTCAAACTTACTGAATAAACATGTCGATGTGTTTCACCACTAGTTTGAGCTTGAAATCAGACATCTGAGTCGCGTTCAGAAAGTCCGGCAGCCTCACTGTAAATAATCAATAAAATTAGCTTTTTTGTTGGAGACTGTTTTAGAGCAGTGGTACAGACAGCTACATAATTACATACCAAAGAGACGGGCAAGATGAATGGCGCCGTACACTCGACACGGCAAGTGTTCCGTACCTTCGCGCGGAATGATCTCGTACTTTGATACCTGAAGACACAAAAAAATTAAGTTTATTGCAAAATAAAAAATAAAACTTCTTAAAGGTGTTCCTGTAATCAAGAAATAAGTTCTGTATTTTTTTCATAATTTTAGTCCCTAAGTAGTTTCGACGTAAGGGTTCTGTTTTTTCCTTTTGAGTTACGGATCCCTAAAAATGATATTTTTACATACACCTACCTACTGAAGAGAACAATAGTTATTCAAGTTGCACCAAAAAGGGGTCGCGATCTTCAGCAATGAAGGAACGATTATAGTATTGCTGGTGAGAGAGATACGAATGAAAATAAATAACATTTTTTTTGTTACCTTATCGAGCAGAAGCGATAGTGGAGTCCTTGTGGAGGTTGATGGAGTCGCAGGCTCTGCCGGCTTCGACCATTCCTCGTTCGATGAACCGCTGCCACTTCCCACACTAACACAAAAATAGGCATGTGAATATCCTACTAATATTATAAATCCGAGAGGTTGATTCAGATGAATCTTGGAATATACATAACCAACGCCCTGGAATAGCAAATAGGCTTATTTTTATCCAGGTACCACGCGAGTGAAGCCGCGGGCGGGAGATAGAAGTATCTATTTCAAATCATGTCTGAATTCGATATTTAAATATTAGAATTACCTGGATGAATGTTCGAAGTTGCGTGGCTCTGCCGTGGATGTGGATGGCTGCGGCTCCTCGTTTTCAGATTGGGACACAGCAGACTTGTGAGAGCGAAGTCTAAAGCGAAGAAACGAAATATTGTGAATTTCTAAAATGCAGTTCGTTTCGGCCAATCGAAAAGTCAAGAAACGATATGTAGTTTAATGATAAATGTCTATTCTCTATTCACATTAAATAAATAAATTAAGATGTAAGCTATCTTATCTTTCAAGTTGGACCAAACTGCACACGGTGTGCAAAGTTTAATTAAAATAGGTTATGTAGTTTAGGAGTCCATCGCGGACAAACAACATGACGCGTAATTTATATATATTATTAAGATAAGATAAGATGATTTTTTTTCTTGTATATTTCAAATACCTGCGCGCAACATTCCCACTACGAGTGGCAGGACGACTTGTCTCAGGATCACGTGGCTCTTGTTTTATCTCAATCTCTTGCTTGATCAAATGATGAACATCTTCGGTAGGTACGGGATATTCTGGAGTCTCTTCGAATGAGTTCATCGCTGGTGAATCCACAGTTGGTGAGTTCACAGCTGGTGAATCTACAGCTGGTGAGTTGACAGCTGGTAGATCAACCATTGGTGAATCGACTACTGGTGAACTGACAGACGGTGAGTTGATAGCTGGTGAATTGGTAGCCGAGTTGATGGACCTATAAATAACAGTCACTAAGTTAAATCCTAATCACTACATAGTATGAAGCAGTCGCTTTCCGCTTCCCGCGTCTGTATGTATGTATGTATGTTTGCTTATATCTTTAAAACTACACAATGGATTTTGATGCGGTTTTTTTTAATAGATAGAGTGATTCAGGAGGAAGGTTTATATAACATGCTACCCGTGCGAAGCCGGGGCGGGTCGCTAGTAATATTATAAATATGAAAGTTTGTGAGTTTGTATGTAGGTTTGTGCCTCAATCAGGCCTAAACGACAAAACGGATAAGTTGAACTTTGCTGTAGATGTAGATATAATGCCCGAATAAAACATAAGACTACTTTAAAATATAAAAAACATACCCAAAATGATAAATACACGCAAAAGGGATGATTTCGGTATACATAGCGCTGGTGTGCAACAAATCTGACATCACAGACTAAAAACATTCAGTCTTTTCTATTGAACGTGGTATACGCTTAATCATATTACAACAGATGTAACCTTTGCGTTTTTAAACTAATATTAAATTGTTATAAAAATTGAAATTCCAAATGTTTCTTTCTTGAAATTCTTGCAATCTGTCTTACCTGCGATTGCCACTACGTGTCCGAGTGCGGGTGGCAGGACGGTTGGCTTCAACATCAGGCTCCTGTTTGATTTCGGTGATCAAGGGGGCTTCCACAGTGCTGGCGGCACTTGAACTCGGCGCCTCCTCGTTTGCAGGAGGCGCTGGCGAGTTATTCCAACTGTAGATCGTATTAAAATAAATATTTTAAAAAAGCACGACTGTAATACTCAAAACATAGAGGGTAGACAGTCTCAGATTTTCAGAAAACAGAATAAAATAAATATTTAAGTGGGGCTCCCATACAACAGACGTGTTTTTTTTTGCCGCTTTTATAGATAATTGTACGGAACCCTTTCTGCGCGAGTCCGACTCGTACTTGGCCGGTTTTATTTTAAAACACAGAACATACATCATACATCTATGTTCATCACACAAAATATTTATTCTAGGTGGGAATCTAACCCATAACCTACAGTCCTGAAGGCAGCTGTGAGGCCAGTCAAATAAGTATTTTACCTCTTTAGGCGGAATTTGTTGCTATATATTGACTGGCCTCACAGCTTAGTTGGTAGTAACTATGCCTTCTACGCTGTAGGTTGTGGGTTCGATGCCAGGGCAAACATTTGTGTGATGAACATAGATGTTTGTTCTGTGTCTGGGTGTTACTATGTATAATAAGTATGAATTTACAAAAAAGTATATAAGTATTCTATCAGTTATCTGATTCCCATAGTATAAGCTTTGCTTAGTTTGGGGCTAAATAGTGTTGTGTGTAAAGTCCGCCAATATTTATTATTATTTATTTATTATATATATTTGACTTTTTAGTATTTTGAAATAAATTTCCGCAAAGACACTCCTAAATCAATTAACACATGAAGTCATAAAAAATCTTACCGACGGCGTTGTCCACGTGTAGCGGGGCGATTGATTTGGTTTCTAATCGCATTAGCAAAGCTGTGCGGATCTTCCACTCGGTCTGGGAAGTCTTCTATCGCAGGAGAATTGTTTTCAGCATGAACGCTTGGAGAATTGTTCCCTCTTTGAACGCTTGGAGAATTGTTACCTCTCTGAACGCTAGGAGAAATGTTACCACGCTGGATATTAGGGGACTTGTTACCGCGTTGCACGTTAGGTGAATTGTTACCGCGTTGGACGCTGGGAGAATTGTTGCCCCTCTCGATTACGGGCGAGTTGTTACCAATGGCCGGCGAATTGTTACCCCTATAAATAAATGAATGTTACAATAGTTTGAGAATCCAACTGTTATCATTTCATCATCATCATCAAAAGCTAAAGTTTGTTAAAAACATTTTTATCAACGAAGTAGGTATCATAGTAGAATAAGTAGGTATATTTCAGTGTTTATTAGATTTTTTTTGCGATATATTGATGCTTGATTGACAAAGAATTTTGCTTCAAAATTGCAGCGAAAATATGTTACAATTACCTGCGGCTACGCGTGTTAGGACGATGTAACTCCCGTCTCACTGTATTAGCGAAGCTGTCCTCTACAATCGGACTACGAGGGCTGTGATGACCCTCCATCGACTGACTACGGAGCCCTTCTCGAATATGATGACCCTCCATGGATTGACTACGAAGGCCTTCTCGAGTATGGTGACCCTCTGAGACGTGGCTACGAAGACTTTCGCGGATATGGTGACTTTCTGAAGTTTGACTGCGTAGTCCTTCTCGACTATGATGAACCTCGTGACTATGGTCGACCGCCACATATCGGGGTTCTACAGCCTGACTAAGAGTATCTTCTTCTTCTTCTACTTCGTTAGGACATTGGACATCTGTATCTGGCTTATTCTCCAAGTCCTTTTCCGGCTCATGAGCTGCTTGCGAGTTCTGCGAGTCGTTGGAATCTTCTTTTTCTTGCTTGATTTTGATTGCTGCTTCCTCCACCTTTAAAAACAAATAAAATCCTACTGTTGATAAATACTAATGTCTTGTTTAATAAGAATTTAATGGTTTCAAATAAAAAGTACTTTCTGAGAGTTACACCTAACTATTTAAGAATTACATACCTTAAGTATTTTATCATCTTTTATTTCTTCCATCTCTTGATCCTCAACCTCGGTTTTTACTTTGACATCGGGAATATCTTTTTTCTCTTCTTGCTCCATCTCTTCCTCTTTTTGCTCCTTCATTTTCTCTTCTGGCTCTTTTTCTTTCTCTTCTTCCTCTTTCTCTTGCAGTATTTCTTCGTACTCTTCCCTGATTACATCATGGATCTCTTCTTCAATCTCTTGCTTTATAACTTGTATCAGTTCTTCGTTGTTTACATCTTCTTGTATTTCTTCTTGTATCTCCTCGTCTTGTAAATCTTCCTGCGATTCCTCCTCTTGTTCATCATCTTGCAAATCATCTTGATATTCTTCTTGGTCTTCGATCTCTTCTTTTATGTGCTGTTGCATTTCTTCTGTTAAAAATAATACATATATTTATTATACATATTATAAACCCGAATCTTTGTGAGGATGCTTGGATGTTTGTACTTCAATCACGCTCAAACGACCCAACGGATTTGGATGAAACTTTAAATATACATAGCTTATGTCTTAGAATAACAAATAGGATACTGTTGATCCAGTAATAAAATAAAATAAAATAAAATATTGATGGCAATTTACACAGCGCCATCTAGCTGCAAACTAAGTAAAGGCTGTACTATAGGAACATAAATACTTTTTGTTGTTGTAAATACATACTTATGAGACTACACAGAATTGGGTAAAGTAAATAAAAAAATACTAGGATCACGATTGTAATCCTCAAGCACGGTAGATATCCAGAACTCCAGGCGCTCAGATCATTGAAGATGTCTAAAGAGGTCAGTGAGAGGTACATCCGAAAAAGTAAATATGTTTTTGTAAAATACCATCTTCCGGCAATTCCTCCTGTTCCATCCCTTCCTGCATCTCTTGGTGCATTGCCTCTTGCATCTCTTCTTGTAATTCAGAATCTATTTCTTCAGTCATTTCGCTATCTTCTTCAACATCTTCTGGTTCTTCCTTTATCTCCTGCTTGATGTGGTTGACGTCCATCATATTTCCGTTTTGAGTATCAGGCGCTGTTGACAAACATTGATTGGTTACAAAACTATTTGATCTTAAAATAGGAAAATAACTGATGATGCAATAAATGAAGTGCAATGTTAAATGTATGTGCCTGATTATTCTGTTTTATTATATTTAAAAAAACAAACAGTTTTACAGTCTAAATAAAAAAAATCTTTCGTGAACTTTAATAATATTATTAATGCGAAAGTTTGTGATTGAGTGAGTGAGTATGTGTGTGTTTGTTACTCTTTTCGCCAAAAACTACTGAACGGATTAAAATGAAACTTTACAGTAATATAGCTTATACATCAGAATAACACATAAGCTACTTTTTATTCAGGTGCGAAGCCGGGGCGAGCAGTTAGTAATATTATAAATGCGAAAGTTTGTGAGAATGTTTGTATGTTTAGGCCGCAATCACGTCCAAGCGACCAAACGGATTTGGACGAAATTCGAAATATGTCCAAGAATAACAGGTAGATACCACGAAAACGAAGCCGCGGACGCAAGCTAGTTAATAAATAAATAAATATTGTGTAGTAGAGTTTATGGAATTACTTTCTTAGTGCACACCAACTCACCAAAAGAAATACACGATCAAAATATCAAGTTTAGATCAGTGGTATACCTGTGCGTTGATAGATCAGTCAGTCAGTAAGTCGCAAGAAAAAGAAATAAATAGGATCACAACTGTAATCGCCATGTACGGTAGACAATCTCTCAGATCTTCAAGCGCTTAGATCCTTGAAGATGTCTAAAGGGTGTAGTCAGAGGCACATGCCCACATTTTACAGTTTTATAGAAGATACACAAGAAGAAAACTAGTAAGGAAAAAAAAAAAAAACAAACACAAATTACCACTGAAATTCTTCTTACCCTGAATAGGGTCGGGGGGTAAATGTGAGTATTCCGGTATTTTAGGACTCTTCATGTCCTCTTCAGCCGAGGCGATGTCGTCTTCGTATTCATCCTGAGACATGCCATCTGACTCTAGTTCCTCCTTCATTTTGCGTTCTTGTCTGTGAGAAAGACATCATATTAGACTCGTTCGTTTGTTATTTCATGGTCACCCTAGATAGATAAGTGTTTTTATTCTATTGATGACTTTTTTATAATTTGACATTGTTAATTCTTTATTTGCATGAAATTACATTTTAATATTATTTATTTTGAATACCCTGATCTAATTTAAAATTTTGAAATCTATTAGTATTGTAATTAAACTTAGGTGACTAATTAATTATTGTATGTCGTAATATTATGACAGAATATGTTGAACCTTATTTAATTGATAATACCTATAATTGACCATATTCTAAACAAATAAATAAATTATTATTATTAAGAAAAACATTATAAGGAAACCGTGAATGCTCTAGAAGTTCTAGAACATAAAAAAATCTAGTACCAAGAAGCATGAGCATAAAATGACCATCCCATTGATTCATAAATGACCAGAAAGATTTGGATCTCCAATTGTTTAGATACTGTAGTCACTACTGTGTTCAAAACTTAGTAGCGACTAAAATACAGTAGTGAGATACGTGATTCGAGCGTACTGACCAATAGACGCAGGGCACTTTGTTTTGTATTTATTTATTTATTTATTAAAAAGGATACCCAACACAGGTGTACACATTCACATTCAAGAAAAAGTAATACAAATAGTTAAAGAAAGTGCTCCCGCAATTATAGGGTAAAAAAACTCTTTGTATGCTGTGGAGCATACGAAGAGTTTTTAACAACTTAAAAATATATATCTATATATAATATATATATAAGGTAACTTAATAATCTAAAGTAACAATAAGAGAAAGAAGATGTTCAATATAAAAGAATATAAAACTGAATAAAAAAACCTTTAAAATTTTGTTGAGAATTATAAAAATATACGTGTACTTGACACATTGTTTACATTATCTAATCGAGACATGAAGCAAGACAAAGCTCTTTTAATTGTGTTTTGTGTGTTGTATATTATGTAGTGATGAAGTGACACTTACTGGTCAAGAAATTGTCCGCAGACCTGATGATACTGCGCTAGTTCCGGCTTATAGAGCAGATTGCCGCGCATTATGAAGTCGAAGTACACACGCATTCCGTCGGCCACTTCACGCACTAAATTCAATCTGGTAAAAAAAAAACTTATTGAAAACAGGACAACTATTTCTCTTCACGAAACACCCGAGGATTTGTTTTTGTTAGATGGTAAGCTAACCCGCGGGAGACTTTACCTAACCTGCGGGAGATGTCAGTCTGACTTGCGTGAGACCAGCCTAACCTGCGGGAGTAGTTTGTGAAAATTACGTGAGACCAGCCTAACTTGCCGGAGAAATTAGTCTTATTTGCGTGTGACCAGCCTAACCTGCGGGAGACGTCAGCCAGGTCAGGCTTCTGCGGCGGCTCGTTGCGACACCGCGGTGTATGCCAGGCGCCTGCGCGCGCGAACCACTTCACGAAGGACTCGAGGATTTGCGCGGCGCACGGTGACGCGGGCAGACGTGTGAGGCGGTTGCGCTTCACTATCAGGTGGTAATCGAATGTGAGCCGGTCACTGGATGAAATAATTGCATTATTAGGACAGTAGTTTTGATTACAAGCTTACAACGGTGATGGAAAACATCGTGAGGAAACCAGTTAGTGTTCTTATAAGCGGCGATGGGCTTGCAACCTGTCACGGAGTGTTATGGATTGCTAACTACTGCAAAATGTGTGCATGTGCCAAATATAATGTTTTGACGTGCCTCTGGCTACCCCCACTGGACATCTTCAAAGGATCTAAGCGCCTTAAATTCAAATTCAAAAATCATTTATTTCAATAAAATCACAAGGATCACTTTGAAACGTCTTATGAACTAGGTGAAGCTACGCCGATTCCACGCGACCAAGCCTAGAAGAATCAGGCAACAAACACGGCTTGCTTAAGATCTGAGAGGATGTCTACCGTACTTGGGGATTACAGTCGTGATCCTATTTATTTATTTATTATTTTTTATTACAATTATTTCGTTATTGTTAATTTGTATTTTACTTTTAAATTAATACATGTAATTGGTGTCCTGCCGTGTTAATTAAAGTATAATACTTAAATCAATTGTGTGACAGCACGCTGTTCTGATCTCTTGCTCGAAGCAGGATTTTACAAAAATATTATTCAACAGAAAACTTATTAGATGTCTCCACTAGTATCTAAAGGTACTCACCGTAAGACAGCCGGCATGGTAAGGTGGGCCCGTCCGACGGGAGCCGGCACGTGTTCAGGAGGCGAGCCGGGCTGAGCACGCGGCTCATTCTCACTAGACTCGGACGAGTCCGATTCTATCTCTTCCTTGATTTCTTCTTCGGGAGATTCTTGGCTGTTCTCCGCGTCGGGTTCTGGTTCGCCGCCCACTGCTTCGTTTTCGGGCTCTGGTATACAGGACAGCGAAGATAATATAGATCGTTTTATACTATCGAACACAAACAAAACAAGTCTACTTTCTTCTAATTACGCTTATTAAAAATCTTAGTAATAATATACATCCGAAAGTTATTAGATATTCAATGTTTGTGCATCAATCACGTTTAAACTAGTGTTATCTATGCGACAAGACACATCCCTGAAAGTCGATCAGATAAACAAGTCTTCGACCGACAATCGTTAAGTCATTTAATTGGCTGTTCATAAAACATCTACTCAGGAGGTACCTATTCTAATTTCCTGGATTGATCAATTAGGTTCCATCAGGCTGCATGCTGCTAAATGTCGTTGTCGATGAACCAGGTTGGTACAGGTACCTACGGACTACACACCTTACCACAAGACAATTACACAAAGAAAGCACACACCCATAAAGTAATAATCTTTAACAGCTTTGTGTAAGCCCCCAGGTATGCATGCATATCCCCTAGAATGCAGAAGTAAAGGATGTATTACCATCAGGCTGTGTACTGCTGGAGGAACCATCGTCGCTGAACCGATGCCTCGAGCGCTTGGCGGCCGAGCTGCCGGCTGATCCGGATGTGCTGCCCTTTTTGCGCTCGCGCCGGTAAAGGTATGCACCCCTGAACAGTGTTTGTGATTTAACGTAACCAATAAAATCTTAAACGTCAGCAATGAACAGCTCTACTGATCTGATAAACAGGTTTTACGTTATTACATAATTACTTTTTAAAATCTAATAAGAAAACAGACTAAAATGTTTCGACTCAAAAAGTGAAGAGACGGTATTAGTTTTTTAAGTTTCATGAAGGAACGATTAGTTCTACATAAATACAGTTTAAATGTGGCCAACTTTGTAAAGATTATCTAATTCGGATCACCAGGTAAAATAATACGCATTTAATTGAGGACCTCTTTTTTTCGTTGTTTAAAAATGACGTGTTAGATCTCTTACAATTGCAGCTGGGATTTCTCAGCCAGATCTCGCTGCAGCTGTCGGTTCTCCTCCGTGTCCTTGAGCACGAAGTCCTCGCCCACGCAACGGTCCCACGAGGAGTTCCATCCTTGGAAGTGGATCAGATACTCGATGGTGCGACGACCACGCTTGTCTTTGTTCTCAATCACTTCTAACACCTAGAGGAAGAATATAGGTAAGTTTTTGGAACGAAGTTCCTTATCGCGCGTTGTGAAAGGGGGCTAGACGGAAAAAAATCTTACGAAAAGTTGTCACGACACTTTTTTGCTATAGTATATCTATTAATTGTGTCGAGGTCGACGTCGAGGTGGAAGTGGAGGTCGAGATGGAGGTGGAGGTCGAGGTCGAGGTCGTGGTGGAGGTGGAGGTCGAGGTCGAGGTCGAGGTCGAGGTCGAAGTCGAAGTCGAAGTCGAAGTCGAGGTCGAGGTCGAAGTCGAGGTCGAAGTCGAAGTCGAAGTCAAAGTTGATTCCCCTTCCCTTGTCCCACGTTATTTTGTGAGAACTTCGTTCCATCCGGGTGTCCCTTGACACCTCTCAAGTTTTTTTCTTTGCATAGGAGCAAAGCGAATTGAAGCGAAGCTAATAATCATTTGACACACCCTGTTGTAAAATTACGCGCCGCGCGCAAAGGTTCGACTAGATTTTGTTATTTATTTGCGCACCAGTTGGGAAAAGCCCCAACAACGGTGGTCGCTCTGGGCGTTAGTTAAGTTTGCATTATATCTGTTAACTGGACGAAGATTAAAGTTTTTTACATCAAAGTTTGGCAAATATTATAGATTATACAAACTACCTACCTACCTACCTTAGCTCCTGCAATAAATAGATTTTTAATTTCGAAAAGTTTTTTTTTAATATTTCAATTATCAATTTCTGCAGCCAGCCGACCTATTCTTCTCGCTATGTTTGATTTCATTTTAGACAATAGTTTAAGTAGGTACATAAAGTAGAAGGTATAAAAGCCTTTCGTAAAGATCAAAGATCGGATAAAACATGCAGAGGATCTATTTATAGACAGACTTACCCTCGTATTCAAGAACGACACTATGAGAACACGAACCCACAGTGGACGAAATCTTTTTTCATAAAAATCATTTTAAATGTGTTGTGCGACACTGCATAGTGTGACTAGAGGCATATTGTCGTGTGCCTCTAGCCAAAGTTAGCTAGAGGCTTTTAGTTAGCTCTAAAGGCACACGGTAGCGTGCGCCATAGTGCCGCTCAACACATAAAGTGATGTATATGAAAAAAGATTTCGTCCACTGTGGGTGCGTGTTCTCATAGTGTCGTTCTTGAATACGGGTGTTAAAGGTCAAACTCAGCGCGCAAGACCGTAACCAAAGGGCGGAGCCCGAAGTTTCCCGAAAGTAGGATTAACAATTGGAAAAGCTTGTGTAATCTTACGAGTACTTGTACGTACCTACCTACCCAAGATGCTATTCACTTTTCAATGACCAAAATTCGATTGCCAACATTCATATTCATTTATTGTTCCAGTTATTCCATTTATGGGCGTACGAGTATATCTTGTCTACCGGCCTCTTTTGTTACAACCTGAGCATGCAACAATTGGCAGACCGAGATTTCAATGTGTGTACAAATGATCAATAAGTACCTACGCCTGTTTTACAACTTACTGCGCCATTATCTGGCCCGATAGAAGATAGGGCCATTCGATCAGAGGCCGTAATACACCGCTGTCGATGTCGTGTTCGTCGCGATCCCAACGGTCTGGTAATTGCCACATCAACTTCCAAACAGTCCACAACATTAACCGACACCTCGGTTCCATCGTCGTTGTAACAGATGTCGAAGTAGCGGACCGTTCTGGTCTTTCCAACGTTTAGTTTCATTTGTCTACGTTCGCGAGAATCGCGGTTGGACATTACGAGCGGTGCGGTGATTGCTGTCTATTACAGACTTGATACTAGAGCAAACTAGGGTGGGGCCGGTCGCGCATACTAAACGCTCTGCGCAATGCAACTGCAGTTCGATGCTATGTTACATCTACAAGTATTTTAGCCCACCCCTCATGACGTAGTTTGGTAGGTTGTAGGTACCTATCTAGAAAGATAATGATTGCTAATTCGATCTTCATTTATGTTCGAAAAATTTATATGCGCAACCTGACACGTGTGGAATGCTAACTACTGTAAAATGTGGGCGTGTGCCAAATGTAATGTTTGGACGTGCTTCTGACTAACCCCTAAAGACATATTCAGGGATCTGAGCACCTGGAGATCTGAAAGATGTCTACTGTCTAGATTTGGGGATTACTGTTGTGATCCCACCTTTCATATCTTTATTGGTACTGTAATCTAGGCTAGGTAAGTAGGTGCATAGATACGAGTAGTTACAGCCGATGAAAACATAGGTAAGTATATTGATGATAAATCCAGAGTTCAAACATGAGCGGTCGGGCGGAGCTCATTTGTTGTACCATTGTTCTTTCTTGGTCACCTTGCGTTAGGTCAATGACCAGGTTGAAGTAACACTTTTTGAGAAATAACAAGTGAAGTGAAAGGATACAGCCTGCGTGTGTCTATAGAAGCTCCTTTAATGCACAATGAATTGTTTGATTAAGTATTATTTGAACTCTAGGGATATTATATTTTATTCTACATTAAAACTGAATTGCAACTTCGTTTAAAACTTAAACACATTTTCTACGTGATATAAAGTTTTTTTCACACATAAAAACAAATATTTGTAGAATGACCATTTATCAAAGTGCAAAGGCTTGGTCATCTATAAGAGTTATATTATATTTTGAGAGATTTCTGAAGAGCAGATCATTATTTGAAATAAATCCAAGCTGTGCCAAATTATAGTCTAAAGAGTACACTTATCTTTTCACCAAACATTTCTTAAACATCGGGTGTGACCCCACTCGAACATGATATAGGTAAAAGAAGAAAGGAATAATCAGCAATTTTCTCTTTCATCTCAACACCAGGGACTGGGTCAATACACCATCAAGTTCTTAGGCTTAGGGTAGGGCAGGATCTTAGGCTTAGGGTAGGGCAGGATTTATTTCTTGGGACATATTAAATTTGTTTTTTTTTTATTGATTAAAAATTGGTAGCACCAATGTCAAAGTAAAATATCATTGTAGTTATGAAACTTAATTTAGAAATTACTTTAAAAAGCTTTTGTTAATACAATAACACAATGCAATGTGGTAGGATCATCATGGCTTTTTTTAAATTAAATAAAATGGAAATTTAAATGTCCTAATAATTCTAGAGAAGAAAGAAATAGATATTTACAAAATTACCTACAAATTACTATTATTTGCTGGATTATGCCACACCCATGTTTTACTAAAAAAAATAGTTAAAGAGTAAAAGTTATAGGAAATGGTTATTTAAATGATTTAGTTGTGTATGAATTAATTTACTTCAAATAATGTTACAATAAAAAGTTTTCTTTGTCCGCATTAGGTAGAGTGGGGTGAGGAAACCGCTCGCCCCACCCAACCAACGCCCTGGTTACGCCCATGCGATTTGAACCAACTTTTGCAAAGTTATTATTGTTTTAGCATAGGTTATGTTTTAAAAAACACTTTTGAATGCGTTTATTAATAATCAAGCATCCAGAAGGCTTACCTTTGAATCGTAAAGTACTTTGGCTTTTGTTGGATCCGGTTCGTAACACAAAACGCGCTCCCCTTCGCTAAATTTGTACCGCACTCCCCTTGTCGAAACCATTTGAAATAAGTATTATTGACGATTATTACTACATAAAACTTGTCAAATACGATGCCGTTACGTAATAATTTCCAATAAAAACACTTTTTAATTACCAAGCAAGCACTAAATTACAATAAACAAAAGTGGGTACTCGCGAAAGTTTAAAACGCGCAATTATCTTTTAGTTAAACATTTACAGAAAATATTTAATACAGAAATAAACTTGATAAAATTCGAGAGTCACTGAAGTTACAAATAGGACTGCTCGGGACACGCCTATTTCAGAAAATAATATTTTGTTTGGGCGTCGGCCGCTGTTTGTTTTGACTTCTCTCCACACCGCTAACAGCGCAGCAACAGAATATGTTGGTATTTGAATTTGATCTTTCTATCTCAGACCGAAAATCTAAAATGGTTTGCGATCTTCTGACAGCTGTTTTTAACAATCCATAGACCAATAAATTCTACAAAACGTTCCATTTCTTTAACAAGATTTTAAGCATGTAAAGTTAACACATGCCCTGATAATGATAAAAACATCAACAAACAATATTTTTAATTTACTGCGGAGTGCGAAAATATATATTTAATATATATCGGTGGTTCGAAAACATAGAAATTTGAAAAATTTGAAATAATGACGTTTGCCATTTTTAAAAGACATCAAGATACCAAGAATGTGGGATGCGGATTGATTTATATGATAGTGGGTTAGCAATCATGGAACTCTATTTGTTGGACCTGTTGACGTAGGAGGTAGGTAGTCTGATAGGTGGCCTTGTGATTGCATGCATCGAGCGAGAATTTACCTGCTATGATAGGTAGGAACACTAGGAACCTATTGGATAGTTAAAAATACTTGACGTAAAGGTAGTAAATTAAATCCGCGTTAAGGAAGCCTGGCCCTAGTGACCAAATAAACCACTGATTTTGGTGAAGAGATAGTACCTACCCGTCTCTATAATTAGAAAGATATGAAGTACCTAGTTAAGAGCCACATCAAAACGTTATATAGGTACCTACCTAGATAATTGTTATTAGATATAAGACGTGATGCATGCATGCATCGGATCACGATTCAACGACACCGAATCGAACCGTCCCATAAGGTTATAAGGTTCATGTTTAAAGGTCTGAGAACGTCCTATTGACATTTTAGAGTAGGTAGATAGATACCTTCAAACCAGCTCTGAAGGTACCTAGTTAAGTAGTTTTGTAAATCACGTATTCTTACTACTAAGCTGTGGATTTGCGGCCCTACTGCGTAAGCTCACTGATAATCGCAATCGGCTTCAACTGTCAAAATCTCATTTTCTTTTACAGTTACACAATGGGAATTAATATGTTGAAGCCGATTACGATTATCAGTTAGTTTAAGCAATAAGGCTAGTATCATTCATTATGATGATGCGATGTGGTTTAAGATCTCAGAGCCAAGCTGCGTTTATTATGGTATATTAAAGGTGATGACCATTAGGAGATTAAGGGCTGAGAATTCATAATTCAATATAACCATTTCATTTCTTTTAATAATTTATTCCGTCTAACCTATTGAACTACAACGTTTAACATATTCAAAAATAATAAGTTAAACTTATTGTACAATTAGTTTCCTAGGTTTTTGGCATTAGTTTAGTGGTGGTAGACAGGAGCGGAGTGGTAGACGGGGGCAGACTGGTAGACAGGGGCAGACTGGTGGTAGACGGGGGCGGACTGGTGGTAGACGGGGGCGGACTGATAGACGGGAGCGGAGTAGGCAAGTTTGGCGACAGGGGCGGCGTGGTGAACGACGGGGGCAGCGGCGTAGGCCAGGGGAGCGGCGTGGACCACGGGGGCAGAGGCGTAGGCGACGGGGGCAGCGACCTTGGCAACGTGAGCGAGGGGCTCGTTGTGGACAACAGCGTTGAAACCGTTGTGGGCATCAGCGGTGTAGTCTACGGTACGTTTGGTGCCATCAGCGTCAACGAGGGAGTAAGAGCCCTTGACAACATCTCCATCACGAGACTCGTGCTGGGACTTGGAGTCTCCGGTGTGAGGGTCCTGTACGTCGTATGAGAAGCTGTACTGGGGGTGCGAGTTGTACTCCTCAACGGCCACCTTGGCAATGGGGGCTGCGTAGCTCACGGGGGCAGAGTGGTAAGCGACGGGAGACGCATGGTATGCGACGGGGGCAGCCGGGAGCAGGCCAGCGCTGGCGGCCGCTACCAAACCGAAGAAGACGACGAACTGAAAGCAAACACAAAAGTTAGAACTTTTAACTTCACTTGAATGACGTCACTGGATCACACACACTGTATCTTTCTAGTACCTTGAATGCCATTGTGTATTGAGTGAGTTGGTGGTTGAGTGATATCTGTTGAGGAGCGCTTGGAGCTTTTATAGCGATGGCGGGGGCGCACCCTTTCACTCGCGCGAAGTCTCGCTACGTCACGCGACCGTGAGTTTGTGCCCCCAGGCTAAAAAAGCTCCCTGAAATTTTGAACATTAATAGTCACTTACAAAGCTCATTGATAAAAAAAATGTTTTTTATGAACATCTTATCTGATGATCATTTTTTGCCGAGTTGGTCTAGTGAGAGGTATTAAGTACCCTGGCACATAAAATTAGGTCACTTCGTTCGCATCAAACATAAAGTTCAGTAGATCTTTGGATCAGACCTATGCCGACCTTTCAAGTTTCAATACGCACCATATGAATAACAGTCTAAGATCCTCTTCTTAAGGCGCTCCCCCTCTCGACGATTGTTTTTGTTCGAAACGAAAAAAGAAATACTTCTGAACAAGCCACATCTCCTATTTTATATTGTATAGTATATGTGAATAAAGATATACCCATCTTTAATCACTGCGATAAATAATCCTACCGACCGCTGCAATGACGACAAACACACGTCGGCGCGTGGTCCGCCTTAGCTTTTCGAATAAATTAATGATATAAATTATGTATAATTACTTATCAAAAATCTATTCTAATAGAAATCTAGATCTACATATTACCTATCTTTAACAATAAATCACAAGTTGATTTTAATAGCAGGTATATAAAATATTTCGATCATAAATTCTAAAACGTATCATTTTGAAATAATATCTTTATCGTGAAAAGTTTCTGCTATTATGTTTTCAGCTTAATAGAAATCTAGGTAGGAACCTGAAGTAATATACTTATAAAAATAAGAGATGTGGCTTGTTCAGAAGTATTTCTTTTTTCGTTTCGAAAAAGAGCAATCGTCGACTGGGAGCCCCTTAAGGTGATGCTTGAAATTTTAGTTTTTCTTGTATGGGCTGAGTCTACCCGGATAAGACGGAAAAAGTGTTAAAACGCATTATCTTAAAAACCCTCAAACCTAAAAAGAAACTACCTTGAATTTATGTAGCTGTAGCTAGTATGTTTGTTTAAAGAATTATATAAAAATGAACTGTTTAGCTATTCATAGTTTTGAGTAAAAACGAAATTAGTGATGGATGAGCCAACTTTTAAAAATAAATCTATAGAGAAAAGTTTCAAAAATCGTGTTTCTGTCTTTAATTTATCTAGAATAAATCCTCAAGTTATCTTTGTCATAAAAAACAAAACTATATGTTACTGAGAAAAAAAATTTCTGCATTCGTTATAAAATGTATTTATTACATAATCGTCTTAATTAATTAATGTCTAGACTCCCAGAATAGAAAAAGAAAATTAAACTTTATAGAAGAACGGAGTTTACTAAAAGCTTACATACTACTTGTATTCTGTCAGTATCGACTCGATAGGGTCTACCTATCTACAGTAAATTTTTTGTAGACTTGACTCTTGAATTTTCCTATGTTAAGCTTCAAAATTTTCAAAGTTTATGTATTGTTCATGACTGGCCTCACAACGCAGTTAAAAGTAACTCTGCCTCAGGTTGTGGGTTCGATTACCGTCAAGGACAAACATTTATGTGATGAACATGGAAGTTTGTTCTGTATCTGGGTGTTAGTATATGTATCATATGTATGTATTTACAAAAAAAAGTATTTATAAGTATTATATTAGTTATCAAGTTCCCATAGTACCAGCTTTGCTTAGTTTGGGGCAAGATGGCGCTATATGATAATGTCCATCAATATTTATTATTATTTCGAAATTACCGGTATTTCATACAAACCTTTATTCTGAAAATAACGAACACAACAAAATAATCTATAATATAAAAATAAGTCGGGTTTTCCTTCCTGACGCTATAACTCCAGAACGCACGAACCGATTTCCACGGTTTTGCATTCGTTGGAAAGGTCTCGGGCTCCGTGAGGTTTAGCAAAGAAAATTCAGGAAAAAATTCAAAAGCAGGAAAACAGGAACGGGAACGGGAACGGGAACTTAACACAGCATTTGTTAATTCTAAAGCGATACGAAGTTCGCCGGGTCAGCTTGAAATAATATAATTATTCAATTTGGCGCAGTCTTTCTCAAGTTATTAATAAGGGAAATAGAAATTTATTTTTAGGGTTTTATATATTTAGATATAGATTATTTTTGCAAAGATACGGAAATAGCAGTATCATAAAATATCCGGTAGCCCTTGTATCGAGACAAATTCAAGGAACGGATCAAGGTCCAGTCTTAGCGGTCACCGCCCGCGGCTTGAATTGCTTTCCACACACACTATAGGTACTTACCTACTTTGTAAAACTTTACCTAGGTACCTATAACTAAGTACTTACCTTACTTACTTACCTCATTCATAGAAGGTGGGTAGTATGAAATTTTTTATTGGAAATTAGTTAAATAGGTTCTTGGGTTAGGGACCTAAGTAGATACTTACTATCATCTACCTACTAGTAAGTAAATATATTATTTTTTCATGGTTGATAAGATAGGTAGATTGTACGGTCGATGGCGCAATATTGCTGCCTCCTTGAATTAGGTAGAATAAACAAAAACTCCTTAGTCGAGTTCTAATTTTAAGAAAGTGGGAGATAGAAAAGGAAGAAATAGAATTCAATTGAAATTTCGCAAAAAATTATGACTGTACCGATTTTTTCGTGATATAAAAAATAATAATAATAATAAATAGGATCACGACTGTAATACCCAAGTACGGTAGACATCCTCTCAGATCTCCAGGCGCTTAGGTCCTTTGAAGATGTCTAGAGGGGGTAGTCAGAGGCACGTCCAAACATTATATTTGGCACATGCCCACATTTTGCAGTAGTTAGCATGCCATAAGTGACAGGTTGCAAGCCCATCGCCGCTTTATAAGAATACTAACTGGTTTCCTCACGATGTTTTCCTTCACCGTTTTGGGCACGTGTTTTTGATGCGAATATAAATTTTTCGAATTGAAAAATCCATTGATGCACGCCGGGATTCGAACCCACGACCTTCGAAATGAAAGTCGTGGTACCTCCCACTCGGCCAACACGTGGCGTGACGTGATATTAGACTGTTTTATTAGATTATAATTGTATAGGTATGTAGATATAAACCTAATTAGGTAACAATAGTATGTATTATGTTTAGAAAACCAACAAGTCAATCGCAGAATTCGCAGACTACTATCGGTGGACGGCGGTGGTAGGTAGGTGCAAGCAATCTCAGTAACATTACGTTATATAAACAAAACGTTAAATTCATTTGAATGTGCTCTGCGCCACAATTGGCACAATAAGACTAAATTAGGACGGCAATCAAGACTCGGAGCAAATCATGACTGTCTTGTTACGAAGTCATTAAAAGTAAACGAGCGCGGTCATTGAGCTTAAAATCACTATCAATAAGTAGACTCGTCTGATCGTGTTGTCTTTGGCATTATTAAAATTTCCAGTCATTATTGTATTACTATTAATAGAACAAGCATTGAAGTATTGTCAAATTTAAAAAATAATGCATTAAGTTTTCGTTTTATCGCGAGTAATATTCTTCTCTAGATCTTGAGTTCATAAAAAATCCTACACACAAAAAACACGTCACTTTTTACCGATATTTTATATTTTTCGTGTAAATTTTCTAATATTTCTTTAAGACTATTACAAACATTTGAAAAATGAATTAGCCAAATCAGTTTACTCTATTATACCAAACGATTTATTAGAGTAAAAAAAAGCATTTAACTTTTATTTTAACAGAATATATTATATCAGATAGATACCTACTACCGTCTGCCCGCGCTTCGTTTGCGTGTTACTGGGATAAAAAGTACATAAAGTAGTTACCTAGCAGGATACGCAAAAATAACGGTTTTAAACGGCCGGCGGGTTAATGTATTCAACAGTGGCATATCGCCTTCAAACGTTGCCCTTTGGGTGCGTGCTCTCGTTACAACCGCATCGTTGCGTAACAGTGATCACACCCAGGCCGGTTGACTCAGCTTCAAGGATGGCCGGCACTTTACTACAAGCTTTCATGCATGTACTTCTTCCGATTCTAAAACGATTTGTCTACGTATAGGTAGACAAAAATTACATGTGCAAAATGTGGGCATGCTTAGACGTGCCTCTGCCCTGACTACTCCGTATATTTAAAGATTTAAAAACCTGTCTACTGGGCTTGGGAATGAAAGTCATGATCCTATTTCAAATTGCATTTGGATTTACAAATGCGCCAAATGTATCTATCTACCTAATGTTTAAACGTGCCCCTTACTAATCACATTAAATATATTCAAGGATCTGAGTGCATGGAGATCTGAGAGAGTGCAATGTCTACCTACCGTAGTCGGGGATTACAGTCATGATTCTTTTTTTTTCCTTTGGCAAAACGATTTGGAGTGATCATGCTAGGCCAGCTGCAGGATACAATCTGCATAAAAGCCCTAAAAGCCAATGTAAAGCTTATGCAAATTAATGCCCGATTCCTATATTATACCGACCGGTATCGGTAGGATAATGAAGTCGTATCTGCAGTTATTATTGACATGTACTTTCCACGTACGTTAGTACAAGTATACTCTTAAAAAGTATCTTATTGGTAAAAATCTAATGTTTAATAGAACATTTTTGAAAAAGGTAGAGTCCTACCTACACTGGGTTATTTTTGCTACCATCATCCGTAAAAAATACGGATCGTATTTGGAATATATGGAAACCGGGTATTAATGCAAAGCTTCCAATTGAGGTTTATTATCATGTATATGAACTTCCAATTCTGATATTATTGCCAATGTCTTATTTGAAATGTGAAGGACCGCGAATTTCTTTGTAGGTAGGTAAGTACACTGGTCATCAAAAATCCTACCTTGGCAAAAAAATAATTATTAAAATCTGTTTTCCGCACGTGTTAATGCGCGCATAATTGAACTTTTCGAATAGAAAAATCTATTAGTGCACGGCCGACCATCGGATCAGAGTCAAAATTGTCTCTATCTCTTATCTATTTCTTTGATAGACAAGAGAGTAGGTATACCTTTTGATTAGCTCTGATTCAATTGTGTGTTGGCTTTTGTAGTGCAAAGGCCATATCTCACGACTTCGTTCACATGAAGTTATTTTCAAACAGACCAGTGGTTTTGGCTGGGCGTTGATAGATCAGGTCAGTCAGTCAGTCCGTAACGCAAGAGATTTATATACATTGTATTTAGATGAACGAAAAAGTGTATTTAATTTAGATCCAAGTGAGTTCCAATCAGTTACTTCTGATAGCGACTGTACTTTGGTACTTTTGTCGCTGTATTTTATCTTAAAAGCTTGTCAATTATAAGGCAATGGTGATAAATTACAGTAAAGAAAAATTTGGTGTTGAAAGTACCTACCTTCTTTACAGAATCTTGTAAAACATGTTTAAAATTCAGGTTTTAATAAGCCTGACGCGTCGTCGCCTGCCCTAAGATTTATTATACTATAATTATTTTGTACTATAAGAACATTCCATTATTTTCATAATGAAGCTACCAAATTAAATAATACCAGTTTGATCGTTGCAATTTCATAATCGTAGAATCCGAACAATTTATCGATAGGTAGGTATCTAGTACTACTAACGCGAGAACCTAATTCTAATTTTATTGTTACTTCTAAATATATATTTTTAGGTACATATGTAAAACTACCTATTTGCATGCGATCTCCTTCCTGTAGTTATAGTTAAGATGAACTTTACATGGAAATAGTACATATCAAATAACCTAGAAAAGGACTGCGGTTATGAAATTATAGGTGTAATAATTATACCTACACAAAGTTAAGCTGTCTCTTATGCACCCGAGAATAACTTCGCAGGCAAGAATTGTGATTAATTAGATAAAGCCACGAACGATCTTACAATTTTTGCATGCATAGGTAGCATGTCTACAGCATGCCATGTCAAGAACAGTGACTTGACGAAAACAACAGTGACTTGACGAGTGCAGCTTAGATAAGCTTACCCGTATTCAAGAACGAGAACGACACTATGAGAACACGCACCCACAGTGGACGAAATCTTTTTTCATAAAAATCACTTTATGTGTTGTGCGACACTGCATAGTGTGACTAGAGGCACATTGTCGTGTGCCTCTAACCAAAGTTGAGCTCTAAAGGCACACGGTAGCATGCGCCATAGTGCCGCTCAACACATAAAGTGATGTTTATGAAAAAAGATTTCGTCCACTGTGGGTGCGAGTTCTCATAGTGTCGTTCTTGAATACGAGGGTAAGCCTTGGCTAATGCCGGGGTCCCACGGCCCGCGTTTTCACGCGCCAGACCGCGCCAAGGCGGACGGACGCGCCGTGGGAACGATGCATCCGTGGTGGCCCGTGCTCGGAACGCTCTGTACGCGACGCGCCGGACGCACACAGGCGGAGCGTCATCCGGCGCGGCCCGTCGTTTTGCGCGCCGTGGGACCCCGGCTTAAGATAGCATAGTCTAGGTATGTAGGTATACTGTATTCCAAGTTTCATCCAAATCCGTTTGGCCGTTTGGACGTGATTGAGACACAAACATCCAAGCTTCCTTACAAACTTTCGGACTTATAATATTAGTAGTAAGATTTCTCACTTGCATTAAACGGCTAGAAAAATGTATAATGCGTTTTTATCACATTTTCCGTCGTATCCGGACTCTGACAACAACAAAAAAACAAAAAAAATAGATGGGTTGTGGTGCCTTCCACGGTTTAGGTCATTTTCAATTTTGGTAAGCATAGCTAACAAACTTGTTTAAAATTTATAGTTAATACAATTATTTCTCTACAATTATTGATTGACCACAACTAAATATTTCCCGTTTTGTCTATTTAAATTATGATTTAATACATGGATATCGCCTGTTACAAAACCTTTGCTTAATCTAAGAGATAGATAAAAAATACTCTATTTAAAATCGTCGTTTTAATCATTTTTTCAATATAAATCGTTTATTTGAAAATTATTATATTCTTAAAATGCCCACTCTAAAATGACCAGCGCTCTCACCTAATTACCGTCCGTTTATGTGTTGGCAAACAGTGGGCTAACCCTCGTATTCAAGAACGACACTATGAGAACACGCACCCACAGTGGACGAAATCTTTTTTCATAAAAATCACTTTATGTGTTGTGCGACACTGCATAGTGAGACTAGAGGCACATTGTCGTGTGCCTCTAGCCAAAGTTGAGCTCTAAAGGCACACGGTAGCGTGCGCCATAGTGCCGCTCAACTCATAAAGTGATGTTTAAGAAAAAATATTTCGTCCACTGTGGGTGCGTGTTCTCATAGTGTCGTTCTTGAATACGAGGGTAAGTAACAGCTTAATCAGCGAAGCACTCAATCTAACCGGCACGTCATTATAATTTTACCAAGGTGCGCACATATGGCGGCCGTGTCGGGATAATTGCGTGATCAGGTTATTCTGTACGGGTATTAACTTAGAGGAACGTTGCTTTACCTATTATATATCCATGCATCTACACTTCTATTAATAAATCGGTAAAATTTGTACTGGATAAAATAAAAACTACCCATTTAAAAAAATCGAGGACCATGACGCGCTATGACCTGTCACATCATATACTATTGTCATCGGAACTTGACAAGTTTGTACTCAATCGAAGTATTTACAAAGGAGTTCCATTGTGAGTGTCTGTTGAACAGTTCCTGACTCCATCATCAGATCAGCTAACTACCATATTTTTGCATTGTCACCGAAGTTACATAAGTATGTGAAATTTCAGCTCGATCGGTTGAGTATAACTGCTTAAAAATTGAGTTGCAAGATTCCACCTTAACAAACATAGTTACATAGTTACATACAAACATACATTGCAAGTTGAATAAAAGAATGTAAAAATAATGAAGGTAATTAAAATATTATTCTTGAATCTATACAAAATGATGATTCCTTGATTGCAAGAATAAAGGAACCATACAAAATTACAATGGAAATTATTACTTCTCTATTCAAGTCAGCTGGACAATACTTTGGGTGGATAAGAATCAGTGGGCACGTAGCTTAATGTCAAGGTGAAACTACCTATTGTTTCAATTGGTAAGTACCTACAGGTAACGCGCGTATACTACGAATAAAGGCATTAAGTAGATAAGTTTAGATTTATCGGCTGTCGATTCTGTAAGATCATTATTGAATGAGAAATAAGTAGATACCTAGAGGTACGAGTCCTTCACCTAAATTAAGTTAGTAAATTACCCCCCTATTTTTAGTGAGGCATATTTTCCACAATTAGGTACACAACATATTGACTTTTAGTAGACTAACAATATTTTTCGCTGTTATCTTTTGATCTTTTCATCGCAATGGCTATTATTGATTTTTATATTTTCCAAATATCTGCTTAAAATTCTCCTAAAGTTAAATTATTAAAAATTCAGACACTCTTGAGGTAATCGTATCGATTCATGATCAGCTAGCTTATTTCGTATGGCTATGAATATCAGTTGAATTTAGAGAATAACAATTTCATAGAAACTATTATAGAATAATGTACTGCATTAAAAGCCATAAAATATGGCTTATGGCTGGACGAAATAAGCCAACAGGATAGTTTTAAACTCAATCAAGTTTGACAAGCTTTTGTTGTAAAAATAACTGTGTGAGTATGAGTCGACCGTCAAAATAACGACCTAGAATATCAGGATTAGCTTAAAATAGTTGGGTGTACTTACTTACGTTGAAACACTTGCCAAAAGTAATTCCATCGTCATTAAATGCAAGACGTTTCCAAGAAACGGTGACCGCCATAATAACTGCCATTATAACAGAGAAGTTCTTTTGCTCCCTCTGAAACCCTGTGAACTCTACTTGTAACGGCGACAGGCTTGCAACCTGTCATGTGTGGTATGTAAACTACTGCAAAATATGGGCATGTGCCAAACGTAATGTTTGGACGTGCCTCTGACTAACCCCTTTTAGACATTTTCAAAGATCTGAGCGCCTGGAGATCCGAGAGGATGTCTACCGTACTTGGGGATTACAGTCGTGATCCTAATATGCAACTTTCCAAGCTCCGCTAAACAACGGTCGTCATATTAGTCGCAGCGAGTGATACGCGGATGACCTTGGTCTACATTCAGATAAACGAGTTGACATCTAGATGATATTACGTGGGAACCGTAAAATACCTACCGGCAACTACGTGTACCTACCTACTTACTTACTACATACATGTTGTACACATCGGATTCGGAACAGTGATGCAATCATATAACGATCGCGCTAATATTGTGAATGCGAAAGTTTGGATGTTTTTTGTTTATAGTTAGGTGCCTAGTAAGATAAATGAGAATTTTTCATAATGCCGGGGTCCCACGGCCCGCGTTTTCACGCGCCAGACCGCGCCAAGGCGGACGGACGCGCCGTATGGGAACGATGCATCCGTGGTGGCCCGTGCTCGGAACGCGCCGGACGCACACAGACGGAGCGTCATCCGGTGCGGCCCGTCGTTTTGCGCGCCGTGGGACCCCAGCTTTACTGGTTCGATGGTAATAACTAATCTCACTGTTCGACGGTAGAACTTGTCAATCGAACTACTGAGATCAAATCTGTTTAGTTACTCCAAACACGTCATAACTGCTTAACGATTTCGATGAAAAGACATATATTTATTTAGATTAGATGAACTATATTGAAACATAAAGAAATATTTTCTTATTTCGAAAAATAATTCTTCAACGTTTTTATGAAAAACCAATGCGAACGAAATCGCGATTCTAATATTAATTTTGGTTGTTTCTTATGGAAATTGTTGTATCTTATTTTTAAAAGAGCATCTTATTTCAAGTTAATTCTGTTCAAGACCTGTGAAATCCGAAAGTTTTTGAACCTAATACGCATTACTACTAATGTACATTCATTATGTTTACCTACTTATTTTCGTAGAACCTCTACGAAATCGTAGAGCATGACTTGCAGTGCAATATGATTTCTCTAGTTTAGAAAGTAGCAATAAAAAATAAAATGAATAAAGTTTTGAATACAATGCAATGTTTACCTAAACGGGCATAAAAAATAAAACGCAGATAAGTCCACAAGTCCAGAGAAACAAAGCAACGGATCGTGCTCTGAATTGAATGCCAAATTGATCACAATCTAACATTTGAAACATACCTGTATATTAATGCTTAGCTACTTGCTTTCTTTACACGTACGCCGTGGGTAGTAGTTATTCTTAGGCTACATTATGTTTTGCATCTTTTTCTGTCCCGCTACTTATCATATGGCTACACTTGTCACACAACGCGAATAGTTCGCCATAACCTGATAACGTGGCCCCACGTTACGTAGGATCTTATGCTCATACTAATGCTATTATACCGATATCTATCCTTGTAGATATATCATATTTTGTTCTACTTTTGAAATATGTGTTGAGGAAATCGTTCAATTCCAATCAGTTTACGACTACTTTAAACTTGAGTTAGTCCTAAAAAGATGTGATGGACTGTGACAAAAACGGACCTAAAATAGTGGTATCCGCGAATATCAACATTGCATTGAATTAAGAATTGACCTTTGCCACGTTTTTATCATACCTATCGCTGCCATTTTACCACACTCACTTTTAAAACAGTATCATCGTCAAACTCCGATACCAAAGATTTTATAGAATAATTAATTTGGCGGTTACCGCATCAATATATGACAACCAACAGTCACATACATTTTCCTGCCCTCACACTAGGATTCCCTGTATCGTGACTATTAGAAACTACAAGTACCTAGGTACCATGGTACCACAACACCAAGGATCTGTGTTTTTGGCCTAAATGACACAATTTATTCAAAATCGAAGCGCGTTGAAGTCTTTTAAACTGATAAATCCACTACGAAAAATTTGTAGATAAAATATGGAATATCCGATATTTTGTATTGTTTTGAATCAAATAGGTTTTAGAACTATGATTTTTCCCTGTACGATAGATGGTTTGTTACCATAATTCCACAAATTATTTTATCAATCGTCACGTCACGGTTTAGTAGAAAAGTAAAAAGAAATGTTTCCTGATATACATTTTTAGAATAAACTATAATATTCTAGTAACAACTTAATAGATCACTAGTTTTGTTTAGTTTTCATGCCATAAACTGACCCCTGCCTGAGTCACTCATATACTAGCGGTGTCACCGTGAACACCCGCGTAGCGGTTACACAACAGTTGGCAACCTTGCGAAGGACGCGCGTGCGCAACCTGGAAAAACGACGGCACGCGTCTCTCGTGTTTTCATCAACTTTGACATACCACAGCGTTTAGATTTTTCTATAGATGTACATTTTATAGACTTCAAAAATAGAAGGTTCAAGTCGGTTGAATTTTTTCATGCTTGTTAGGTACCTCAGAACACTTTTAGATTGGGAAGATACGAGGATATACTCTCGTTGTTTGGTCCCATTTAAATTTGAGGAAAAAATTCCACCTCTAAGGTTGAATAAATTAGAAATTAGAACATCCCCCTTATATTAAAGTCGGTTAAAAAGCGCTGACTTTTGTATGGTAAGTCGTAGTACCTACTTTACAAAAAGTATCACATATAGGCACTAATCGTACTTTGGTTTAGTAGTCAGATAACAATAAGTCATTTGATGTAGGTAGTGCAGTAGTGCTTAGTGAATGTTGAAACCTAAACAGATAATCATAGGGGGCTCCCAGTCGCTGTTTGCTCTTTTTCGAAACGAAAAAAGAAATACTTCTGAACAAGCCACATCTCCTATTTTTATAAGTATATTACTTCAGGTTCCTACCTAGATTTCTATCAAGCTGAAAATATAATAGCAGAAACTTTTCACGATAAAGATATTATTTCAAAATGATACGTTTTAGAATTTATGATCGAAATATTTTATATACCTACTATTAAAATCAACTTGTGATTTTTTGTTAAAGATAGGTAATATGTAGATCTAGATTTCTATTAGAATATATTTTTGATAAGTAATTATACATAATTTATATCATTAATTTATTCGAAAAGCTAAGGCGGACCACGCGCCGACGTGTGTTTGTCGTCATTGCAGCGGTCGGTAGGATTATTTATCGAAGTGATTAAAGATGGGTACATCTTTATTCACATATACTATACATTATAAAATAGGAGATGTGGCTTGTTCACAAGTATTTCTTTTTTCGTTTCGAACAAAAACAATCGTCGACTGGGAGCGCCTTAACTTACGAAATCAGATCACTTTTGACTAATTGAACGCGTAGCTGGACTACTTACATAAGATTTCGCATTCAAAATTTATTCAGATGTTAAATGTCTAGCTAAATGAGTCAGGCGAATATTTAGGCAACTACAAATTACAATCGATGGAGCGTGTTTTGAATAATAAGATTGAAAAATAGGTATATACATTGTGCTTGCTTATCGTGTATTTTTTTTAAATGTATACCGTCCGACCCGTTCTTTTATCGTGATTTTATTAGTAACTAGCCGACCCGTGACAAACGTTGTTCTGACAATTTTTTTTTTCTAAATAAATTATATAAAATAAATATAAGATAAAATAAATTACGAATTTTGGTAAAATGCGTATCATTCATTAGTCAAAACTGCGTTGCTATGACGACTAAATATTTTAGTCTGTGATATCAGATTTATTGCACACCAACGCCATCTATACCAAAATCATCCTTTTTGTGTTTTTATGTCATTTAGGGGTTGTTTTCCGGATTATAAGTTGCCTCTTTATTTATTCTGATTTTTTATCTACATACTACAGCAAATTTCATCTTAATCCGTTTTGTCGTTTAATTTTGATTAGGGAACAAACATAGTAGCCTTATCACGAACTTTCGCATTTATGATATTATTAGGATTAGGATTATGAATTAAACTGTCCCTGTACACTCGATATCCGGATATAGATTAGCTTGCCTCTATCACTCTCTGATCTACGAACTATCTCTATGCAAAAATCATGTCGATCCGTTTCTCCGTTGCTGTGTGAAAGAACACAAACCAACCGACATACTTTCACATTTATTATAAAATAAACTGCACTTGATGTCATGGTTTAGATGTTTTACTAAAAGGTAGAATAAAAAATTTCCCAACATTTCCCATATAATGAGTCAAATTTACTCTACTCTTATCTTTTATCTGATGTTTCAAAAATCGGTTTAATAAATTAAAGATCGATTGGACGTTGACAATGCATAATTTGTAATTTTATATGTTGCTGGTGGATGATGAAATAAAACGCACGCGATTTGAAGCCCCGAGTGTACCAGCAACTATATTTTAACGGATTAAGATGAAATTTGCTGTAGATGTAGATAAAAATCAGATTACAAAATAGGGGTAGTAATAATCCGAAAAACAACCCTTAAAAGATTAAAAAACGCAAAAGGGACGATTTTCGTATAGATGGCGCCGATGTGCAACAAATCTGACATCGCAAACTAAAAACATTTACCCTCGTATTCAAGAACGACACTATGAGAACACGCACCCACAGTGGACGAAATCTATTTTCATAAACATCACTTTATGTGTTGTACTTATATATCTTTAAAACTACACAACGGATTTTGATGCGGTTTTTTTAAATAGATAGAGTGATTCAGGAGGAAGGTTTATATGTATAATAACATGCTACCCGTGCGAAGCCGGGGCGGGTCGCTAGTCTACTATATAAAAGAAAGTCGGGTTTGTTACAACACTTATAACTCAAGAACGGCTGAACAATTGGTGGGGAAGTAGCTTAGAACCAGGAAACGAACATAAGATACTTTTTAACGGGAACAGGAAAGAAAAATTAAAATTCTAAAGCGATACGATGTTCGCCGGGTTAGCTTGTATTTATATAAATCAATTTAAAGTCAAAAGAGACATGCTTCATTATTATTAATTATATCGTTTGAAGCTGAGTGTCGAAATAAAATACTTGTTATTTCACCAGAAGCCTGTTTAAGCGCCGACAAGTTCTAACGAGCTAGGTGCTAAACTAGACCACTACTTTGCAATACAAGAAAGCGCTTGTTGTTAAAAGTTTTAGAGACGAAAAAATAAAAAATCGTAAGTACTACTAATAAGATATTTTCATTTATTTGCGACTAAAACCGGCAGCAGTTATTGTATTTGACTATCTGGATGATGATTTCAATAAACAACCCGGGCTAGTCTCCTTGCTGATTCTACGAATGAAGTAGTATTCGATCGCTAAGGAATGTGTTGCGGGATGCATTGAAGGCATCTCTCTATATCTCTATGTACCTCTTACAGACTAAAATTACTAAGTTTCAACCAAAGTAAAAAAAAGTGTTTATTCATTGAAATCACTTGGATCATTTAGAATCATCAGTATGTAGAGACACAGGAAGCTATCACAAAATGAGAAGGTGCCAATAAATACTACCACAGAATGTTACAAGGATCTTAGATTCCTATAGTCAACCGACACTGCAAATATTTTAATGCAACACGCGTTTCCCCAGTCTTTTTCAACGGTACTCAAACCGTGAATTTCGTTTAATGTGTCTCCTGAAAACACTATCTTTTGTGAATACAGCTGTGAATTGGTGTGACCGCCAAGTTTCATAGGCCAACGATGTTGCAAGTAGCGGCATTGTTGAGGTGGCATTGTCCAGCCGTCCCGTCGGCCAGGCTTGTACGTGCGTACTTGAATATATTTAAATTTGGAGATGCGACCAGGATGAAGCAAGCGCTTCTGCCAACTACTATAAAATGCTGTATGTTGCCAACAAGGGGTACAGTTAACAGCTCTAAGCATCCCCGAACACACATCAACAAACCACAGAAATGGCTTTCAAGGTACGGAACGCAAGGATTGTTTTGTGATAAAAGTGACACCAAAAAAGTGCTCGTGAATGTGATTAAAACAAGTGTTATCAAAAACTTTGGATTTGCTTGATATTCCAAAGGGCTATAACATATAAATTACAAAATATTTAATTTATTGCGTTTGAAATGTCTCAAATAACCACCTGCAAATAACTTTACAACACATTAATCGATCCGTATTGGCTATTAAATATTAATGATTCATTAGAAACAACGATACGTGTCCTGCATTGAACCTACTTGGATAGCATGAATTGGAATGGAAACAGGCTATTAAATGTGTCCTTCTCTCTTTTTTTAGTTGGTGGTCTTCTCTTGCCTGCTCGCCGTGGCATACGGCAGCGTGGGTCCCTACGCCGTGGCCCCCGTCGCTTACAACGCGCCCGTCCAGGTGGCTGCAAGACTAGAGGAATTCGATCCCCTACCCCAGTACCGATTCGGATATGACGTGGCTGATTCACTCACCGGCGACTATAAGAGTCAGACAGAGCAGCGCGACGGTGACGTAGTGCGAGGACAATACTCTCTAGTCGAATCCGATGGCACCCGTCGTGTTGTGGACTACGCTGCGGATTCTGTGAACGGTTTCAACGCAGTGGTGCGCAAAGAGCCCCTGGTCGCTGCCGCCCCTGCTGTCGTCGCTGAGCCCGCCGTCGTGGCCGCCCGCTATACTAGCCAAGTTGTAGCTCAACCCGCTATTGCCCCAGCACAGTACGCTGTCGCTCCAGCTCAGTACGCTGTCGCTCCCGCTGCCTCAACACTTCCGTACATCGCTCGTTACGCCGCAGCACCAGTAGCCGCTCCTTTCGTTGCTGCTCGTTATGCTGACGTTCCAGTTGCAGCTCGCTACGCCGCCGCTCCTATTGCCGCTCCCTACGCTACCGCACCCGTAGCAGCTCGTTACGCCGCTGCTCCTATTGCCGCTGCCTACGCGGCCGCACCAGTGGCTGCCCGTTACGCCGCCGCTCCCGTCGCTGCTCGTTACGCCGCTGCCCCTGTGTCCGCAGCCTATGCCCAGTACGCGCAAGCTGCCTACGCTCCCGCTGCCTACACTCAGTACGCTCCCGCTGCCTACACTCAGTACGCTCCCGCTGCCTACACTCAATACACTCCCTCAGCGTACACTTCCTCTTACACTGCATCAGGTCCCTTGGCGTACCCTGCCCCAGTAGCCGCCGCTTACACCGCGGCTGTCGCCCCCGCTGCTATCGCCGCAGCCCCCACCGCTGTGGTCCCAACCCGCGGAGCACCCGCCAAGATAGTCGAAGCCAACGCTGCCGGTTACCGCTACCCCTAGTTTACCACCAAATTGATGGCCGATTTCGTAACACTAAAGACTTGTTTTGTACATAGATGTAAATGTTTTGTTTATTTTTTATTGAAAAGAAAACTGAAATAAATGAGTTAAAAATGATGATTACTTTTGTCATTAATTAATTACTAAAAAAAAACAAAGTAAATAAATAACACGCAACACAACAGTGACATTATTAGTCCCAACCGCACAGTAGGTAATGTATGAGAAAATAAAGGGACGTGTAGGTACTATGGTACTACAACACTTAATACAGGAACAAATACCTACCTCTTAAATCTTAGTCGGTAGTCGACCACCATGTCACCAAGATAAACACTATTTCTAATGATTCATAATCCAGCGAATCGCTTACCCTACCAGTAAAAAAAATATTTATATTGCCACGTTGGTAAATCCAGCAGCTAGAAAAATACTGAGATTGTAAGAGCTGAAATTCTATGGCATTCTATTTACTCACTGGAACTAGGTATTTAATTTTTACAGCTACATTAAGTGATGGGAGATTGCGTTTTGCCAACACTGAATAATAAATTAGTACCTACATCTACAGGTTTACATACATACTCGTACGTATCAATCAGATTGGGATACCAGAGAGGCTAGCGATTTCTAGTCTCTTTTAGAAACAAGGATTATTGCTGCATTCACTAGCAATGTTTATTAAAACGATTCACGAGAAAGGAGTTCAGTTAGTTAAATAATATAGATAATGTTTAAGAATAGGAAAATAACCTACACTTAATGTTTTAATTATCTATTTAAAAAACCCTATGATTGGCTCATCAACAATGTATCTCTACTCTCTATCTCTACTGCAGCGCAACAGACAAAAAAAATAGAAAAGAAAAATAATAACAAAAAACCGGCGAAGTGTGAGTCGGATTCGCGCACGAAGGGTTCTGTACCATTATCTATAAAAACGGCAATAAAATACGTTTGTTGTATGGGAGCCCCACTTAAATATTTATTTTATTCCGTTTTTAGTATTTGTTGTTACAGCGGCAACAGAAATACATCTTCTGTCTAACTATCACGGTTCATGAGATACAGCCCTGTGACAGACAGACAGAGGGACAGTGAGTCTTAGTAATCGGGTCCCGTTTTTACCCTTTGAGTACGGAACCCTAAAATCATTGATTTATTATTCACTTTTTTGAGAAACTTTGACAATGACCTTTTATCATTTACAAACTTTTTGTCAAACGGCAACCCTATGCATTTAAAAAGACTCGCGATATATGAAACCAAGTTCTAACTCTAGTTACTTTGAGTGCACAATAGATTAAACATAAATTCGGCTATCTTTTAGATAACCAAAAAAATTGGATCACGCATCAGTCTAATTAAATAATATTACATAGGTAGGCATTACATAAGCGAGTGTGAATTTTTCTGGACCAAATTGGTGACGTTTCGAAAAAAGGCCAGGTCAAGACTACTCTAAACCGATGAGCATGCATGAGGAATACGATGCGAGTGAATAAATTAAAAGAAGTATGTCAGGATCGTAGCAAGTGGAAAGCCGTGATCTTTGCCTACCCCTCTGGGAAACAGGCGTGATTTTATGTATATATGTACCTACATAGGTACTTAAATACATAAAATCACGCCTAATACTAACCCCTCGTATTATAAGTACCTATCCAGTAATTATACCTGAAGTATATGCACGTGGGAGACCACCGGACTCTTCGGTTCCTGTACATCCTTGAAGCGGAACTCCATCGCCATTAGGTCGTTCTTTTCTTCCCACACCCAGCGCTGGGCACCTACGAGTACCTACATACGTGTATAATGTTCATCACACAAATGTGTGTCCTAGGTGGGAATCGAATCCACAACGCAGAAGGTAGAAGTAAGTAAAGTAATAATCATAAGTACAGAATCATTAGATTTTATTCCTACCATATTTCTACATGATTCTCGAAAATGAATCATGAGCCAATAAGTATCAAAATTGTAATGGTCTATTATGTTCTGTTAGACTGTTAGTTTAATTATTAATCTAAAAACCTACTATCAGACATACCTACAGAACGGCAAAAGAGGTGAGACCTCCTGGTCCTATGCCACCCATAACAAAGGGCAAGCGAAACCTTGCGTACTAAGCCGCAAAGAGAAATTGCGTCATAGGTAGCATTATGTCCTAAATTATGCTATCACTTGCTGATCAGGAATTTAATGTATAGTACCAGCTCTAACAGAAATGTTTAGCTTAGATACCTAATCTCATTGAAAAGTAAAATCTAGTCAATATGTATGACGGCCTCACAGCTCAGTTGGTAGTAACTCTGCCTTCAGCGCTGTAGGTTGTGGGTTCGATCCCCATCCAGAGCAAATATTTGTGTGATGAACATAGATCTTTGTTCTGTGTCTGGGTGTGTAGTATGTATCATAAGTATGTATTTACAAAAAAAAACGTATATAAGTATTCTATCAGTTATCTAGTTCCCATAGTACAAGCTTTGCTTAGTTTGGGGCTGGATGGCGATGTGTAAAATGTCCACCAGTATTTATTTATTATTTATTATTTATGTATAATATAAAACTATTAGGTACGTTACTAACTTACCGATCCATCAACGAACAGCCTACCTCTGGTCTTATAAATTTGAAATTTGGAGCCTGTGTTCTTTTTGGTGTGTGTGCACTAAAAAAGGAATTCCCCGTAATTCAAGTAGGAGTTCAAGCGGGAGTTAAAGTGTTTGAAAATAACTTTACGTGAACGAATTCGTAAGGGTTTCTACTAGTTAAAAATACCTATTTAGTCCTGTACACATAGGCACAGTTACATGTCTGGCTATGAATCAGACCCGGAACAGCCGAATTTTGTTCCACAATGTGCCATGTACCAAGAGTACCAAGGCGGTTCGTCGCGTAATTCGCAGCACTTTCTTCAATGAGCTGCATGGTATTGTGCTCACGTCCTGCGTTACGTAGTGGTTGATATATAACGCGGCCCGACCTGAGGGTAGTCACATTCCACATCGAGGACTGTGCTCATCCTATCCCCAAGCAAACAGACATGGACTCCAAGGTAAGAAAACAAAATTTATAAAAAGGTGCTTACCTACAATAATTTAATTACCTTCTTTGTAATATATATTTATAAAAATAAAATCTTCAATTACATATTTCTATCAATAATGTAACTTTTATTCAAAAGCAAAGGGCTTTGGAAAACTGATTTGAATACTTACCGTAAAATTGTTTGAAAAGCTCTACCATAACTGGCGATCGTAATCCAAGGATCGATAGACCGATAGCGTTTGCATGGCGCGTGTCTATTGACCAACACGATCCATATCCAGGCACTTTGCGACACAATAACGTAGTAACTGTTGCATGTTATGTGGTCGAAGTGACCTGTCGCTTTCGTTCCGAACTACACAACAAAGCAACTTGTTCGTCTCTTGATCTTTGTTAGTTTTAAAGTATTGGATCTATTGTTATGGAAAACGCAATACTATTTCAACTCAGCTAAATAATAGCAAAGGAAACAAAAATATACCTAAATTGTGTCAAGTGCTTGAATACATAATTACGTTCTAAAAACTAAAAAATGTTTTGACCAATCCAAAAGTCAAGAGACGATTATTAGTCTTTAAAGATTTATGAAGGTACTATCTTATTTCCTACATAAATACAATTTAAATGAGACCTACTTTGGACAAATTGATTCACCGAGTTTCCTTTCTTATATTTCCGTTTTTGGTTTGGTTTTCATAAGTGAAATGAAAATGCAAATTATATTTTTCGCAACGAGCCTCAATCGATCATTGTATGCTAAACACGCCCACGTATCATATTTCGGTATCAGACAGTTCGTCCCTGGAATACGTGCATATTAATGTTGAAAGGAACTATCACTTTCCATTCGACAGTATTTTTACGGTCTGAGATATTAACCAGGCCGGGTTGCATCGTTTTAAAAACGGCGAAGGGAAACATCTTAAGGAAACCAGTCAGAATTCTTGTAAGTGGCGATGGAATCAGTTACGAGTGGAATGCTAACTACTGCATAATATGGGGAATGTGCCAAATTTGTGTCTGGACGAGACTCTGTCTACCCTTTTAGACATCTTCAGGGATCTGAGCGCCTGAAATCTAAGAGTGTGTTTACCGTACTTGGGGAATAATAAAAGATATTTTTTATCAAGCGAAGTCGCGGGCGGAAGCCGCACTCTCCACTCTGTTACTTCCGTTTAATCGTTCAGATAAAAGTCAACATGGTTCTTAATTATGATTCACAAGAAACTGTTAACATTTTTCATAGTGAAGGGTATTTGCCTGTACCGTTTTTCCTTATAGATATCAAAGCACAGACTTAAAAGAGTTTGTAGTTTAATATTCTCGATGCATAAAACAAACGAAAGGTTTAAATGGGAGCATGCTGCAAGCTGAACAGTGGACAGCCACGTACAATCGATGCATAAAACAAACCCATACTCGATTTACCTACGTTTCGCTTCAAATCTGAACCTTATTCCAATACTATAATCGAAGAATTTTCTAATGGATCACAAAGTTGCGTAACAAGAATAATATTATGAAATTGATTTGCGTTACGTGCATTAGATAACAAAACAATAAGCAGTTATTGGTACTTATTTAGTCATAGACTTTAAAATATAAACGTACTGTGTCTATATAGTAGGTTTCGCTCACGGATTTTGACGTTCCATTTCAATTCCGGAATAAAGAAATCAACATTTCAAAGGAACTGTAGGTTATGCTTATGTAGTGGATCTGGTAAACAAGTACCTAAATGTAGTTACTTTCTTCGGTACTACCAAGCTAAATGAGTCGATAAACATTCGTGACTGTCAACTTTGATATTAGGTTCTAGAATGATTGTCAAAAACATATCATAAAAACACTTTTTCTCTCTTTTCAGATTGTAGTATTCATCTGCCTGGTCGGCGCAGCCGCAACCAGCGTAGTCGCCCCCCTCCCACTGGCCCGCGTAGACCCCCTACCGCAATACTCCTACGGCTACGACGTGCAGGATTCCCTTACAGGAGACTACAAAGGCCACCAGGAGCAGAGGAACGGCGACCTCGTCACTGGATCATACTCAGTCGTTGACCCCGATGGTACAAGGAGGATCGTTGACTACGCCGCTGATCCCATCAATGGCTTCAACGCGGTTGTACGCCGTGAGCCTTTGGTGATCCCCGCGCCTGCGAGAGTCGTTGCTCCAGCCCCAGTTGTGGCCCCAGCTCCTTTCCTAGCCCGAGCTCCCCTCTATGCGCCAGGACCTGTGGTAGCCCGGGCTCCCCTATACGCCCCTGCCCCCGCCCCCCTCCTGGCCCCTAGACTACCCTTTTACTACTAGATGATTTAATACAATTTTGTTGTTGCTTTGTACTTATAGGATTTTTATGACTGTTATTTATGGTATTAAATGATAAAAACAAGTTTTATGTTTTTGGATAGACGCCTGCTTCCGTTATCGTTAGTAAATTGACAAAACAATTTCCCAAAATCGACCTCGTTAAAATAAAAAAAAAACTTCCTGTTCCTGATCTAAGGAAACTAAATTACGATTGGACAGTGAGCTAATGCTCTAATTTATTGTTCAATAAATTAAAAAATATCGTATTTACCAAAGCGCTATAAGAAATGTAGATTATTAATTATTATCAATTACCGCTAATTAATAATATAGAAAAAAAAACTGACTTTAAGTTGACCGTAAAAGCACTATCCAAAATTTTGATATTTAAACATAAGCTTTCATTCTGGATTTATAATAAATTAGGTATTAATTAGGATTTATTTACAAAATCATTACAGACCTTTGTATTCTTATTAATAGTTATTAATGGGAATAGGAATACAAAATAAATCATTGGTTAAGTTTCAGTAGAAAGCAAGCCGTGTTGCCGAGTGGGAGGTACCTTGACTTTCAATCTGAAGGTCGTGGGTTCGAATCCGGATTTGAATGTTAGAAAAAAATATATGCGCATCAAAAACACGTGCTCAAAACGATGAATTTTACAAAATCTTATCTTTGAAAAATATTTTTGAACAGAAAGATTGATTTTGTATTAGGATTTTTCGCAACAACTCTTTGAAAAGTTTAAACACGGGAACATAATTGTTTCAATGAACTTTCAGCTGATGTGATGACTAAAATCTTACCTTACCTCTCGAAACTAACATTTTTTATATGTGTCATTTTCTAAAAATAAATAAAATAGGATCACGACTGTAATCCTCAAGTACGGTAGACATCCTCTCAAATCTCCAGACGCTTAGATCCTTTGAAGATGTCTAGCGGGGGTAGACAGAGGCACGTCCAATCATTATATTTGGCACATGCCCACATTTTGCAGTAGTTAGCATTCCATATGTGATTGGTTGCATGCCCATCGCCGCTTAACTTAATAACTTTGAGGGATCAAATCTTTTCAAAGCCATCCATTATCGCAAACTCAGGTACCTAAGATCATAATAATCTAGTCTTTTGTAAGGCCAAAGATTAATTTACGGCTGAACTAAAACGGATTTGATTACCAGACATAGTAGGTACCAACGACCTTACCGGTAATAAGATAATGAGTTCGGCGAACAAACGAGGGCGGTCGGCCGGCACTGATACATTCCACCGAAGATCGCGACCTTGCCTTCTTAATACTTCAATTAAAAGCGAAAGTAATAAGCTCCTCGTACGGGGTTCGATTACCGGACCGACTACGTCACAATCTGAATGTCACGAGTGGACACGCGACTCTTATAAAACGAGAACGAGTCCCAGATTCAACAGTTCCATTTTACCGTTGAACTTATTCACATCTTACGATGGCATTCAAGGTATAATAACTTCGATATAATAAACATTATATAGGTAATTTAACAACTTGAACATGGATTAATAATAACAATTTTATTTCAGTTTGTCGTCTTCACCGCTCTGGTCGCGGCCGCCAGCGCAGGCCTCCTTCCCCAGGTATCCTACTCGAGCCCTCTCTCCTACAACAGCCATGCTGTACAAGCCGCCCCCGTCTACCACGCGGCTCCCGTCGCTTACCACTCTGCCCCCGTGAGCTACGCCGCCCCCATCGCCAAGGTGGCCGTTGAGGAGTACAACTCGCACCCCCAGTACAGCTTCTCATACGATGTACAGGACCCTCACACCGGAGACTCCAAGTCCCAGCACGAGTCTCGCGATGGAGATGTTGTCAAGGGCTCTTACTCCCTCGTTGATGCCGATGGCACCAAACGTACCGTAGACTACACCGCTGATGCCCACAACGGTTTCAACGCTGTTGTCCACAACGAGCCCCTCGCTCACGTTGCCAAGGTCGCTGCCCCCGTCGCCTACGCCGCTGCCCCCGTGGTCCACGCCGCCCCCCTCAAGTACGCCGCTCCCCTGACCTACGCCGCAGCCCCCGTCGTGCACCACGCCGCCCCCGTGGCTAAGATCGCATACTCTGCACCCGTCGCCTACCAATCCGCCCCCACTTACTACCACCACTAAACTGGAAGTATTTCTATCTTCGAATGCCATCTTGTAAATAAACTATTTATTTAAACATAAATTCTAAGTTTACTTAATTATGACAAAACTACTACCTAACCTAGGAAAAACTAATGAAATAGGAAAAAAATGCACTCTCAAACTTAGTATAACGTTTATTCATAGCAAAAGTATAGGACTAGAAGTATTGCGTTACTTAGCAGTTGAACTAGAATTTCTAGGTAGTTACTAAGTAGAATGGAAATCAAATATCGAATAATTGGAAGCCCAAAGTTGCAGACTTGGGTGGTGGTGCCAGTGCTTGCTCTGGCCCAGGAATAACAGAGAGACCACGCTGCCGACGCTTGCGACGCTCGGCGTGAGACTCTCCTGCTTCGGGCTTGCTAGGCAGTACCGAGAACCGCCTTCCTGTTGGCACTGTCGACATCCTCTTGAACAGAACTTGCGTCTCGATACGCTGTTTTTCATCCATTACAGCCACTATCTGCTTCTCTCTCTGGATGACTGCCTTGCGCTCATCCGCAGCGACGGCTTCGTTTGCCATCTCTGAGCATTTACCTAAGAACGCTTGCACCCGTTCCGGATCTTGCATCTTTTTCGACCACTCGAACGCCTCCTCAACTTGGATCCGGACCTCGTTAGCATTGCCTTGTTGCATGTCACCGCTCATCAAGACAAAGCAACCATTGAGCCACCATGTTATGCTACTCAATTCTTGAGCTTCTCTCTGGCACCGCTTGGCATAGAACTTGGCGAGAGCGTAGTTCTTTTGAGTGCAAAGCAATCGTGACAGTTCGTACATCAACCAGCATTTCATAGTGGAGTTCTCGCACATCTCTAGAGTTGCAACTACTTTTTCCGTGGCTTGTTTGATATCGATGAACTTATAAGGATAAGTTGCCATGACGGAGTCGAAAGACTGCGGACGGCCGACAGGAAGTCCCATGAGGAAAGCGATACGACGTCGGTTCCCACGCTCGCTGAGAGTGTATGACAGCCGATGTTGAGACAAATATCCTTCTCCCACTGCCCGGTATAGACGGTCTGTGTAAACTTCTTTATCGGGTAATGTTCTAGGTGTTTTCCCATCGAGGAACAACTGCATGCGCTCTGCTTGAGCAATAAGATCCATCACTCGGTTAGCTCGCATGCTCTTCTCGATCGCCTTCAATAAGCGCTCAGACGTTTTTGCTCCAATCTCGCGCTCTTTGACTAATACAGCTTCCTTATACTTATCTTGATACTTAGATTCAGCTTTTTCAGCCAGTTTGATGGTATAGTAGGGTCGTTGCGCTCGCAACATATCCTGTCGTTCGGTCAGTGACCTCAGAGCTTCTTTTACAATACCCTTTAACTCTTGACTACCCCCTGAGTTAGCAGACATCAAACGTGGGTCCTCTGTAAGTTCACCCAGAAAGAACTTATCATATGCCATAGGACCTAAGTATTTCATAGCTAGAACACGGGATAGTGTTAAGCTTTTTCTAGCTTCCATTTGAGTTAACTTTTTTTTACGTTCTAGCTTTGGAATCCGGCACATATGCAGGGCTTTTTGTGGTTCGTCTTCGTCAGTACGTAAGGCTTCTACTTGCTTGATTAACGGTAAGAAATCTAACATGACACTGCCAGCGTTGATGCCGATGCAGTCTTGAATTGTTTCAACTCCCTGATTGATGCCCTCTATGAAGTAAGGTGGTTGTCGACGGACTCGCGCCCCTCTGTAGTTCATGACGACGGATCGTTCGAAGTCTGACATGGTGTACATGGCACGCGCCTGCATGTTACGGGCATTCATGTTCCCTGGTTCGAGTTTGAGTGCAATTTCTGCATCAGCGTAAGCTTGCACTGGCTGTACAGCGTCAGCGCAGACCTGACTCCTGCCCGTGAGCATTCGTACATCGTCAGGGGTGCTTTTGAATGCTTCATCGTACGAAGCTTTTGATTTCTCAAATTGTTCGAGTCGCCTAAGAAAGGCGCCTCGTTCACGGTACACAGTCAATGCACCGTACAACTGCTTTTCTTCCATTTTAGTGTTTTTTTTAATAAACCTCTACAAATAAAATTAAAATGATCACAAAAACATGTTTGTTTTCCAATGAAACTTCAAAATTGATAGATTAGTTAATCCAATCTTTAATCTATCAATTTCATCATCATCCATCAAGAACTAGTAAAGAGTTTTTTACTATTCTCAAAAACGGGTCTTTCCTATAGTTGTATTTATAACAATGAATGTTTCTCTTTAGTCCAGCTATTCACATAAAATATTCTTAACTTTTATCCTGAAAGGATTCAAAGAGAGTCGAGTATTAACTAGGTGGTGCTTATAAATAAATAAAATTATTGTTTCAGTAAAAATGTAAAGCCATTTAATATTCGTTATCAGTCCTTGTTTGTTGTGATGTTTAGTAAGCTACGTATCTCGCAGCTGCAGGGGCGTACGCTACTGGGGCGGCGGCGTACTGGGCGACGGGAGCGGTGTAGGCAGCGTACCGGGCGTAGGTCGGAGCGGGGTAGGACAACGGGGCGGTATAGGCGGCTGTGTAACGAGCTGGGGCCAGCACTGGGGCGGTAGCAACCGGGGCAGCAGCATATGCAGCGGCTACCGGCGCTGCGGCGTAGCGAGCGGGAACCACTGCGGGCTCAGCGATAACAGCGGGGCCAACCAGCGGCTCCTTGCGAACCACCGCATTGAATCCGTTCACATCGTCCGCAGTGTAGTCCACCACACGACGCGTGCCATCAGGATCGACCAGAGAGTATTGCCCTTGCACCAAGTTTCCGTTGCGCTCCTCCGTCTGGCTCTTGTAGTCTCCGGTCAGGGAATCGGCAACATCGTATCCGAACTTGTACTGCGGTAGGGGGTCAAATTCCTCAAGCCTCGCCGCTACCGGTGCAGCCACCAACTGTTCCGCGATGAGAGGAGCAGCCACCGGGATGTTCCCAGCGCGCACTAAAGCCACAAGGCAGGAGAGGATGACGAACTGAAATAGAAAGAACTATTACTAATCGTATTTATGTGCAGTGCACACATCAGCTGTACTTGAAACAGTGACACGATTTCGCGAGGGCGAGACTAGTGCGATTGCGCAAGCGCACAGCTGAGAAATTACTAACAAGCCGAGGATACCGTTCGTCAAGGACGCAAGGTGTCGCCTGCCGCATCCCAATGAGCTTACCAACGGCCTTTACTCAAATTATACTGTGGCAATGTTTCTAAAACGGATGTAGGTATGTTTTCTTTTGTCTCACGAGTTTACACAATGATTAGGATTATAGAAAATATGATGATTAGGATTATAAAAAATAATGTTAAGAAAAGCATAGGTAATTATTTGATAATAATAGAGAAAGATAAAAAGTTGATCTAGGAACCGATAACTTGTAAGTACAAGAAGATAAGAGTGAATGAACAGTTAGTGAAGAAAGTTAAAGCTAGTGTTAAGTCATATCGTGATAAGATGAAATTATCACGTGGAGATTTAAAGTAAGACTCAAATATATTGGCACAAAAATTATTTGATAAAAGAACAAATTACCTTAAAGGCCATTTTTGTATTTGTGGATGGGTTGTGGAAGAAGTCAGGTGTGACTATGCTCCTGTGGCGTCCGCCAAGGTATATATACCAGCAGCAGGTTGTGACACACTCGGCCCAAGTTCGCGCTTTGTATTTTGTGAGCGCATCACTATGTATGTGCTCGCAATAGGAAATGAGCTACAATTTGTCAATGGAGGAAAATTTCGAGCGCGTTCTTGAAATTTGGCCAAAAGTTATCACACTATTAATAATAAATGCGCAAGTTTGGATGTTTGTAACGGTTGAACCGATTTCGATTAAATTTGGTATGTAGATGGATTATGACCTGGATTAAGACATAGAGCACTTTTTATCTGGGCATGCGAGAAAAGTCGCGCGCGGATGCTAGTTTAAAATAATTTATTTTGTAAGAATTTGATGCTGTTGAAACTACTATTATAAAGGAAATCTTTCTAATCTATCTAATACCTTAAAACGAACTATACTTGTATATATACATATAATCTGAATCTCGAAAACTGCTCCAACGTTTTTCATGAAATTTAGTATGCAGGGTTTTTCGGGTGGGATTGATCTAGCTAGGTTTAATTTTTAGAAAACGTCGTTTTATCTGTGTTTTCAGGCAATGAAATCCCGAGCAAAGCTCGGTCATCCAGGTACTAATATTAAACCTACCTACAGAGTATTTTGAAACTCCAGAAAAAAATACCCTTAGTACTAAAACAAAAGTTACTAATTTGAGGTACTCCAGTCGTTTACTTACCTAAGTGAATTTATTCCTAGGATTTATACTTTTTAACATAAAAAAAAAAAGTTACGGTTACTTCTATGGTAACAAAATGTTCCATGGATCAATTCCAATCCAATTCTGATCATTCAAAATTCATGGATACGTTGAATACGTTCACTATTCGCTAATTTAGAACAAAACATAGGTAGGTATCTCGAAAACTACAATGAATTGCGGAACATTCCTACAAACATCGACTACTTAGGCTATGTAGTCGATGCCTACAACATGAAGGTGATTCGGCAAACACAGAGTGCTATAGTTATTTCTGAGAAATAGGTATTCCTGAACTTCAGATTGACATTTGTTTTTTGGAAAGTTTCAAATAAAATGTAAGGAAGTAGTTTATAAGCGTCGTAATAATTTATTTTATTGTTTTTAACATCAACATAATTGTGTTAAAATAATGACTAATTTTATAGTTTAGTGGTGGTAGACAGGGGCGGAGTGGTAGACGGGGGCAGACTGGTAGACGGGGGCTGACTGGTAGGCGGGGGCGGAGTGGTAGACGGGAGCGGAGTAGGCGACCTTGGCGACAGGGGCGGCGTAGCTCAAAGGAGCGGCGTGGACAACGGGGGCAGCGGCGTAGGCGACGGGGGCAGCGACCTTGGCGACGTGAGCGAGGGGCTCGTTGTGGACAACAGCGTTGAAACCGTTGTGGGCATCAGCGGTGTAGTCTACGGTACGTTTGGTGCCATCAGCGTCAACGAGGGAGTAAGAGCCCTTGACAACATCTCCATCGCGAGACTCGTGCTGGGACTTGGAGTCTCCGGTGTGAGGGTCCTGTACGTCGTATGAGAAGCTGTACTGGGGGTGCGAGTTGTACTCCTCGACGGCCACCTTGGCGATGGGGGCGGCGTAGCTCACGGGGGCAGAGTGGTAAGCGACGGGAGACGCGTGGTAGGCGACAGGGGCTACGGGAAGCAGACCCGCGCTGGCGGCCGCTACCAAACCGAAGAAGACGACGAACTGAAAATTAAAACAAATATTTATCCGAAACGCCCTGTATATGGGCACTATTGTTTTTCACTATTTTTTTACTATTGGTTTTCTTTTCGGGAACGAAACACATGCAACTAAGTCATGATCTAGCAAAAGAGGTCCTTTCTTTTCAATTCATAAGCTCACCTTGAAAGCCATTGTTATTTTTTGTTGTGCTTCGAGTGAGTGATTGGAAGTGTGTAATGTATAGTAAAAATATGCTTGCGATTTTATATCATGGCATAATGCCCGAGGCGAAGACTGATAGGCGTTGATCTACTGGTTGATGACATATGAACCGTCTAAATATTTCATACGTACTTACACCAAATTACAACAAATTTCGCAGTAGAAAAGGAGTTTTATTTTTGTCATGGGCCGATTTTACAATCGTCAGATACACATTTCCCATAATATGATAATTATGTTAATTCATGTCTTTATTTAAAGTTCGTAGTGAAGGAAACATTAACTTTTATCATCACTACATAGTATAAAGCAAAGTCGCTTTCCGCTTCCCGCGTCTGTATGTAATATGTATGTATGTATGTTTGCTTATATCTTTAAAACTACACAACGGATTTTGATGCGGTTTTTTTTAATAGATAGAGTGATTCAAGAGGAAGGTTTATATGTATAATACATGCATAATATAGTAGAGAAACACTGATAATTTTAGAGGTTTCTAATGTGATGTCGTAAAACAACACATTTTTTTTTCTACAATAAAGTCCGCGATGGTATTAGAAATGTCTTACGCACAGCGAAGCGGGCACGGGTCAGCTAGTGTTCGATATAGGTAAACAATAAATTGTTCTATAAACTTGTGGTTATTATCGGCGCAATAGAGAGTATCCTTCCTGTACCTGCAAACTAGTAATAAGAAGGTAGAGTAAACTAAAACTCTTTAGTCGAGTTCCAATTTCAAAAAGCTTGCTTGGTTGTTGGTTGGCATAAACTTTGGAATGGGATTATTACGTACATGTATTTTGTTAGAACACATGTGGATGTATTATATTGGTAACTTAAATTTGATTTCATACTTACGAGTACATATGAAATCGAAACCACTCTGACAGTCGTTCTTTTGACCAAGTTCTTTCTAGCATGAGGACTCAGGACGTCACTATGTGATCATTTTAAAATAGATAGGCAGAAGTACCTACATAACACATAAATTAATAAAATATTGCAAAATAAAATTTAGCTTGAGCTTCCACAAAAGCGGCGATCGTCATATGACTATACCAAATACATAAATTATATTTTATTTAATTTAGGTAGGTACCTACTATTGTCTAAATAATCGAATAGGTACCTACTGTAATATATAACTTACTATACGAAGAAAGGCAAGGTTACAGTAGCGAAAGCTTTTTCTATACGCGGATCGTGCCAACATTGTGACTTTGAACTTCACCACGGGGCAGTGAATCATGTAACCGGTAGGCCGCCGCCTTCGCCTCGGGCGTAATGCGCCAATATAAAATCGCAAGTAACTTTTGAATATTATTAAACAGTCTTAAGACTTATTTCAATCACTACATCAAAAATGGCATTCAAGGTGTGCAGAATAAGTAGATTAATGAGGGCAGATTTATCAAATAACTCCTAAAAGTGCAATAAATATTCTTTTTTTCATACGATTTTGCAATAAATAATCCTACAGTTATCTATCCTCTCTATTATTATTAGGATTAAATCAAAAAATAAATAAACATTCAAAACAGTTTCATAATGTCTGATTTTAATAATTGTTTTTGTCTATTTCTCAGTTCGTCGTCTTCTTCGGTTTGGTAGCGGCCGCCAGCGCGGGTCTGCTCCCATCTGCCCCCGTCGCCTACCACGCAGCTCCCGTCGCTTACCACTCTGCCCCCGTGAGCTACGCCGCCCCCATCGCCAAGGTGGCCGTTGAGGAGTACAACTCGCACCCCCAGTACAGCTTCTCATACGACGTACAAGACCCTCACACCGGAGACTCCAAGTCCCAGCAAGAGTCTCGCGATGGAGATGTCGTCAAGGGCTCCTACTCCCTCGTTGACGCTGATGGCACCAAACGTACCGTAGAGTACACCGCTGATGACCACAACGGTTTCAACGCTGTTGTCCACAACGAGCCCCTCGCTCACGTTGCCAAGGTCGCTGCCCCCGTCGCTTACGCTGCTGCCCCCGTAGTCCACGCTGCCCCCGTCAAGTACGCCGCTCCCCTGAGCTATGCCGCCACCCCCATCGTGCACGCCGCCCCTGTCGCCAAGCTCGCCTACTCCGCTCCTGTCTACCACTCCGCCCCCGTCTACCAGTCTGCCCCTGTTTACCAGTCGGCCCCTGTCTACCACTCAGCCCCTGTCTACCACCACTAAATAACAATGCTATTGATATACTAGCAACTAAATAAATTATTATCAAACTCATATTTTCTATGATTTTTTTAGATTTACCCTTTACCTTTACCCTTACCCCTTTATTTCTAATTAGGTTTTAATAAAATAAAACTTCTAAAAAAAGGAGTCAGTAGTTAGAGATTTATTCTATATCAATATCATATAATTTCTCCGAAGGTCTTCACCAAAACTGAACGGCCTTGCAGATATTATTTCTGATAACAACTATTTGAATAAAAAAAATCATATAAGTACAATCAGGTACATAGATTATAAGTAGTACGACTAAATGTGAAGTCATGATAATTATGTAATTTTTTGTTTTATGAAAAAACGACGATCCGATTTAATTTCTGTGGAACCACTTCTGGATCATAATAAGAGCTACAGCCCTCATCTTTTCTAGTTAGTTTTGCTTAGTTTTTTTTATAAATCTCTATGTAGCTCTTATATAGCACCGCTTTCCTGCCAATTACTAATTCTTACATGGTACTTTTTAACTGTTAGGTAATGTACCTACTGTAAATATGTAGATAGGATGGTTAGTCCAGAAATGCCCATGGACTGTCCTCATCAATGGGCATTTCTGGACAAAAACTCCAGTTATAAGTATGTGTTAGACCTGCAAACACATTTTCACTAACTTTTCCAAAGTCAGGGATTTTAACGTACGAGTATCTTAATACTGAAATAAAAAAATATTTTTGTATCTAAAGATCTGAGATGTCTACAAGATGATTCTATTTATTTCATTGAATGTGTGTTTGTTTGTTCGTCTTTCATGCATTCTATCCGATGCTATGATTCGACCGATTACGATGAAAGTTTGGTGTGTTGTTGTAATGCGAACGCGAACACAAACGATTCTGACAAAAAATGTCAAGTCAAGTCCGTGTTGATTTGCATACCGAGGATTCCATAAAAACATCGGAGAAGTTAAGGTTTATTATTATGTTTGTATGTTTTTGCCTCAATCACGCCCAAACAACCAAACGGATTTGGATGAAACTTGGAATATACATAGATTAGGTCCTGGAATTTCAAATTGGATACATATTATCCACATAAAAGCGCGTGTCTATTCATATCACAATTATAAGTAACTGCTGCTCACCCGCCTTCGTGAGATAGAACCACTAGATATACCCTTTTATTACAGTAGACATGTTATAATTACGTATAAATAACTATAAATAAACGAATTTATCTTTATAAATAAAAATTGTAGTTCTTTAAAAAACCTAATGAAAAAATTAACAAACGCACTAGTCGCCCCTACGATTTTCGAATTCTCTGGGATGCCATCATCAGATCCTGGTTTCCTTATGATGCGACCACCCTTGGAATATCGCCTTTCAAACAAAAAAAGAATCACCAAAATCGGTTTATAAACGATGAAGTTATCGGCGAACACACGTAAAAATATATATTTAAGTACGGTTGAATTGAGAAACCTTCTTCTTTTTTGAAGTCGGTTAAAAATAAGTTTCTAAATTTAAGCTATTTAACTAAATTTATTTAAGTTTCTAATCTTAAAACTTTTCATGATCATAACTGAATGAGTAAGAGCAAAAGGCAAAATAACGTAACCTTGAGATATTACAGCTACAAACATAAAATTTGATATGTTTTAAGTTATGGGCATTATCAACACACTGTGACAAAATTATTAGTTAGAAGTTATAGAGGTTTAAGAAGGTACGTGCCCTCAAATAACTTTTCTGGATGATTTGATGATCAGCTATCAAAAACCTTGAACTATAACTAACCTTTTTGCTTATTAAGTTTGATGTCAAACAAGAAGTAAGTACTTACAGCACGAATCACTATCGTATCGATAACGTCGATACCAAATGTGAAACTGACACTTATTGTATGGTAATAAGAATCGACGCTGTCGATACGATAGTGGTTCGTGCAAACCTCCCAGTTGATTTTTTTATTGAAACTGTCAAACATCAAAACTGTCAGGTCAGTATCAGTTTCAGGCCGCCCCGAATCGCCTAAGGCTATAAGCGACAATATAAATTCGCGGTACATTCAGAATTTATATCATACACTGCCTACTGTTCTTCAGATACAGTTCAACCAACATTCAAAAATGGCATTCAAGGTAATTCTATATTATTGTTAAATTGGAGCAAGCTTTGATTAATTTAAATTATTTATTTGTGTTTATTAAACCATTGATTAATTTATCTTTTTCGTGTTGCAGTTTGTCGTCTTCTTCGGTTTGGTAGCGGCCGCTAGCGCGGGCTTGCTTCCCGTGGCCCCAGTCGCCTACCACGCGTCTCCCGTCGCTTACCACTCTGCCCCCGTGAGCTACGCCGCCCCCATCGCCAAGGTGGCCGTTGAGGAGTACAACGCAAACCCCCAGTACAGCTTCTCATACGACGTACAGGACCCTCACACCGGAAACTCCAAGTCCCAGCACGAGTCTCGCGATGGAGATGTTGTCAAGGGCTCTTACTCCCTCGTTGACGCTGATGGCACCAAACGTACCGTAGACTACACCGCTGATGCCCACAACGGTTTCAACGCTGTTGTCCACAACGAGCCCCTCGCTCACGTCGCCAAGGTCGCTGCCCCCGTCGCCTACGCCGCTGCCCCCGTTGTCCACGCCGCTCCTTTGAGCTACGCCGCCCCTGTCGCCAAGGTCGCCTACTCCGCTCCCGTCTACCACTCCGCCCCCGCCTACCAGTCAGCCCCCGTCTACCACTCCGCCCCCGCCTACCAGTCAGCCCCCGTCTACCACTCTGCTCCCGTCTACCACTCTGCTCCCGTCTACCACCACTAAACTAAATAACTTACCTATAGTTATTTATTGTAGGTACATGTTTATTTGTTTAATTTAATGTAAAACAATAAATTATTTCTACACACCTAAATATCATACTGTTATTACCTCCAACTAGATTAATAATTTATAATTAAGTATGTTTGACATTTTGTTTCGTTCTTTCACTCCTCATATTTCGTTTTAAAAGTACAAAAATGCGCTTTTAAAAAGTCATTTATATTAGCGCCTGAGTGATACATGGCAATAATTGAAAAGCTTTTAACCCATAATTTTCATGAATGAAAATCATCATTACGGAACTGAATTCATTGTAATCTTATATTTCAAAAGGTGAAGTGAAAATTTCCGCATCACGTTACCTACCTGTAAGTAGGTAATTTAACTAAACTCTTCTAATCTTATTGTACTATCACTACATAGTATAAAGCAAAGTCGCTTTCCGCTTCTCGCGTCTGTATGTATGTATGTTTGCTTATATCTTTAAAACTACACAACGGATTTTGATGCGGTTTTTTTTAATAAATAGAGTGATTCAAGAGGAAGGTTTATATGTATAATACATGCATAATATAGTAGAGAAACACTGATAATTTTAGAGGTTTCTAATGTGATGTCGTAAATAAACACATTTTATTGCGCTTACATTGCAAATGCTGGCTGAACCCCACGAGATATATCAAAATAATGTACTACAGTATTGTACACCTTAAAAACGTCTACAAAAAAGTCAACGATGGTATTAGAAATGTCTTACGCACAGCGAAGCGGGCACGGGTCAGCTAGTCTTATTATATAATTATATCTTATTTTAAATAAAATTTTTTTATTAAAAAAATCAAATCAAATAAAAGCTTGTAAAAACGGAACCCGTATAACGGGTAAATTTAACTACCTATGACATGTTTATCTATTGATTTTACTAAATGGAGCTTATAATTAACTTTACCGTTTAGTAGGTAGGTAAGTAAGTAGTATACTTTATTAGGTAGTTTTCAAAATCCGTCAACAAATAGACCTAAAAATACCTATATCCGATAATCTAACAAAAATGTATGTTTAAGGTGCAGTTGTCTACTTTATAGGCCTAGCTCTCAGTTTCATCTATTGGCTTTGCCCAATAAACGCATTTCTTGCCAATACTTAGGAGTCTTCATTTCGCTGAACACTTTCGATATTGTAAAACTTTTTTACTAGATAGTAAAGTTTATTATTAGTACCGCGACTTTCAATTTGAAGGTCGTGGGTTCGAATCCAAGCGTGCATCAATGGTTTTTTTCTCTTTGAATTTTTTTATGCGCATTAATTACACGTGCTTACAACGGTGAAGGAAAACATCGTGAGAAAACCAGTTACTGTTCTTATAACCGGCGATGGGCTTGCAACCTGTCACGTATGGAATGCTAACTACTGCAAAATGTGGGCATGTGCCAAATATAATGTTTGGACGTGCCTCTGACTACTCCCACTAGACATCTTCAAAGGATCTAAGCGCCTGGAGATCTGAGAGAATGTCTACCGTATTTGGAGATTAAAGTCGTGAACTATTATTATTATTATTATTTTTTATTATTTACATACATACATACATATTGGCGGACTTTACACACAACACTATCTAGCCCCAAACTAAGCAAAGCTTGTACTATGGGAATCAGATAACTGATAAAATACTTATATACTTTTTTTTTTTTTTTTGTAAATACATACTTATTATACATAGTAACACCCAGACACAGAACAAACATCTATGTTCATCACACAAATGTTTGCCCTGGGTGGGGATCGAACCCACAACCTACAGCGTAGAAGGCAGAGTTACTACCAACTAAGCTGTGAGGCCAGTAAAATTAATTAATTAAATAATAAAACTAAATAATTTATATTCATACGTTGAAATTACATCATGTAAGAAAACGTACCTACAGGTATAATGGAGTCGCGCACGCATAGCTCGGACTCCAAGATATATGTGACAGTTGTGACACTACACTAAAGATTCTGGGCTGTAACTTTAGTCATTTGTCACCACCATCGAAAAATGCTCATATACAAAATATTTGTATAAACTACGTATCAATTATAAAAACTAAATGAAAACTATGACTGGTGATTCTATTGATTTGGAAAAGGTACAAAGCCAAATTGAACAATGAACATGCCGAAATAAATCATGATACCGACAACGACATTTTTACATAAAAGAGGTGGCGATTCGTCGTGCCTTGCAGAATTTCTTGTTTTATTTTAATTAGGGGAAATAAACTGAACACAGAACTATATCAAAACGTACAAAACACTTTTTATTTGATAAATTAAAAAATTGTCATGAATTTCATATTATAATGCTAGGTAGATAAAATAAATTATTAGTTCAATGTACGCTATTGACTAGACATAGTACTCAGTGGTGGTAGAGGGGAGAAGAGTAAGCAACGGGGGCAGCGTGGACTACTGGACCGGAGTGAACCAATGGGGCAGAGTGGACCAGAGGAGCAGAATGGACCAGAGGAGCAGAGTGGGCCACGGGGGCAGCGGCGTAGGCGACGGGGGCCACAGCAACCTTGGCAACATGACCGATGGGTTCCTTGCGTACAACAGCGTTGAACCCGTTCTGGTCATCCGCAGTGTAGTCAACAGTGCGCTTGGTGCCATCAGGGTCGACGACAGAGTAGGATCCATGTACGACATCACCATCTCGGCTTTCGTGTTGAGACTTATAATCGCCAGTGAGACCATCCTGTATGTCGTACGCGAAATTGTATTGCGGGTGAGTGTCGACCTCTTCGATGAACCTCGGGACGACTTTAGCGACTGGTGCGGCGTAGGCAGAGTAGGCTGGTGCCTGGACCAAGTGCGCGGCCGGGGCGTGAACTACGGGTGCCGCGGCGTATGCGACCGGAGCTGGGTGCGCAGTGTAGGCGGCGGGGCTGATGAGGCCCCCCTGTGCAACCGCTACGGCGCATATCAGTACAACCAGCTAAAACCCAGAAAAAAAGATATGTTAAACTGTGTAATTTTCAGAGCTTTTTACGTCTATTTTGCGAGGTATGTTTAGTGGTTAATCGTGACCAGAGAGAGTTTGTCATGCTTATAATATTCAATCGCTTTTGGATAGTGCACTTTACACGTTAAAAAAAAACACTATTAATCACTCGACAATATCTTGTTTAAGATGTGCCACATAAACATCCAGGAACTGTAACTTAGGGTTATTAGGGTTTTAAGTCGTACCTTGAAAGCCATTGCAGGAGTAAATGACAGTGACTTCACTATGAGACGATCTCAAGTTGAATGTGCCGAAATGATGTCTCACAAGACTTTTTATATGCCTCCTTAATGCCTGGAGCATTGCATTACCATCTCGACGACACTACACATGCCTAAAAACCAGCTGCATGTAGATGTAGCATAATTTAATTATATCTTTGGAAATAAAGAGACTACTGAATCGGGCGGAGTTATATGTTAGTAAGAGCAAGTAGACTATGATTGATCTCGTGCACAAAGATCACTTGTATTGTACGCAATGCGACTTTTTTGGAGTGCACGTCCTTGCGACTTCTCATTGTTGGGTTGTGCAATACTTTAGGTGGCTCAATTTGTGTATGTAAGATATAGTGCTTAGTTACATAAGTTGTAAATAAATGTCAGCAGGAACAAAAACAACAAATCAAAATAAAGCTTGAAATCGAAGCGCGTTTAAATCTTTTCTTTAGAAGAGTGCGGACGAGTTAATGCGCTTAGATAAGAGTAGTACTAATTTCTCAAAATGGACTTATACCTTAGTATAAGAAGCTAAGAAAGGGATACGATACGACAGAGACTATGAATTAGATTTCACAACCCCTGAAAACATCGTCCATAGATACAATAGAGGTTGCATTATTTTAAATAAAAACTATAAAAATATACACGTAAACTTCAGAACTTTAGATTTGTCTTTGGAACTTGTCCATGAACTTGACATAAGTAACTGTCAAAAAGGAAATCATTTGCGGAACTCGAATTACTTCAACAGCTTGAAAAATAATTACCTACGTAAGTTGCTCGTATTTTCAAGTTCACATTATATTATCTTATGTTAACTTGTTATAAAACTTTGGTATAACTACACATGATTACATTCCTTATTATAGTAATTATACAAAGTACTCGGTACGTTATATTTAATGGTTGAATTGCTCAGCCAAACCCTATACTTAATCAGTGATTTGACGATTGGTAGATGTGGGCAAATCCAGACATACGAGTAGCATCGTACTCACACGTTTGCCTTGAGGTGTCTACAACTGCTGGTCTATGTTACTGCAAGTCAAAGGGCAGGGATCAATCATACAATACATTGTAGGTAGTCTAAATGCATTAAGTTCCTTTTGGGTGGGTGGTATGTCCTTAGTAATTTGCAAGAGTTGAATTCGTTTGAATGAATAGGTGTATTTGTATTCAACGGATGCCTAATCACCTTTTTGTTAGGGTATCTATATAAAAAAATAGGATTACGACCGTAATCTCCAAGTACCTATAGACATCCTCAGATCTCTAGGCGCTCAGATCCTTGCAGATGTTTAATGGGGTTAGTCAGAATCACCTCCAAACGTTACATTTGGAACATGCCTACATTTTGCAGTAGTTGGTCCTACTAGAAGTTCAGTTAACTCTTGTTTTCCTTAAATATAATTAATTTTCCTTATGACATTTACAGTAGCCATGTTTGGAGTGCGTTCTCTAACAAAGCTGCGACGCGTTGGCTCTCGTCTGTACGGCGAGATGCACGACCATCTGGATCATGTGACTGGGATAGAGAAGCGAGAACTGCTCGCCCATTTGGCGGGAGACTGTGATCCATGGCGCGTACTGGCCATAAAGAAAGGTAAAATCACCCCGACCAATTTTTCATTCATTCATCATTACCTATATAACTTCATTCTAAGATTTGATTTAAAAGATCGTTTAAAAGCGATAATACCCGCCCATTGTACTTTTTGTTTTAGATTTTTTAATGAATGGTATACACAAATCAAATCATTTTTTGTAATAACTAGGTACCAATATATAGCAAAAAACTTGTAACTATAAAAAACAAATAAACTGTGTGGTAATAAAAAAACATTACCAGTAACTTCAGAGCGTTGTTCTTCCGTGGTCGTACTACTTGTGTACTACTGGTAACCTCACTTTTCTAATTCCTCAGGTCCTGGCACCCGTGAACGACCAAACCTGATGCCCAGCTCCAACCCATCTCGGCTGATGTGCTGTCACTGCAACCCCGCCGATAATCACCTGGAATTTATGTGGTTACATCAGGGCTGCCCCAAGCGATGCGGCTGCGGATACTGGTTTGAGCTATGTCCTGTAGCTCCTTTGTAGATGCTGAATAAAGCAGTGAGTCGGAAACTTTTTAGTTTTCATAACGGAACTGCCGGTATTCAACTTAAAAAAAGCCTAAAGCGCTATACCTATACCTTTAGTAAGATCTTATGCAATCTTTCTAATATTACTAATGTGAAAGTTTGGGTGGGTCCCATTTGTTTGACGTCATAGAACAAAAAGACAGTTTTTCGTATGTTCTATAGAACAAATGGACTACACGAAAACTTTTGATGGATGTTGATGAAACCGATTTGAATGAAACTTGGAATTAATATAGGTAGGTGACTGTGATCTGGGTACCTAAGCTACTTTTAATGCGGGGGTAGCCGCGAGTGGATAAGGATAAGGTAAGTTTTGTTGCACAGATTAATATGAGTTAGAATAACTTGTGACAAAATACAATAAACTCAGTTGGTACTTAGCGGATAGTGGCTATCTCTAGGTCACTCCACGGTCGACCCAATTCCATGATTTCAGACCAGTTATCGTATAAACAGATTGCCAGAACTTACAGCTTATATATCTTATAGAAATGTAGGTAGTATGTGGGTACTTGAGTCGTGATCCTATTTAAAAAGTATATTTTATACGTAGGTAGCTACTTACTGTATTGTAAAAATATAATTATCAATAAACTGTGTCCACATTATCTAACTTCACCATTTTGATTGAGAAAATAAAACTCTGAAGGTTTTAATCGTTTGAAAACATTTATATTTAGGTACTTACTAAAACGAGTAAGTATGCATAAAATCAAAGCAAATATATATAGTCTATTGCAAAATATTAAGAAAAACACGATCAAAATGACAAAAGGAAAAAAAAACTAAGTAGATTTTTTTTACTCAGCAAGTTCGAAATATTTCCCTTCCTGAAATGCAATTCTTTTATTTTCAATTTTATTCCCCGGTGTAAAATACGCAACACTTTCACTGTCCTTAGCATATTGAAGAGGTAGCTTAGCCCCTTCTAAAGTATATATAGGCTTTGTATAAAACCTGGATTTTGAGACGTAGGGAATTTTTGCCATTATCGGTTGGGTACTGGTCTCTTCCGCTGGTTCCTCGCGGATCACTGCTTGGAATCCACGTTTTGAATCAGCTGTATATTCCACTGTTCTCTTTGTCCCGTCAGGACCGACTACTGAATACGCTCCACTCACGAAGTCACCACGTCTTACTTCATGCTGACTTTTACTGTCTCCAGTGTACGGATCCTCGATGTCATATGAATATTTATAATCTGTGGGTGAGGGAGGAGGGTCTCTGATTATAACGCTGAGTACAGCTGGTATGGCGCATATAATCACAATCTGCAATTAAAATAAGCTGATTGAACAATGATGTATGTGATGAATGATGATCAAGTAAGATAAACGATCAACGAAGTTCGTGCTATAAATATTACAACGCTAAAAGGGTGCAAGTGGTATTTTTTTGACAAATGAATTAATTAATAGTAAGTAACTATAAGATAATTAATAGTTATTTGTTATACAAGAGTGCAAAGTTGCTTTTTAACCGCGTGTTCAATTTTGATGACCGAGCAAGCGAAGGATCCTAAAATTGAATCACGAGCGCAGCGAGTGATTCAAAATTAGAATCCTGAGCGTTAGTGAGGGAATCAAAAGAGCACGAGGTGAAAAATCTTTGCACTCGAGTGCAACACGTAACTTTTCATTCCACCTCAGCGAGGAAATGACTAAATGCAAAAAAAAACGTTTACAATCTCAAGATAGGTACTTTTATTTCAGTTTAGGTATTAACTACTACATTATGAAAGGTAAGTATTACAGTATAATCTTTATTGACGTGAAAAAATGCCGCGTAAAGAACCGCGTACAAAGCAAATTGAAAAAAGAACACCAAGAAGGTTCCGAGTCTGAGTTTTTAACAAATAAAAAAAGTTGTATGATATATTCGCCACCATAGAGGTAGCAGTAAATAGGTTTAATGATTTTTTTAATTCACAAACTTAGTGCACACGATGTTCTAAATTTAATTTACTAAAAACGGCTTTTGCACTCAGATATTGAAGAGCAAAAATACTCTTTCCGAGATGGTGGGATGAAAATAATATTTTTATTTAGTAGATATATTTTTCAAATTGTGTTACTAACTTAACTGTGAATTTAATTTAACGTCTATCAAAAATAGTTCACCGAAAATAACGTTACATCATACACAGCTTTTTGAACAAAAATTACCTAAGTAGGTACTTAAACATAGATTTTTAGAGGCCAATCACACTTAGCTAAGTAGTACTTAGCGTTTAGATTTAGATAAATCTAACTGCAATTTAGAACAACCACAACTTAGCAAGGTCAGTTTTAAATGCACTTTGACTCGAGCCAAATCACTGTACATTGAGAACAAATGGTAAGATTTGTACGAAGGTAAACAAAGTCTCAGTATAATTGTAAAATGTATTTAAATAATTACCTTATACATGATGTTCGCGCAACAATAGCTGCTACAGTAGAAGTTGTGGCTGTGGCCTGTATTTATAGAAGTGCATTCACTTGTTCCTTGCACACCTCTATTCAATTGCCTGTTGTCCGAATGGACTTTACCTTGCAAATGGGCACTTTGGTCATTGAACTGTGTATTCAAACTTTTGTGTTACAATTTACGAAGGTTCTGCAATAACAACAATTATTAAACTCACGATGATGAATCAGAGAGCAAACATGTCCACGTTTCCTTTTGCCATTCTGTTTTTTTTTACACTTAAAGGGCTATTCATAACTACTATAACCTAGACCAGTGCCTGGAAGTCAAAAATAAAGTTCCAATGGAATACTATAAACAAATGAAGCTCAGGTTTGCTCAATGTTTTTTGTTATATACCAAAACAATCATGGTTCAAGTTTAGATAATGTTCATATATTTATTTAATCAACTGTATGCAAATTGATAAATTTAAAAACTTATACTTAAATAATCGTGTCTATTGTAAACAAAATGAAATAAGGAAAAGGCGGCTATAACAATTCATTTATATGCTAATTTCAATTTCAATAAAGTTATTGTTCTTGAATAAAAAAATATATGAATATTGTAAGCACTTCTCATTTAATTTAACATCACCGTCATAAAGTGTTGATGAAATTAATTTTACTACGATTATACGATGCGCATCATTGATTAAGTAATTTATTGATACAAAAGTCAATCTCGTAGATTCATTCACAGATAGTCGTCTTTCATAATTTGTAATGAATAGCGCCGTGCGTAGTAAAATGAAGATGGATAATGTTGCGTCATCATAACTTATTTTTAACTACAGCTAGCTAGTCGGGCTAAACCGGCTTTGCATGGGTGTAGTAATGAAAACAAATTTTTGATACCTTAGGTAACATTATTTCAATTTTCGCTGTGGTTTTGCTAAATTTAACCCAAATGCCAAATGTTAACTTTGGACGTGGACGTGCCTCTGACTGCCCATCAGAGTATCAAAAGATTAAGACATTTTTAAGTTTCTGAGCGCCTGGAGAAGATGTACTTGTGGATTAATAAGAGTGATCCTGTTTTGTAACATTCGTAGACCCTCTACGCGCCATACAAAAGACATCAACGCGCGCGCACGTTGTTTGTCAACTTTTCTAGTAAAAAAATTAATAATAGGATCACGGCTGTAATCCCCAAGTATGGTAGACATCCTCTTATATCCCTAGGCGTTCAGATTCTTGAAGATGACTTAAGGGGGTAGCCAGAGACACGTCCAAACATTATATTTCAGTAACTAGGTTCTAGCAATATACCAGTTCGTCTACGAGTAGTTCATTTAATTATGTATGGTAAAATATACAGGAATTTTACTAAGTTCTAGTTAGTTTCTAATTTCAATTTCAGAATATGCCTAGACTATACCAAAACAGCATTTATATACCGCAATATTACAGTGTAATAATACGGTAAGCAATATTACTTTCCCCGTTTCTCAGGTAACCAAAGCTTCAGATAAAAGCAAGGCGTGGCTGACACACATTCACACGAGCCATTATATCTTGAAACTGGTTCACTTATAAATACAACCTTTAGCTGCATTTATAGTTATCCTTAAACTTTTGCCCGTACATAGTCATCACCTACCTAGTCGTCCTAGGAACTAGGTACTTTTATCTAGCCATCGATGTTCTTGTTCCTTCTTGGTTATCCTATTTTAGGTCAGTGATCCAGTTAAGATAAAGGACTCGATAACCTTGATGAACGGGTGTGTCAAAAGGTTTAAAGAGTGCGCCTCCTCCTTTTTTGGGCATATGACGTTTAAACGAAGTAGGTAAGGACATGCAAAGGTGAATTTATTTTTAGGGTTCCGTACCCAAAGGGTAAAAACGGGACCCTATTACTAAGACTCCGCTGTTCGTCTGTCTGTCCGTCTGTCTGTCACAGGAATGTATCTCATGAACCGTGATAGCTAGATAGTTGAAATTTTCACATATTATTTATTGCTGTTGCCGCTATAACAACAAATACTACAAACAGAATAAAATAAATATTTAAGTGAGTCCCATACGACAAACGTGTTTTTTGCCGTTTTTTATAGATAATGGTACGGAACCCTTCCTGCGCGAGGCCGGTTTTTATGAACATTATAACCTTAGCAAATAACTCAAAGTAAATCCATCTGGCGGGAAAAGCTCTGTTTAAAAGCTAGTCTAAAGTACAAATAAAAGAATAAATCGATTCCTCTTATTTATTACCACAGCTTTAACAATTAACAACATTAACATACACGTACTAAATATATAACATTAACGTAATACAAAATCAGGTCACTGCTGGCGAGTCGAGACGGATCTAGTCTTATTAGCTTTTTGCGATTGATATCATACATGGCCTCCAAAAACTAGTCATTGCAACGAAAGCGAAAGGGTTTATCTCTAGCGTTCCGCACTCACAACACACGATTTCGGACGAAAAAGTTACCAAAACTTTAGGGGGAACTGTTAGAAGACCTAAGTGCGATGGATATACCAACTCGTAACGACGAGAAAACCATCTACGCTTGTGTCCTCTCATCACCTAAGTTTTGACGTGAGTAGAGATTCGCTATAGCAGCTTTAGATTAATTTAGTCCACGAGCTTTTACGTTGCAAGTTGTATATTGAAATGATGATTATTTACACTGGATTAGCAAGCGATTTTTTTTACGATTTGTTGAATTTGTGATGGTATAAGGCCGTTCAATTTGTATCGTCAGCAAAATTCTAAGGCTAGATCAGTCTGGTAATGTGGTTGAGACTAGTGGTAGATGGGATGAGGAGCCGCAACAACCTTCGCAACTCCCAAAGGCTCCTTGTGGACGACCGCGTTGAATCCATTGTGGGGGTCAGCGGTGTACTCCACGATGCGGCGAGTACCGTCAGGCTCGACCAGGGAGTAGGAACCTTGAACTACGTCGCCGGAGCGGGACTCTTGCTGGCTCTTAGAGTCACCTGCGTAGAAACAAACGCTATAGGTAAGCAACTAAATAGAATATGAACCTACTATGTATTGTACTTGATGCAAATAAATAAAAAAATATGTGGCAGGCACTATAGTAAGTATTAGAAGAAAAAAAATCCGTTTATGGAGTCCGCCAAATCGCATAAGCAGAATTTTATTACCAATGATCTCGTTTGATGATTTTGAACCAAATAATGTAATATTTTTCTTCATCCCACCATCATACACATTTTTGTCCGATGTGTCATTTACCGGCATTTCAAAACTTAATCTTAGAGTGACTAAAAACATACTACACTAAATTACTCTAAATCAATCATTTCGATTCGGATGCAATTATTGCATAAAAATTGTCTGTAAAGGTTGGTGTCGGATAAGTGGCCTAGTTACATATACAATTTTAATTACGTTACAAAATCTAGATTATTTATAGCTGGTCTTCGTAAACCTGTAAAGTCTACTAAGTAACCTTTAATTATATCTTTTTCTAAATATCATCGGTAAGACATATTTATTTATTGTTGCATTTTAGAGTAGTCACTAATACATTTGCACTATTCAGAAGAATTCATGGAACGCAAATTGAATTCAAGAATTCAATTTGCGCGTTCATGTTTTTTCTTTTATATTCAGAAAAAAACAGCACTAAAGTTTAGTTTTAACATACCAGTTAAAGCGTCCTGAATGTCATATGAGTAGGAATACTGGGGGTTAGGGTCGTATTCGTCCACTGGAGCAGCGATCTTGGCGACTGCATGTCCTAGAACTGGTGCTGCGTATGCGTGCCCGGCAACGTAGGGGGCTGCCAAGGCGGGCCTGTATGACAAACACAATGTTAATATAAACATATTTTCTGTACGTATAGGTAGATACTTTTCCTTCATCTGCTTGCAGCTTGCAGTTTAATAAAGACTAGTGTAAACCCTCGCGACTAACTTCACTTGTTCAAGTTATTTTTAATAGGGTTTCGATTTCAGAAATTCCTTTCTTAGTGATCTCTAATATGCACCAAAAGAAATACACCCTTCAAATTGTTTCTAGGACCAGTGGTTTAGGCTGTGTGTTGATAGATCAGTCCGTCAGTAATGCAAGAGTTTTATCACTACATAGTATAAAGCAAAGTCGCTTCCCGCTTCCCGCGTCTGTATGTATGCTTATATCTTTAAAACTACACAACGGATTTTGATGCGGTTTTTTTTAATAGATGGAGTGATTCAGGAGGAAGGTTTATATGTATTAAAGCCGTGCGAAGCCGGGGCGGGTCGCTAGTATATGATAAGGCAAAATATCTTGAAGAGGTACCTAGCGACAGCATAAGGAGCTGCTAATGCGTGTCCTCCGTAGAGAGGGGCGGAGAGGCCGTAGGGAGACACTATGCCTCCGGCTGTTCCCTTCACCACTAGGATAGCTGCTAGAATTATGACCTGTGGAGTACATACGAAATAATTATATAAGAAATCTGGTAATATCATGTTTTTCCTTATATTGATGACGTTTCGAGGCAATTCAGATGCTTCTCATCATGAGCATCGAACGCGACCGCGATCAGCGGACTTCTATAGTCTGGTAATATTTGAAGAATAATGAATAAGGTACGTTTGCTACAGATTCGATACGAAAAGTATATCTAAGTACATAAGTATAGTAAAGATTACAAGACGATATTTCCAATTAAATAGAAAAATAAAAGTTATGTTATTCCATACCTTCATGTTTGTACCGTTGGAACTCAACTTGGTGTGAACATGGAGGGTTGCGCACGCGTCGCTTTTATACGCATGCAGCTTGCACGCATGCACCCAATTAGAAAAACGTCACATTCGTAGTACCTACCGCCCTTATAACCTTTACAATACCGGTCATATTGTGTACCACATAGCCTAGATTATTGAAACATATTCTGACACATTAGAAGGCACGAGGCCGAATTTATAAATGTAATTCGTTAATGCCTAGAGCAATTGCTACCTACCTAGAGCTTTTGTTCGAACGTCGATGTTCTAAGTTAGGTAGTATCTTATCTACAGTTTGGAGTCATAACTTTATTTAGATAAATATCTAAGATAGGTCTAGTTGTAGGTACCTATAGTCTACAAAAATGTATAGAAAGATACCGATAAAGATTAAGCTGAGCTGAGCTAGAGCTGTCTTAATATTCTATTTCCATACTCAAACGGTACAGGAAACTGAATAAATCAGTTCTTATAGGTCTTCTGATAGCTATTAGCCTATTATATATTCTGTGGTAGGTATAGCCATTGATAGGCTTGCAACCTGTCACGCGTGGAATGTTGACTTGCATACGGTCATGAGTCATGACCGTATGCAAGTCATGACTTTGGTTGGACTCCCTTACTAAGTCATCTCAAGGATCATAGAGGAAGAAAAAGGAGGACTATAGATAGAGCATAGATACATATTATTGACAGTTATAGAGCTTCTCAATAATAATTCTTAAAGTACGATAGTAAAGTACCTTGGTAGTTAACGATTATTCTAACGTAAATACAAACAAACTAAATGGACTTCAAACAATGTTATATTAAAAAAAAATACCTTCATTGCCAATATATTATAGTTTATAGGTAGGTATATTAAAAGGATATATGAAGCGGTATCTAGTATTGAAATAAATTAAATTGCCTTCTCTGTCTCCACACGTTTCGTAATCGTGGGAGGCCGTAAAACGAGATGAACGTATTTAGGTCACAGCTGCGCTTATCACACTGCCTATACATATGATAGTGCAGCAGGATCATACAGAATGGTAATGGTAATGCAATGTTCTAGTTTCATTTTGTATTAATGATTCTTACACTACTTTGTTTCAGTACCTATATGAATTTTAATTCGTGGAATTAAAATTAGGTATAGTAATTTTTAAAGTTCATCTGTAGGTACCTACTGTAGCTGTTATTTACTAGTTATAATTTGACCTATATTTTTTTATAATTTTACTTAAAAACGTTTACTTAAATGATCTTAGTTAGGTATTATTACCTATAACATAACTGTTTGTATTCTAATAAACTTAGCTATATAATAAGGTAGAACTATAATCTAATTCCCTTGTTACAAATTCTGGATTAGCGACATCTACCATTCGACTTGTGAACTAGAAAGCTGATGACCCTGTGCTGACCTCTACTGACCTCGTTGATTGCGATAAGAAACGTTGCAAGTAAATAAAAATAATCGATTAAAAAAAAAGTAAGGAAATAGTAACAGAATGACTTCTTTCATACATAGTGCTTCTAACATCTTTAGATCCTTGCATCCATGTCTCGTGCATCATTTGACGTCATTTGACTATCCTTGGGCATCTCGAGCAAAAATGGTTATATTTAATGAAATCTTGTGGTCGTGGTTCAAAATATTTTTCGCAGCAACACCGACCGCTTCTCCCTGACATATGACATATTTTAATAAACGTCAGTCAACTTGACATTTCTATGCTTACTTTGCGTTGCGTTCCTTTTTCGACGAAAGTAATCTAACAAACACTGTGCTTTGTGATGTGTTTTTATTACAAAGAATTGTTTTTTTTAGTTAGTGATTTAGTTGAAAATGGCAGATTTTGATGCTATATACCCAGATGAGATCGAGCCAGAGGAAAATATAGAAGAAACTCATGTGACTTTAGTGCCAGATCCTATCATCGTTCGGGGGGCTGGTAATATGACAGTGTAAGGTTTCATTTACATTACCTCTTTATTACCACCATCAGCTGTTTCTATTTTGTGCCATTCATTACCACCGCCTGTACATCAGATTAACGAGAGATTCTTGTCCCATTAATGATAAATTATTGCTTCTTTGTCATCATTACCCAATGGCATCCAAGGACTATTTTCTTTAGACAGGGTTTTGATCTAAAGCCAAATTTCCACTTGGTTATAGAAATAAATCTGTTCACAGAATTCCATACAATATAATTTGTTTTATAACAACCTACATATTAGAAGTCTTCATACCTTATGTTTGGTTTATTGTTTATCAAATTATATTCCAGATTTTTTGTGTCATTCAGATTTACGTAAATACCAAGTAAAACCATTTTTTTGTGTCAGCAGACACTCAATTTCGATTTCCCTTCTTACTGCTCTAAAAAAGTGTTTGTTGATGTAATTTCTAAACACTTTATGATTTCTCTGACTTGTGACCAAAGTCTAATTTAGCAAAAACTTTAACCTTGTCCTAAATGTGTGTCAGTTTATAAAATATCAGAGAACTTTAAAATAATCATTATGATAAGTTTTTATGAGTCGCCAAATCAGGTTTGGAGTTTTTAGGCCACAGGTTTTAAGACTTCTATAAAGATTTAATAACTATTTAGAGCTTGGACCAATATCTTAACTTATTCTCCAAAGCATGGAAGTACTCAACTGTCAGAGGTCCCCATCCCTTTAGTGACTGTTCTGTAGGTTGCTTAACTTAGATGATATGTTAAGAACAACTAGACAAGCTATACCACATACCACTAACACTTATAGTGAATAATTCATTATATCAAGTGGAAAGTGTTATCTGTACACAATACATACATAACCACTTACTTTGCATTCATTTCAAGTAGTCTTGCAATGCTTATATATTTTATAACTATAGATTTTATTTAACACGGGTGTTTATCACGTAAATACCATGACTATGGCTATTGTAACAGCCGAAACGTCGGGAAAATAAATTAAAGGTAATATGATAAACACTTGTGTTAAAGTCTATAATTATATCTACTAATTATGATAGTTTGAATAATTATATATTATAGTTGAAAGAACAATCATTAATTAATTTTAATTACAAAAAAAGGTGTGTTTTTTTTGCGATTACTTAAATTGTTAAAGCCAAATTCAAAAATAATTGATTTCAATAAAATCAGAAGGATCACTTTGAAATGTGTGTGAATTAGGAACTAGGTGAAGCTACGCCGATTCCTCGCGGCCAAGCCTAGAAGAATCAGGCAACAAACACGGCTTGGGGTCTACTTTTTTTTTATCCTTTCCTTAACGCTATGTAGAGCTCCAATGTGGTGCCGATCAAACAAGGTGAAGGCTCAAACGCCCTACTAGATAAGTCAGTTTCAAAATGATCAAAATTGGTTAAATACTTTTAATGTAGCTAACAATATTTCAAAGGTTTTGTCTGCCTGTTATTTTATCAGAAGATTAACAACATTTTGTATTTTGATGATTAAAATTTTGAAACAAGATAATCAGAATCCAGTGTGGAAAATAATTAATAGTTTAATATTTTACATTAAATTATTGCAATAAAATCAGTTTGAAGTGTCTGGGAATTTGTATTATTAATGACATTGCACTTATAATATAAACATTTAATCTTTTTAATTGGTGCAATAAAACAAACCCAGTTTTTTTAATGAATAAATAACTTTAATTGGTTTTTAATGAGTAAAGCATCATTAAAAATCAATGACAGTATTTTAGCACAGCACTGACCCATCTACGTGCTTTATCAATGTAGGTCAATGGTAGGTAAGTACCTACCTCTCATTCTAAAAATATAAGTACTAAGAACCTTCAACTTCTTAAAATATTACCCTGGTTTTATTTGCATGTTCAATTCTTCCAAGAATATCTATAAAGTAAACATTTATTTCAAAAACAAATAAAATCTTATACTAATATTTACAAAATACATAAGAACCAGTTGAGCCATACAAAGACTAAGAATATCTTGTATTTAACCAACTTAAAAGAGGAGGTGGTTCTCAATTCGGCAACTACTAATATTTTTTACATTGGCATAATTATGAGCTTTGCAGGCGTATCGTCGCTTTTAAGAATAATGGTTTCTGAAGGAAAAAAACATCGTATGTTTTTTATCCGAGCATATATAAATATTTTTTTAAATACTTATAACACAGAACAAACATCTATGTTCATCATACGAACGTTTCTTCTATGAATCGAACGCACATCCTACAGCGTAAAATGCAGGGTTACAACCAACTGGGCCGGTCCAATATTTATTTATTTCCTTTATACACCTATTGTCTTACATTGCAACTTTCCTTTCCAGTTTTGGTCTCAGCAATAAATTCAACAGCGAGTTCCCCTCTGGCCTTCAATCTCGCATAGCACCCGAAGAGTATCAAGAGACTATAAGACGTATTAACAGCGTGCTAAAGAAGACTTTGCCAGTGAACGTGAAGTGGCTGTTCTGTGGCTGCGTTTGCTGTTGCTGCACTCTGGGATGCTCGCTTTGGCCCGTCATTTGCCTTAGTAAAAGGGTGTGTATTAATTTAGACGATAAAAAAGCCTGGGACAGAATATGTCCATAGTCCATACTCACTCTATCAATAAAAAATATAAACTAGATGACCCGGCGAATTTCGTACCGCCTTAGAATTCATAAATGTAGTGTTTAGTTATTAGCTGAATTATACCGCCAGTAGCGCCTACCTACCGGGTCCAATTGTGTTTTTAAACCATCTAGGAACCCATTGAAATATACATACATAATTTCAACCAAATCGGTCCAGCCGTTTAGGAGTTAGGTGACAAACACACATACAGAAGAATTATAATATACAAGATATTGTATTCAAATTAAGTACAAAGATTAAATGAATGAAATTAATCTAAATTAAACTGAACTAAATTTAATGACGATCCTAAATGAGTCGAGTGATTTCAATGAACAGACGCTTTTTAGACTTTGACTTTTTAATAAAATCACTCAACAACTATAAGCCGTATTGGTCGAGTGGGAGGTACCTCGACTTTCAATCCGAAGGTCACAGGTTCGAATACCGGCCGTGTATCAGGAATTATTTCTATTAGAAAAATGTATGTATGCATGCATTAACACATGCTTTAAACGGTGAAGGAAAACATCGTGAGGTAACCAGTTAGTACTCTTATAAACGGCGACGGGCTTGCAGCCTGTTTGGATGTGCCTCTGACAACCCCCATTAGAAATCTTCGATTATCTAGATGAATTAGATGAGTTTTTTAGCTGTCTCAGTTAGTATATAATATACCTTCGTACCTACTGCATTTTATACCATGATTTTACCACAAAATGTTTACGTATTTAGGTATTTTAGAAGTTCAGAACTTCTGAGCATTCACATGGTTTTTTGATTTTTGTTTCCTTATTGTTTAGTTCTGCTCTTCCAAAGTCTGGTTAGCAACACTCCTTAGTCTCAAAAACAGGAAAACACATTTATTGTAAATACATAATTCTGTTATTAAATTATTGACATTATTTGCATTTAATTGCTTACTAATTGAGATAAGCAATGCTAATATCCAAAGTACAGAATAATAAAATGTAAATATTCAAGCACTATGCACGACATAAACTACCTGTTTACTTTTTTAGGGTTCCGTACCCAAAGGGTAAAAACGAGGCCCTATTACTAAGACTTCGCTGTCCGTCTGTCTGTCGGTCTGTGTCTGTCACAGGGCTGTAACTTATGAACCGTGATAGCTAGACAGTTGAAATTTTCACAGATTATGTATTTATGTTGTCGCTATAACAACAAATACTTACTATTAGGTGGAGCTCCCAAACAACAAACGTGTTTTTTTGCCGTTTTTTACAGATAATGGTACGGAACCTTTCGTGCGCGAGTCCGACTCGCACTTGGCCGGTTTTTTCGTATGTATCGTTGTACGGGATTCCTAAAAATACATACCAGTTTTAAGCAGCCACAGTCCTATAGCAGACCAAAAGTTGCTTAACAACTTAGGTGTCAAAACTACTTACCACTACTTACTTATGTAGTGATAATTGACCTACTATACTTTAGTGTCTATTTTGTCCAGTGCGTGACGACCTCGATCGTGTGGCGGACGAGCTCGACTGAGACGCAGTGTACGGGTTCAAACCCCGCGGCGGGACATTTATATTTTTTCGGCATTTGCAGAGAATCCAATGATCACGACAAATGTGACGTTTGTGGGCTTATTATCTTTATTTTATTTCCAGACCCAACACTCTCTGAACAAGCTCCTCGAGTGGGAGAACAGTAGACTCTACAACAAGTTAGGGCTCCGCTGGCGGCTTACGAAGCAACACTGCGACTCCTCTTCTATGATGGAGTACGTACTCCTTGTGGAGTTCATACCCAAGATACCCATCTACAGGCCCGACTAGACCCAGGGCTTATAGGCTAAGCCAATGATTTAAATAAGTTTTGATATCTTACGAGTAACAAATTGGTAAAATGAGTGAAAGTGAGAGAGAACACTTAGAAGTAAGGGAAGTGTTATGACATAGGTGAACTGTCTAATTTGTGCTTACGTACAGCCGTATTCTAGAGCGTAACCATTGTTGACTTATGCCCGGTACCGACCGGTATCGTTAGGATAAGGAAGTCGAATTTTGTGTTTCACAAGTTTATTGTGGCAGCTACAATCTACTACCGTCTGTAGAATATCAAGCATCAACTGTTGGTGAATATCAATTTTTACATTAAAACTTTTGACTTATATACGAGAGGATATTTTTGCTAACAGTAACAAATACAGGTAGCTGTCTAAAATGATGTACTTGTCATGTTAGAACTGAACTAAGATTTATCAGTGACTTAACATTGAAAAGCTCAAGTAAACACTACAGTTTTAGAATACGGCTGATAATCTCACTACTCACCCAAAGCAAGATACCTTCAGATCTCAGATCCGTAAGGATATCTTACTAGGGATGTCGTGAATATGTGCTGTTTTGTGTAAATATCGAGTAATGAAGCGAAATGTTACTTGCTTTTCATGTATAGATGTTTTAATCGCTTTGTTGCAAGTATTATCTGTATATAATATATCTTTAAAGTTTAGCGGAAAGTTTGTTGGAATAGTATGTTATTGTTATCGGGTCGATAAGCGTTGTAATAAAGATGCGCACTGCATTGATTATAGTTACCGGCTATGTCTGAAATCGATGAATGCTAACAATTTCTATCCACTCCATTCTACGAGCTGAGTTGGCGTGGCCGCAGGTGGACCACGTCCAGCTATTTATGGCTTATAAAAAAGTAACAATCGACATAAAGACTTAATATTGCCTTTATTACAAAACATATACTAAGGTTACCGGACAACACTATAAATCGATGGGCAATAAGGATTAGGTACGCACGAAGATTCGTACTGTATCTACGTGACTTTTTGTTGCGCGTTCACCACGAGCGTGTAAGACAAGATTTCTAGATCCTAGTAGTGTGAAGGTGTTTTCACTGTCATACAATTTGTGCAAAAATAAAAGACTAAATTAAATACTAACTCAACTCGCGAAATATAATAGTAACATCGTTGCTAGTAGTTGTCAACAATCGTACATTTACAGACTAAATCGTTATTGTGGTATAGATATAATATGTAATAATTAAATACTTAGTGCTCTTATTTTTATTACTTCAAATACTTTTGATCTAAAGTTTATGTTATAGTATTTTTAAGAACTTTCGGTAAATGACTAATCATTGATTTGGATGTATTTTGAATCGTTTATTCAAAACACAAGACAAGTACTTAGTTATCATCAAAGTTGTATTTATATATTTTTTTTAAACGCCAGCTTCGGTCTGTTATTCAAATTACCTTAACATATTATGTTCTCGATGATTTATACTGTCTCAAGTGGGACAACGTTGACCCAAACTACGGGACGCTCTGGTCCCTGAGACGTACTTTTCTGAGTAAGCTTGCCTACAATCTTTACTCAAATAATGCAGTAATAACGTTCGTCCATTTTTGCATCATTGAATGGACACTAGCCATTCCATCGAAATGGCAGCGACAAACTAAACGCTTTCTTGAATAAAGCAAAACTATTCTGCGTATGTTTTGTACAAATACAAAGAGACCAGACAGTTTGAATAGCTGAAACCGAATTTTACATTAATTTCTCATTAAGACACATCATTAAAATTAGTTATTACTTTAGTACAATTTTGGCTCTTTACATGATCGTGCTCGTGCAATTGAGATACAAAAACATTACGTATGCTGATCGTTGTAGGTATAGATGTGTAAAATCTAACAATAAAAAAACCGACTTCAATTTTAAAGGGTTTTGTTGGCTGTTCAGTCATTATTGTATCCAGTTTGTAATGTAATTAATTAAAATTACAAGAGTAGCTGTAATCAAAATACTCGTAGAAAAATAACATGCATGTTATTGCCTGCATTATCCATCTGCGCCTAACATCAGACGAGGTGTAGCCAAACGCTAAGCCTTTATTTAGAAAAAATAAAAAAAGTCAACTCACCACACGTGTTCATTCATGCTAATTATTGTCAACGCTATTTTTTTTTTATAACAAAGACACAAGTCGTTCTGTAGATCGCCATTGGAAGTACGCAAGTAACTAGTGTCCAATCAAATGCATAATTAATTCTCAATTGGAGAGCATTACCCGACGATGTTACAATACAATACCCTCCTTTTTGCTAGAAGTTAAAACGTCTGAACTCAATGTCTTTTTGAGTGTCAAAGTATTTTTGAACAACATTAGTGCTTAGCTACTTTTGATGGTGACAACATTGAGCTATCACATAGATTTTATTTCAGTCCTTCGGGAAGATTTACGTTTGATACTTAACCATGTACCTATAATTTGTTCGTCCATCAATAGTATTTATTTATCGTTATGTATGTTGTTTTATGTACCTGAATATCGAAGTTAGTGCGTAGATTAAAAATACTACCTGCCTCTAGGCAAGTGGCATCGCGCGAAGTACCAGTGAAAAAGGGCTGGTATAAGCATACATTTATAGTTGTTTCTCTAGACTAGACCCAGATTATTTTTATTAGCAGCGATTAATTTACGGCCACTTGTCTAGGCGTTCTGGCTAGTGTTGTGGCGATAACACGTATGTGTTAGAAAAATGTATGGGACTGTGGTATTAGAAGATTTAGCTTATGTAAAGTTATAATCGATACGCTCTTTATTATGCCACGAGCCTAACCATCCCAGCTGCATCGCAATCAACGGACAGTTTTCTCAGTGAAATAAATGCTTATTTTGCATGATGAAGTTCGTTGGTGCGTTGAGGCCGGGGTGGAACATGGACGCATGGCTTTACTCTGCCTCCTCAAGTTGGCTTCATGACATTCGTCCATCGTGTAGATCTAGAACATTGCATTGGCCCCAACGTTGGGCGAGCGTTTTCTAGATCCACACGTTTCGTTAATGCCAACGTGTGGAGTCGGCCTTAGACGCCTTCCCTCTTTTCTCTTTTCAACAAGTTGTGAATGAGGAATATATGGGTACAACCTTTAATTATCTCTCTTACTACACTGTTATAAAATTAAATATATTTTATAGTAAACTTGCTCGGAATGTTCTTGCCACCAAACATTTTAGTTTCATACTGATTTTGATCGCAACGGTTGAAAAGCGAACAGGGTAATGTTGACATTAAGTTGTATTTTAAGGAATTGTAAATATTTTAAGAAATTATAGATTATTATTTTTGTTCAAATAAACTTCACTACATGTGATCGAACCATTTTTTTCTTAACAACGACGCACCAACCATTCCCATCATAAAATGAAAAATCCTTTGATTTGAATTAGATTTTATTTCAATTTATAAATAAGTTCATAATATACACATACCTAATAACTAAATACACAAAGGCACTTAACATTATGGTCCCTCTATGACGCTTAAATACATTATGACACAAACAATATACAGAGCTGACAATATTATGTATATTACATATTAATTAATAAAACAGAGTCTCGTGTTTTCACACATTTAGCGGAACAAGGGTATCCCTGAATTTACTTTATGAATCAACAGCTATGAACCTAGATTACTGCCGCTTAGTCGATGTGAAATAAGCGGCAAATCGGCTGAATACTGTGGACTCAATACGGTTGTCCGCTAAATATGCGTACCTTCAAAAGGCAACTGTTTCGGACAAATTATCTACAATGATACGTTAAAAGCTTCTATGTTCTGATCATATCAGTCGACAAAACATTTTTATCTTTTAAATGAGAGTTGCTTTTTATCGAAAACTAAAACAATTTTTATAAACATTGCAATAATTATTTGCTTTAGTAAGCCACACTTTGTGTAACAAAGTATATGGATACTAAACAATATGACAAGACAACATACAATTTTAACTAAGTTTCAGATTGCATCTAAGTTACACAACCAATAAACTAAATAATATATTAATACCATACACCTATATCTGGGACGTTTATACAAGCTCTATTATTTACATTCAGTCGTTCATAGCATAAAATTAATAAAAAGATTTACTTACACCAAGCCATATGTAAAAAGCATTTACGTTATTATGGCAACATTAGTGCGAATACGCAAATCATTTAGTTTATAAATTGTACAATACAATGGCTATATTTATTAGGTACATTTTGATTTCTAAGGCAGGATTTGATTATAAATTCGCCGATAGCCGAACACACCTGCATTGATTGGAAGTTCCTATGTTATTTATTATGAATAATTACATATTGCACCGGATAACATCACTTGTTAAATCTTACTACATCCATGTAACACGACAATTTCATTAGACATCAATCAAGTCTATATCATTTCGACACACTTGACGATTATAAAACAAGACGCGTGCAAACAATTCCGAGCTGTATCTCCTTGTGTTTAAAGTCGATTATCACTCACTAAGGTGCCGAGATCGTTTTAGCTTATTCGAACATAGTTGATAGGGAACTGTCCCTTAGAGCCGTTGCATTCGCCGAAGTACCACTCGTCATTGAGTTTATATTGGATAACTATAGTATCTCCTGTTAGGAACTTGAGGTCTCCTGGTTGGTCTGGTATAAAGTCGTAGAGAGCTATGGCAGTGGCCAACACAGGCGGTGAAGGTATCTTCTCGTTCGGAAGTGGGACTTTTACTTCTATGTAGTTTGAAGGAAACGTGCCTTCGGTGCCGTTTCGGAGTTTGCCGTAAAGCCACTCGTTATCGACTCGCCTGATCAGAGTGATCCTTGAGTTGGCCTGGAATAAGAGAAAGGTTACTGTTAATAATAATCAAGGAATACAATGGTGTATAAGCAAGAGGGCCTAGGACTCAAACAGTAAATAGAAAATTTAAAAATGAAATGAAATTCATCAGTTCTGCTTAGGGAATCAAGATTTAGTGAGCTCCGATACAAGGCAATAAACCAACACTGTATGACCTTAGATGACGCCGCCGGTAGTCTCAAATCATATGCTTATTCGTTCGAAATAAAACTCGAGCATTTTCAAAAATCCATTAGTCTCCAACTGCTTTGTTTTGGTGCTACTTTAAGAGCTTTGTTTGTTATTCAACTTTAAAAGAAGTAATGGTTTATGTTTTGTTTTATTTGTCTTGATGCTTGTGTTAAAGACGCTCAATACAAAATGGTTTTCATCTTGGTACATGTTAATAAGATAAGTTTCCTTTAGGCTCTAATTCATGTCATGTACTAGCAGACAGACTAACGCAGCAGATCGCACACCAACACATGGACAAGCTCATCTTGTCCGTTTGGACCAATGGAAAAATTACCACTTCCCTCCCTCTGCTCATGTTAGTCCAATAATATATTGGCCAATGCTATTGGCTAACGTGTAAAGGACGTATAATAAATGAGTGGCTATCCTTTCATTGATCTAAATCTATTAGAGAAGTCAGATTATTTACCGATTCTTCATTACTTTTCTTCAAATAGAAAAGACAAAAATACAAATAGGTACACGACACGTGGTCATTCCCGTATGGTTGATAAGCGGAAAGTACAGCGCAGAAAATTCGAACAGAAATAGTCGAGGCTGTTTTGATTTGTTTATAGCTTGCTGTAGATGACCCGAATACTCTGTTCGGGTTATCTGCCGGTTCGTAGTTAACTTGAAAAAAAAACCGGCCAAGTGCGAGTCGGACTCGCGTACGAAGGAACCCTTCGTACCATTATCTATAAAAACAGCAAAAAAAAAATCATGTTTGATGGGAGCCCCCCTTAAATATTTATTTTATTCTGTTTTTAGTATTTGTTGTTAGAGCAGCAACAGAAATACATAATCTGTGAAAATTTCAACTGTCTAGCTATCACGGTTTATGAAATACAGCCCTGTGACAGACAGACAGAAGAACAGCGAAGTCTTAGTAATAGGGCCTCGTTTTTACCCTTTGAGTACGGAACCCTAAAAAGTATGATCTAAGTATTTGGAAAAACTGTAGGTTCGTAAAACTATAAGCGATTTACATTAAAATCTTAAATTTTAAATCATATTATTGAATAAGTGGTAAGCACTAGACACCGTATATACGGCTTCATCATCTGTTCGGTTATCTTTTATGTTTGTTTACTTAACAGTTTTGCACATGTCTACCATGTTTGGGAATTACAATCACGAATCCGTAAAATGTATATTACTGTGTTTATTGTTTATAATATTATACCGACTCACGAAGAAGGATTCTGATTTTGATGATTTTCCGGCTAGGGACTGGTTTTGTTTGTTAATTTTCTTGAATTATAGCATTTTGGGTCTTCAATTCTTCATTCTTGTCATTGTGATTACATCTTATCTAAAATCCTGCTAATTTTAGATAATCCACCACTTGAATGAATACTTCTTCAAACAAGTGGGTAGGTAGGTAGGCACACTACGTATTATTTTCGGTTCATATCTATATTAACGAGTAGTGCTGATAAGTTCGGCCGAACATCAACCAGTGTAAAAAAAATCATAATAAAGCCAATTGCAAATCGAGGTCGCGACTCTACGGACGAGACGTGGAAGTGGCGTCGATAACGAGTTCCTATTGTCCTGATAAAGCATTTAATATGTAGTATCTGTGTTGTTTTGTTAGTCACTGGAATCGCGTAAAACAGAACAAATCAACGCCCCAAACAAAACAAAATTCCTTGTACGTCACCGCCTGCCGAGCGCCATATGGCGATGCGAAACGAAACACCTCTTTGACGTAACGTTGCGGCTACTAAGAACTATCGTGCCCATATGTACTATTTATCTAATAAATCATTCAAAGTTTAAACGGTACGAATTACTAATGCTGCGGTGTCAATGTACGTAGCGTTTACGAATTGAGGACAGAGCCACCGAAGCATATTTCGTAGAAGTTTTCATTGTACAAGTAGGTCGACGTGAAGTAAAAATATGCAAGCAAATTTTGTTTTGAAGTAAGAAACCGTATTTCACTTGCTGTTATACCTAAGACATTCATGAAGAAAAACTATCACCTGCATAGTTTTTTTTCATGAATGTCTTAGATATACAATTTAGACTTTCTACGTATTGCAAAATATTTGGCGCTCTACCAAAGATACAAAAAGATTTTACTCGTAAACTAATTCATTTATTTATTTACTAAAGGATATACCTACAACTGGATAAATCGTGTTTTTCTAGTAGGACACAGATCTTGCGTGTTTGAAATGAAAACACAATGAATCCACGTAATGATCACGTTGAAGCAATTTACGCGCATCTTCTAATTGTATAACCGACATCCAGAACGAGCTGTTTACAGCTGTTCAACGTGCATAAATGTAGCCTGCACATGTTTTAAATATCCACCCACCACGACTACAAACATTGAACTCTGTTCCGAGCTACATAAAGTTGAATTTAGTTTGTATAGCGAAAGTATATGAAAAGCTCGACCCATATAAAAGCTGTCGGGAAAATTCTGCACTGTATAATCACGAGTTATTACCTACCTAAGAAAGTGTTCAAGCTACAACTTAATTTGTGTTTTGCCGTTGCGAATACTTGATAGGTTTAATTAGATTATTTACGAATATTTGAAGATATGAAACATTTGCCCGGCCGCGCTGGTACCCGGGGATCGAACTGGTCAGCTACGCCACCGAAGTCGCTTTATGGGATCGTTTCTTCAAGCAAAATGAAACGAATAATACTATCAACTATAACTTTGTTATTAGTTTGCTTAATGTATCTCATATTTAGGTATAGCATCCACTAAAGCATTATGAGAATGTCATGACGAGGGTACACCTATTATCATTGATCCGCTCCGTATAGGTGGAAACTCACCCTAAAGTAACCAGCCGCCCGCGTCTTTCTGTTTGTTCGAGCAAATCTTTGAAATAATTTCCAATATTTTTGGTTACAATTGGCATCAATGCTAATTAACAGGGAAGGTTTGTACGTATAAATTGCCCTTCTAATGATAAACGGATCAGGCAGCTACCTACTACAATAAAACCATACAAATGTTAGTCTAGTTGTTTAGTGGACATCGGCTCTTATGTCCCTGAATATAATTTAGTATAAGCGGATATTACAGAGATAAAAATTAACATCACTTTGCGAACGTAGGTACTCGTTTATAAATATCAGTATACATATCGGGTATAATACTGACTGACGAATTGGAAAATTTTACAGAAAGAGTTGGTTGCAACGCTCCAATTCATTGTTATAATTATACAAGCTGATCCGGCGAACTTCGTATCGCTTTAGAATTAACAAATGCTGTGTTAAGTTCCCGTTCCCGTTCCTGTATTCCTGCTTTTCTCTTGCAATTTTTCTCTTCTGAATTTTAATTGAATTTTAGGTTTATACCTCACGGAGCCTTTCCAACGAATGCAAAACCGTGGAAATCGGTTCGTGCGTTCTGGAGTTATAGCGTCAGGAAGGAAAACCCGACTTATTTTTATATTATACTAGCGACCCGCCCCGGCTTCGGACGGGTAGCATGTTATTATACATATAAACCTTCCTCCTGAATCTCACTCTATCTATTAAAAAAAACCGCATCAAAATCCGTTGTGTAGTTTTAAAGATATAAGCAAATATACATACATACAGACGCGGGAAGCGGAAAGCGACTTTGCTTTATACTATGTAGTGATTATAGATAGTAACCGCTTATTATCTGAGTCAGCCATAAACCGTTGGTGGAAATTAACAAGTAGGTATATGTATATACCTACGCATATGTTCAATAAATAAAACCCGTACAACCAAGCCAAGGGTTAACCATCCATTACCATAACACCTAAAAATAAAATCGAATCGATATTGATAAAATCATTTACTGTTGATTTAATTTATTATCTCATTACATTTAACCTTACCTTCTTGAATGAACACCCTAATTATTATTTCAGTTATTTGTTTTTACTCTACAAAAACAATACCTATTTAATACTATTCTAAATAATCATTTATTATCATTGTTTCAATAGTAATGTAAAAAAATTGTACAAAATAGCCGTGGTGGAATCACGAGTATCTATTCTAAAAAACAACATTTATAAATAAACTAGATGAGTTCGTGTGCCTAATCTATAATATACCATAATGGCCTTAAACTTGATAACGCCTAAGAACTTGTACACAACGAATTAACACCTTGCGTGCACTGCCACTAAAAATAGAGAAGTTTTGGCATAAATCCATAATCGTGTACACAAATAAAATAAAACACAAGAAAAATATTTGCACCGTTCTCGATAAATATTGTACCGTTCTAAATAGAATTTACGTACAATAAAAATATTTCGAATAAGGATAAATTGATCAATTTAATACTTCGTGTACCTACAGGGTTAATTATGTGGAAAATGAATTATGGGAAAATTGAGTTGACGTTTGAGACCCACTGCTGGGTCTCCTAGGTGCGGATTTGATGCCTACTCGTGATAAATATTTGCGAGACCTGCAAATACTTGTTCCGTGTCTGTGTTGTACAAATGTACTAGTAGTTTCTGACACTGACACACAAGAAAATCCTAGTGTGAGTAATCCACTATGTATGCGATTGTTGGGTGTTTGTTTTTATACTTAGTTAGTTCGTATAAGCCACCAGAGTATTTTTTATTTTGAGGAAACCAGCTAGTATTCTTATAAGCGGCGATGGGCTTGCGACCTGTCACGTATGGAATGCTTACTACTGCAAAATGTAGGCATGTGCCAAATATAATATTTGGACGTGCCTCTGACTATCTCTAGATATCTTCAAAGGATCTAAGCGTTTGGAGGTCTGAGAAGATGTCTACCGTACTTGGGGATTACAGTCGTGATCCTATTATTACTATTACTACTATTATATTATTATTATTATTATTAGTATAAGCCACTGGTGACGGAGTTTTAAGGGCCTCAAGAGGAGGCCTCAGTCATGGCTTAACGATCCGACATCTTATCGCGCTATCTAGAACACGGAATTGCTGCTTTAATGCCGCGTTGTTTGTCCATCCATTTTGTAACGGCTCTGAAGGTTGCTAAACTTAGACGATCTTAAAAACGATTAGGCAAGCCACGCCACGAACGCTTATAATTTGTACTTATTTATATATTGCCAAAAAGAAAATGATTTCTATTTTACTATAGAATTATGCTAATTCCAAGAACAAAGCTAGTGGTGGGGCATTTCCATTTGACTCAATATACTCAAGACTCAAAATAGTGACTCATCATGATGTGTTATGCGGTATGGCTACGGTAAGCTGCTTAGTAAAATATTTAAGTATCCTAAGCTATTTTCGTACGTTCTCTGTGAAGGCTAAAAGGTCGTTGTGTTTGGCTAACGTAAAATATCCGCTTGCTATTTTTTCTGACCACGTCACGTCCTATCATCTATCCTACTTGATGTATGTTACGTACTAGTATGGATGGTCTACTAATAATTACAATAACAAAACCAATTTATTTTAATAGAAAAGAGCTGAACAAAATTTCTACGGTCCAATAAAATCCAATTAGCACTCAACGTAAGCAATCCCGAAACAGGCTCACACATATTAATTACTTTAAGTGAGCAAAATTGTTGGCGAAATGTAAAACAAAATGTATGGCATATGTGACGAATAAGCCATCATCATCATTTTACCCTTATCCCATGTCATACGAGGTCGAGACATCATGTAGAAAAACCTGTCGTAGAAGGATTTGGCTTGAGGTGTTTTTCAACCGCCCGCCTGTCTGACGTCAAACCTCTTTATCACCCAATCAATCAGGAACAAGAACTTACCGAAAAGTAAAGATCGTCCGGGTGATCCGTGAAGTAATCAAAGAGCGCTATTCCATATGGTTCGCTGTCCTCATTCAGTTCCGTAAAGTCCACTGTATCACTGGGCCAGGCTACGGGCAGGTCCTCGTCGATGACGTCAGGAGGCGGAGGCGGAGGTATGCTCGGCATCGGAGGGGAGGACTCTCTTTCCGATGATCGGTCATCGTCCCAGTTGAATGGCTTGGTGTCCTGTAACAACTGTACTGTAGGAAGACTCTATAGGTAGGTACTACTGTCAAAGAACTCTGGTAATTTAAGGGTGTTTGTGTAAACCTGCATAAACAAATAGCCTACATAATTTATTCCTCGGATTTTGTCACAGATAGGTAAGATTGCTGTGTTCGGGTTTATAGGGTATGGTTGCCGGAAAAACTACAGCCACATAACGTACATTATAGTTGATCTACGTAACAATATCCTAAGACGCAATATACTTTCCTCCATGTTAGTAATCATCTAGATTTAGCTGGTTATATCAAGGATCATTGTTTTGCTGAACGATCTGATTATTACGGTCAGACTGGCCGTTCATACTTTTGGCGGTCTATTAAAACGCCGAGAATATTCGATTCAACCATTCAAAATTATTGCTTGAGCAAAATTTATCAATGCCAATGGTGAATGTTGATATTAGTTTTTATTTTTAGCATTATATTTTACCTTGCAATACCTACCGATTATAATAAATATGTATAACCATAGTTGTATGTTTAATGAAGCATGACAGCATGCTAAGAATACCTATCCCTCATTGGGTTAATGGGCAATTATTTCATTGTCCAGGCAATAAAGAGACCTTGCCCTAACAAGCGGTATTTAGCGGATTGGTGGCAGTTATTTATTATATTTTTATACGATATAATTTACATACCAGTTAAGACAGGTACTTCGCTAAATAATGGTCGAACGAATTAGGTTTATAGTAAAAATACATGTTATACACTATTGGTACACTTTTAGGCATCATCGTAATTTTGTTGTACGGGTATATTAAGGTGATAATATGGGCTGAGTCTACCCTGATAAGACGGAAAAAGTGATAAAACTGCATTATCCCGAAAACCATCAAATTTAAAAAGAACTTTCTGTAATTTATTTAGCTAGCTTATCTAGTTCCCATAGTACAAGCTTTGCTTAGTTTGGGGCTAGATGGCGCTGTGTAAATATGTCCACTAATATTTATTTATTTATTTATAATGAAAGATAATGAGAGGGATATATTATATTTACAAAATAAAGCACTGTCGACAAGAGATCTAAGACAATCGCTGATACAACAAATATGTAGTTTCCTGAAGCTGACGATTATAACATTCTCCACATAAATGGTACATTATGTGATCATGTGTATTGAACTCGAGGTCAACTCAAATTCCGCTTAGAAGAATAACGCTGATGCTTACAGTTCAGAAAAAATGCAACTAATGCCCTATTTACTTTCAGCTAACTTCTGCGGCAGTGAGCATGTATGTGAGAATTCTCATTTAGCATCTTCTCTCATTCAGCCGCTCGCACGACAGAGTGGAAGAAGATTCTAACTTCAATCAAATCTAACATCTTCAAAATATAAATTTCCATTTATTCAATTTATTCATTTGGTCAAGGCCAAAAGTCATGTGAGATTGATTTTTTAATCTTACTAATATTATAAATGCAAAAGGTCATGGCTGTTTCGATGTTTAAATTTTTGCCTTTTAATTACATGACAACAGATTGAACGACTGGGATGAATTTTTGCATAGATTTTAGGACCACGCGAGCGAAACAGTGGGCGGAAGCTAGTAAACTACCACTTTCCTGCTTTGCTGATATAACTATGGTATAAACTAAAGAGATAGGTGTAACTAGCTATCTATTATATATAGTAGCTGTACTATTTCGGCGTCCGCGATAGCCCGAAGTAAGTTACGTGGGGGTCTACTCTCGAAAACGTTAAACGATCTTGTCAGTGTCGTTGATAATGTCGAAATCGTTTTGCAGAATAAGGACCCAGAACACACACTGCCTTCGAAGCTGTATAGTATTTTGGGAGGCACGAGTATTTACGTCAGAGCGAACAGAAGTGGCGGTGGTTGAATGTAAATGAGGTATTATAAGTGGTTGGGAATCTAATTAAAAGTAATTGAGCGTTAGCGTGTTTTTTATGTTTCGATTTTGATTATTAAATATAAGATTGTAAATATGTAATATCCATTTACTTGAATACTAAATATCCAGGGCCACCATTGAATATTTACGTAATACATACGTTTTTGTTTTCTGTTTTTTTTTGATAAATAGGTACCTACCTAAAAAATAACGTAAAGGATAGGTAACGTAAACATATACGCCGAGCACGGTAGACTAGATATCCTCACAAATATCCAGGACCAGACGATGTCTTAGAGTGTAGTCAGAAGCAAGTAAAAGTATAGAAAACATCGCGAGATATCAGATTCAATTCTTTGTCTTTATGATAATGATAACATAAAGATCAGGTAATTAAAGCAAGACACCGACAGCTGCGTAATTGTTTTGAATAACAATGCAATTATCAACAAAAAAATGATTAGATCTTTGAAGATAAAATACGAAACTAGCAAAATAGTTTTCATGCGTCACAACATAACACCAAAGTATTCCACGTCATAATTTTTTTTGTTGTTATCTGTTTTTGCTAAGCTGGAATCATAATTTTTCTCTCTCCCTGGAAATCTTATGCAATTTCAAAATAAAGAAATTCAATTAAAGGTTAGTTATTAAGATTAGGTACCTCTGAAAACCGCAAACAGAAGCACAGCTACCAATACCCTAAATTTAGACTGTTTTTTAGGGTTCCGTACCCAAAGGGTAAAAACGAGACCCTATTACTAATACTTTGCCATCCGTTAGTCCGTCTGTCTGTCACAGGGCTGTATCTAATGAACCGTGATAACTAGACAGTTGAAATTTTCACAGATGATGTATTTCTGTTGCTGTTATAACAACAGATACTAAAAACAGAATAAAATAAATATTGAAGTGGGGCTCCCATACAACAAACGTGTTTTTTTGGCCGTTTTTTGTAGAAAATGGTACGGAACCCTTCGTGCGCGAGTCCGACTCGCACTTGGCCGGTTTTTTATCAATCTAAATGCCAGAAATCTTTTGATGGTAACTCTACAAATGAATTGAAGCTAAAGTGAGAAATAATTACTTTACAAATAACAGGTACATATTTTTGAAAAATGCTTTATAGTTGAGAGTTGTCTAGCATGGTACCCAGATAAAAAGTTTCCTATGATTCAATTAAGGTCATAAGTCATAACTATCTTAATATAAAATCGACGAAATTGGTTCTGCTGTTACAAACATTTGTTGATCAATCACATTGTAACGGCCAAATGTAATTAACCAAAACTTTCACTCACAATAATATTAGTGTGATTCATGTGCTGTACAAAAGTTACAGTTAAAGAGAAAATGTAATAAGCATTAGATACTTGTAAATAAATGAAAGCACTTACAAAACTATTGCTGAAGCCACTGTTGATCTTGTGAAGAGGTACGGTGATGTTCACCGTCATGGAAGTCATGGACGTAGCTGAGAAGCTACCTCCAAATGTATTCTTTAGCAAAGATGAGTTGTCCGGAGGCTTCGGACGAGCTGGCTTCGCGCGAATTATCGTCGGCCTCGACTGACTGGAGTCAAAAGGATCTTTGCTCATCACTGGTTTCTTCAAAATCGGAGGCTTAATCATTGGCTGCGGCGAGAACGGATCACTCCCAAATTCCATTGTATCATCTTTGACCATTTTTCTTGTGTTTAGGAACAGGTCAAAATCATCCTCAAAACCACTCTCTGCCTGGGACGTGTTACCGTTGTGATGGTGGTGGTGGTTTGTTGAGGTGGTGGCATCAGAGCCGAAACTGTCCACACTGAGACCGTCGCTGCTAGATCTTGTGGTGAAGGTTGGAGAGCTCGGTGGTGATGATAAGTCGATCAAAGCACCAGTTTGTATACTCTTTGGCTCACATTTGGGGAAGATTTTAGTAGCGTCCACTTCACTGTAATCTGTGTTAAATGTTTGTTGGATATGCACATTTGTAGTTGAATTTGTTGACTTAGCTTTACGTGAGAGGAGAGATGATAGCACTGTAGGTTTTCTTATAAAGTGAGAAGGCTTTGCCGGAATCTCAGGCTGTTTGGACCCCACTTTGGGCGGCGGAGGCCGCGGGGGTGGTTTCTTTTTCTGCACATTGGGGGTGGGTTCAAATAAATCTGCCTCGAATGGATCACTGTCCCAGTTTGTGACAGGAGAGTAGCGAGTGACTCCCATACCTGGAACTGCTGGTGCAGCCCTTGTTGGACCCTTCATACCTGTGGACAACATAAACAATGTTATGTAGGTCTTATTTGGCATATCTTTATTACAATACAATTATAATTTGTTTAAAGTTCCAAGTTTATTATTATTATTGGTATGTTAATACATGAGGTATTCCTATAGGAAAATTTATGTCACTTATTTGAACAATCTAAAAAACATGGACTAATAAAGCAAGAGGAAGCTGGTGATGACTCATGGGGCATTGATTATCAAAATATGCTTGAAACTTACTTGTTTATTATTAAACTACGAGTCTGGGTAAGAAAACACTAGAAACAATCACATAACTGTTGTGTCAATGGCAAGGTTCGCGAATGTCGTGAGAATCCGAGAACAAAGTACGTAAACGAGTGCGTAGTGCAAATAATCAGAACTGACTGGACTGGGCGAGTTTTTCTCGCGATGTGATATGTCGCCGTGTGGCACTAGCGTTAATGTTATTATGATATCGAGATCCACCCACTGGCGATAGACTTCAGAGTTCAGACGGACAACGGCGACTCGCAGTATCGACTGGTGCCAGGTACGGCTCGCGCGGCCTTGGTAGAGTTCGACGTAATCACAAAGGGTTAATTACATTTGTTTTTATACACAATCACCCAAAACAGATGTTCCTTTGCGTGAAGAATAGGTAGATAAACATAAATTGACTCGATACACACCTTGTTGCCTATAAAAATCCATTTCTTTCTAAGCGTAACTGCAGAGCGTTAACTATTTTCATTTACGTTGGTATTTTTTCCCAAAAGGTCCGTTAATTTTCATAGTTATTCCTAGTTTATCTAAGTCTGAGCTGAGCTTAGACACAATTTTGTCAACAACACCAGAGTCACCACACCAGATACCAATTTTTAATGAAAATGAAACAAAAACCAAAAACAAAAAAACCGTTTCAGCAACAAGCCATCAGCAGTCATCAGAATCAAACAGAATTGCGTTTGCGTGTACTCTTTTCTAACTGTCAACCAGCCAACAAGCAACTGACTGCTCGCCATGTCATAATTGTCAGACGTCAGTAAGACTACATAATATTTATGTCAATGTCAGTATCAAATAGTCAAATACGTCAAGTAGCTAATGACAATGAGCAATTCTTCTTCATTTATCTGTTCTATTTCTAGTTCTATTCTATTCTCTAGAATTAATTCTTCTAGTCTAGATCAGATAAATGATGGATCATTCAATTTCTTTCAGTACAGTCTTTGGTTTGGTCAAACTTATTAACAACCATATTTCAGCCACACACTTAGTTTTAAACCAGCAATGAACAAATCTGATAATGATCTGTGACACACCAGTGGTGTGTCACCACATCAGTATGAGCGCAACAATAACAATGCTGCTTCAACTACCAGAGGATATTCTCACAAACATCTTTCAAAAACTTGGCCTACAAGATATTCGTAACTTGATCTTGACCTGCAAAACACTTTGCTATTTTATCACCAACGATAATGCTCTGTGGAGATCAATAGCACAATCAAATCATGGTAAACCACATGAGAGACTTATTCTACAGACCAAATGGTAGGTACCTACGCTATTTCAACTCTTTAAATGCCTATGAGTATCATAAGTGTTGTTCTTATCTTACTTAGCTAAGCATATTAATTTATGTAAACTGTTCACTTTTTTCAGCTTTCCTGGACATAGTTGGTACAACAACTGTAGAACATCATACAACTGGTGTAAAGGATTCTTCAAAAGCAGGGTAAACATTTTTACTATATCACCTCAATGATTATGATTGATATCAATGATTGATGTGATCTTAGTAGCTTATTTTAACTTTATACTACATCTACATTTACCTGAAAAAATTATTGACTTCAAACCATGCTTGATTCTTCTAGGCTTGGTTGCGTGGCGCAGGTGTAACTTCTCCTAGCTCCTAACATGTTTAAAAGTTAGCTATATATACTGAAATAAATACCTTTTAAATCTAATCAAATTTCAATAGGTACCTACTTGCCTATAAAAAAACGAATAACCATGCATAGAAAGAACATCTAACTTTACCCTTTTTAAAGTTAAAACTTTAACCCTAGGTATCTTTCAGGTGATATTGCGACACAGAATAAACTACATGCCTTGGATAAAACTTCATAACTCTGAGGTATTACTCGTAACAGTAGGTAAAAAACTCCATTGCTATGCTGTGAATGGTTTCCCAAACTGCAACAAACTACTATGGAAGATAGAAGTACCACAAATTGTCAGGAATGACATAAGAACAAATGATATAACTAGATTTATATTGAATGGCGACTTACTTGTTTGTGGAAACAGGTATGTAAGACGTATTAATAGGTAGAATTTAAATTGTTTCTTGATTTTTACAAATAGATAATTCTTTATTGCACAATATAAGAGCATGTTCATAGGCGAACTTGATGTTAGTTAGCATTTTCTTCCAGCTAACCTTTGTGTAATTTAGAAAGGGAATGGTAGTGCTTTGTAAGAGAGGGATAATTAAATTATTTTATTTATATACACATACTCATAAAAAAATAAAACTTACTACATATCATAATTCAAATTCACTAGGAATTAAATATTTTTCTTACAGAAATGGTTCTACTGCTGTGTACAAGGTGGACAATATTAGATTACAGCCGCATCTAATTCAACACTTAGAAGATTGCCACAACAATGGTGATGTTGAAGTTACCGCTGTAGATATAGTCAGAAATAATCATAACTGTTATGTTGTCACTGCTTCTAATGACAGCTCAAATATCCAGTTTTGGCATCTAAACGAAGAAAGGGACAGCAGAGGCAGTTATCAGTTTAAAAGTAAGTTCACTTGCATAAATAAAAGTTTTCCTGATCACAACTTCATCTATATTTTTGCAACTGCATCAAATTTTTATAAAAAATGTATTACAAGTTAAATTAGTTAAATTCCATTATGTAACTGGTTGCAAGCCCATCGCCGCTTATAAGAATACTAACTGATTTACTCATGATAAATTTACCTAATGCACATATACATTTTGGGAACAGAAAAATTCATTGATACACTGCTGGGATACAAACTCACAACCTTAGGATTCAAATTCAAATTCAAAAATCATTTATTTCAATAAAATCACAAGGATCACTTTGAAACATCTTAGGAACTAGGTGAAGGACAGATAGTTTCACATCTGGCATTCAAATCTTAAAAATAAATTATAGCCTATATGTTGCCGAGGACTAATAGCTACATAACAAAAAAAGTTTCATCAAAATCCGTCCAGTAGTTTTTGCGTGAAAGTCGGACAACAGACAGACAGACAGACAGACAGACAAAAATTTCAAAATGTTTTTTTTTGGCTTGTGTTACTTGTCTAAAGGCCCCTAGGAGTATTTTTTTTAGTTTTTATTCAATGTACAGAATTGAACTCTTCTATAGTTTTATTATATGTATAGATTGTTAGTTGAGGTATCTCCCACTCGGTTTTTTGAGACAATATTGAGTAAAAGAGATTTCTTGTAATACCTAACTTGTATTACCTAGCTTATTTAAAAAATGGTTTATATTTTTACAGATTACATGGACATTGCTCTGGATGAGGATATAGGTGTAAGATGTCTGGTTGTTAACGAAAATGCAAATAAGTTAGCTATTGGTCCAAATGGTATCAATAAACCACTTATAATAGACACCACAACATAGGTTTTTATTGAACTTTTTCATATAATATCAGTTTATATGAATGCATAAAAATAATATAATACTTAATGTTACATAATGTTTTTTTTTGCAGAGGCCAACTTTTGGTTACAAATGCCAACACAAAAAATAGAAAACAAACAATAAGAGACATACAATGGTATGATGAAAACACAGTTATTTATGTTACACATTCAGGACTTCTACAACTTCTGGATGTTAGAAATAATGGTGTGGTAAATATCATTAATCTATCTATTTTTACAATCATACCTTCATATCTATTTAACTTGATAGTGTTGTATTTGTTATACTACTGCAAAATGTGGGTATTGTGCCAAACATAATGCTTGGACGTGCCTACGACTACCCCATTTAGCCATCTTTAAGATCTAAGCGCCTTGAGATCTGAGAGTTTGTCTACTTTACTTCTGGATTACAGTTGTGATCCTTTTTAGGGTTCTGTACCAAAAGGGTAAAAACGGGACCCTATTACTAAGACTGCTGCCTGTCTGTCCATCTATCTGTCTGTCTGTCACAAGGCTGTCAGTCGAAATTTTCAAAGATGATGTATTTCTGTTGCTGCTGTTACAACAAATATTAAAAACAATAAAATAAATATTTAAGTGGGGCTCCTAAACAAAAAAACGTGTTTCTTTTTGCCGTTTTTTATAGAAAATGCTACGGAACCCTTGGCCAGTTTTTATTAATTTATATAATATTTGATTTTCACAGGTGTACACTGCACAAGACCCATTTCAGAGCACTCTATATTGTGTGAAAACAGATGGACATCGAGCATTTATCGCGGGGTCGTCAGAGTATTCACGCTGCGTTTTATACGACTTTTGTAGTCCGCTTCACGTACAAGTGAGTATCTAGATATTATTAAATAAATTATAAATAAAAAGATAGCCCATATAAGTACTTTTTGTTGCAATCAGTCATTTAAAAACTGGGTAATTGCATGCATGTTTAAATTTAAATGCATTGAACATCTGCATCAGATGTATTTGATTGCATTTTTACTAGTAAAGTAAAAAAAAATACAAACAAACAAAACCAGCTATTTTACCAAAGTTGATATAAACCATAGCTAATCCATCTGACATGACAGATTTCTTTCATGTTTTTCAGATGTATTTTACGCAAAAGAGATCATCGCCAGTATACAGCTTGGATTTCAACACTTCGACACTTGTAGCAGCAGTGGACCGTGGAGTATCTGCCTTAAATTTTGATGTTTTAGCTGCAACAACTCGCCAACGAGATTATTCTGATATGTTCCAATCAGAGCCGGATTAACCACGTAGCAAGAGTAGCAAATGCTACGGGCCCCGCGGTCCAACACAACTCTCACCGTAAAACAATACCTAATGTAGATAGGAGCGTAAAAATATTTTACTAGGGTATGCTTCACTCCCACCTGAAATATGACCTTATAATTATTATATCTATTATATTCCGAGAAAAAGGCTAAATACTGCTAAATTTGCCCATATTAAATCTAGAAAAGTTTATCCCACCAAAAACATTCTGTAAAAAACTAGCCAAGTCTCGATGGAGCTGCTTGTTTATCTCTAAAAAGTAATGAAATCTAGACAAAGTCGTGCCAAGTCTGAGGTTCCTTACTGCGATTTCTTTATTATTATAGTTAATGATGTGAAATCGCAGTAAGGAACCTCAGACTTGGCACAACTTTGTCTAGATTTCATTACTTTTTAGAGATAAACAAGCAGCTCCATCGAGACTTGGCTAGTTTTTTACTGAATGTTTTTGGTGGGATTTCACTTCTTTTTGTAGAAACGTGGGCTTATTGATTTATTTTAATAGATTTTCTTATTTGACACAGGTTTTTTGACATATTTTTTTGCAATGACAGTCGATTTTTTTATATACCAATAGTAGAAGGGGGCATTACCATTACAGCTGAGACCAGCTGAGGGTTCTTCATCAGATACTTCAGACCTTCGATTTTTGACATCAAATGAAGCGGCCCATCAAGTTGAATATTTTTTGTAAAGGCGGTATGTCGATCTCTAATAATTTGGTTAAGCTGTTGTGTTTTCTAATCAGGGTCACCAGGTACTCCAGATCTTCGATTATCCTAGTTTTTAGGGTTCCGTACCCAAAGGGTAAAATCGGAACCCTATTACTAAGACTACGCTACCCGTCTGTCTGTCTGTCTGTCTGTCCTTCCGTCCATCTGTCAGTCACAGGGCTGTATCTCATGAACCGTGATAGCTAGACAGTTGAAATTTTCACAAATTTTCGGTTGCTGCTATAACCACAAATACTAAAAACAGAATAAAATAAATATTCCATACAACAAACGTGATTTTTTTGCCGTTCTTATAGATAATGGTCCGACTCGCACTTGGCCGGTTTTTATGGTTTTCCCTTAATGTGGCCATTAAAACCTAACTCTGTACCAAATTTCAGCTCTCTGAGCAAAGAGCATATAAGTTCTCTGAGTTTATGGGAAGTACCAAAGAGCATATGATGATCATGAGTGAGTGAGTGAATGAGTGAGTGTCTAAAACGCGAAACTTTGCTTTCGCTTAACTTCGGAACTAAATTACCTACAGACTTGAAATTTTGGATTTTAAGTATGTGATTATAGCTTACTGGATGACGAAAATTTCTGCTTTCTGGTATTATCCAGAGGTTTTCAAATAGGGACCTGAAAATGCGGCGAAATGATTCCTGTAAAGGATGGTACCTACGGCAGTGTTTGTTTGCTTCGCGCTCGACTTGGCGGGGGCACTGCCGTGCCCCCCGATTTGTAACAGTTTTGTTTTATATAATAGGTACCCTTAACGTGAGAACCTATAGCAAACTAAGGGCTCCTTTACAAAATTTGCTACAGGCCCCGCGCTAGCTTAATCCGGCACTGGTTCCAATCATGATAAATTGTAATAAACTTTTAACAATATTATCACTACTAACATTATTCCTTTTTACCCGACTTATAAAAAACGGAGGTTTTGAATTCGGCGGCTAATTTAATTATTATTTTTTTTGCACGTAAAATCTTTTATAATCTGTTGAGTAGAACAAGACATCCATTTGACATTGACATTTAATTTTATTTCATTTTGAGATTTTGACAGACGACCTCACATTGTACCTAGGTACTTTGTTTTGTTTTTGTATAGTTTCTTCCAAAGAGCATATAAGTCAAAATTCTTCACACAATTTCCTACAAACTAATGAAATGATAAAGAAAAAAAATCCAGTTTGAGACCATTCCAATTCCAACATGTTTCGAAACAAGCTATTCACAATGTTTCGGTCAGCATGCCAAATGCACAAAAAAACTGTTGTAACTAGGATCCGGCATATATCTCCGGTTGCTTTTGGGCTAATTACTGCTAGATGTGATGAGAAACAGGTGGAATATCAAGAAGTTTATGATCCAGATAAGCTTGAGCACGAGTTTTTGATTCGGCAAGCGACTACAGTTAACGTAAATGCTGCTACACAGCTGCTTACAGTTACATTGGTTGCTATTCAGGATACAAGCGAAAGGTTTGATTTTCGTTTACATGAGTTCTCATTTTATCAAGAATCCAACACGGAAATATTTAACTCACACAACATATTGATATAAAAATAAAATGTATCTAATTTTTAAGGTTACGTGAAGTGCTGACAAAGGAGATATGTTTAGTAAGACAGGCTCTTGAATGGGGAGAAGACGGAACACCTCCTCACCACTGGGACCAACTTGTGGCTATTAGGGGCTCCTTATGTGACCTGAAGCACAATCTTCACACTCTCTTTAGTAAGTAATTTTTTAATGGATTCAGGATCAAGACATATTTATGTGAAGTTATTTTTAAACAAACTTCAACCCTCATTGCACCCCCTTATGAGGTTGAATTTTCGGAATTCCTTTCTTAGTGCCAAAGACTTATCTTATACCAAATATATACTTAAGACCAAAAGAAATATACCAGCCAAATTTCATGATTCTAGTGTGGTTTAGGTTGTTTGTTGATAGATCAGTCAGTCAATCAGACCATTTAAATTATATATGATCAAGAAAAACCTTACTAAATATTCTTTAAAATCATGTCTTTAAATTTATTAGTTTTGTGTACCAACTGAAATGATTAATGTAATTATTGGTCACCCTTTTCCTTCCTAGGTTACATGGATTATGCTGAGAAATTAGCTACAGTGGCAGCGGAAGTATCATACCTATCTGGCAACAAAGCAGCATCAGATGCAATCTGTGAAAGAATTGATCACGCTTGCAGGTAAAATAAAACATATTTTAGAAAATAATATTATAAAAACTTTTATTAAAGCATTTTACATTTTCCAAATTATAAATTAACAGTGTAGTACATTAGTAATGTTTCTTTTTACTTTTTTTTTCTTCAGAAAGGTGCTTACAACATTTTTTGTTTTTCAATAAACATATAACACATTATTTCCTACATTGAAATACACACATCATTTTAATTTTAGAGATCACTTCAACCTTCCACCAAGATTACTAAGAGCCTGAATTTTATGCATCAATAATTTCAAAACATTCATTCACAATAAAAAGATAACAACAGCCACTCCTTTGACCTATAACACTGTAATAAAATAATAGTGATAAACAACTTGAAGTAAATACATATTTAAATCTTATGTCCTAAATTATATACAATATAGTGCATTTGTGTTGGTTCTATATAAGTTTTTGTATGTCCACCAACAAAGTGCAAGTTTATTTCATAACAGATTTTAACATGATTTATGCAATTACTTACATAATTGATATTTGCATGAAGGTTAACTTTTCAATGGGTGTAATGGCTTGTGACTGTACTATGTACTAATATCAACAATTATGTTTAATTAAAGTATATTATATCAGGTTTCAACCTGAATAAATTTTACTACTTCAAGTTTTGTGATTGTGTAACTGTTCAATAGAACTTTAGTTATTTCTCTCACTTTAACAGAATAATTTTTCTATTTTACAATTTTTTATTCTTTGTGCTTTTTAAAACCGTTTGATTTTTACGAGAGGGTGATTTATTGATGAGTTTAATATCCAATACAATACTCGTAGCAAATAAATAAAGTGTTTTGGCCAATTTTACGTATACTTTCGCGCATCGCATGTCATAGTTCAGTCTATAGATATGATTCTTCCTTTAACCTACCCACAAGCCTAAAGATAAAAATACATTGATGTGACCCTACAGCACTTCATCTCCAATTCTAAATACAACAATAAGAATCTGTAATAGTATCTATAAAAGGGCATATAGGCGTGACGTGTTTTCGCGCCTACATAGTGTCGATTCCGCCATAATAATCTATAATTTTATATTAGAATATTTTATATATAGTATGCTTTTTGGTCACATTAACAATGAATTTGCCTCTTACGACTTCGCCACTCATCAATTGATCACCCTCGATTTTCAATAACAACCTATCCAAATGCACAATTTATAGGCTTTTCCCTTGCAGGTCTTGCAACTCCCAGAAACAACAAACTCACGATCTTCAGCAAGAGAGCTTGGAACTTCAGCAGAAAGCCATTGTCACCTCGCCCACACTTGAAGATAAACTGAAACATGATAAAGATGATGTGACCAAGGGCAATAGACTGAAAATTTGAAGCCAAAATCCTAGCAAAATTTTATTATGTAAATAATATGAGATAGAATAAGAAATTACAAAAAATAGAAGATATGAAAAGTATATTTTGGTTCATTTTCACCTAACATAAAATTGATGAGGGCATTATTGAACATTTACTTTTTGGTTTCATAGTTTATTTATGAAACTAAAGTTCTAAGTAAATAAGTAGGTTACAACTTAGAGTAGGTTACCATGATATTCAGAATGCAGCATCCTTGTTGAGATGCGTCTCGATATCAACACGGCAGATGGGGCAGTGTTTGTTTGTGCCCAGCCATTGGTCCACGCACTCCATGTGGAATAAATGCATGCACGGCAGCCGTCTGCAAACAAAAACTTGTACAGTTCCTTGGTATTTCAAGTCAATGATGCAAACCAGTCCAAAGTTCACAGATGCAGTAGCATTTGTTTAGTAGTGCAGTGGGCAGTGCTTTGTAGAAGACTTCGGCTTCGCCTTGTTATGACACAATAATATTTTGTTATGTACCTGCAGTCCGAGTGCACCTCGAACACGGAAAGACAGATGGTGCATTTCTCGTCCTGGTGATGTGGCGCTGGGCGTGCGTACGCATGTCGGTAGGTGTTATTCTCGATAGTGGCGAGTGAAGCGCCGCGGTGCGCACGCCAACCGTGGTGCGCGCGCCAGTTGCCACGCCTTTCGGCAGTTGAGGCAGCACGCACCATAGCGGCGGCTAGCGCGCTGCCCGCACCTTGTGCGTTGCCCTGCGGATGTTACAATAGGCACTTTAAATAAATAATAATTAAATAGGATTACGACTGTAATCCCAAAGTACCGTAGACATACTCTCAGATCTCATGGGTGTTATAATGTGTATATACATAAGTATTCTATCAGTTATCTTGTTTCCATTGTAAAAGCATTTTTTAGTTTGGCGCTTGACGGCGCTGTGAAATGTCCACCAATATTTATTTATTTATTTATATATATTTATATATTTATTTATTTAATAGATAATGCAGACATACCGGAGGTTGTATTGATATGTGAAGATGCGGCGTGGCCTGGTGCATCTGCATGAAGTGATGCAAGTGGTGATGCACGTGGCGGCTATCCCTGAGGAAATAGAATTAGGCATAGTTTTTTTTATCTAAGAAAAAGAGGTATTATATTATATACAATACCGTGCATATCATTTTATCTGGTGATCCGATTTAAAATTATATTCATTTTCGTAAAACTTTAAAAAACCTAATAATTATCCCTTGACTTTTCTAAGATTAAGAGAGACATTTTCGTCGGTTTTCTTTTTAGTTTTTCAAACAAAATTATTTTATAACTAATTTGGCAGAATACTCGTATCTCTACGGACTAATTTTCACAGATTATGTATTTCTGTTGCTGCTATAACAACAAATACTAAAAACAGAATAAAATAAATATTTAAGTGAGGCTCATACAAGAAACGTGATTATTTTGCCATTTTTTATAGATAATGGCACGGAACCCTTCGTGCGCGAGTCCGACTCGCACTTGGCCGGTTTTATTTTATTTTAAACTACTCACATGACTAAAGGTGCGGAGGCTTGTACTCCTGACATAGCAGGTCCAACGTCTTGCGGTTCTAACTCGTCCAGGAACTGAAAGATTTTTTATTCCCAATTTAATCCTATCAATGAAATCCACTGCGGCGTGAACAAACTTTAACAGTAGTAGAACAGTAAAACAAAAATGAATTGGATCACAAATGTAATCCCCAAGTACAGTACAGTAGACGGACATATTCTTAGATCTCCAGGCGCTAGACGTCGCGCTATCATCGAATATATCTGGAATGCCTTCTTTATTTGTTCCTTCAATTCCGCACTAAACACTAGGTACTTAGTACCATCATGTTCTAGAATATTCTTTATAACACTCACACTCAAGAATGTATTGGCTGGCAACGGCACAGGCGGGAAGAACTGAGGCGCCAACGGCTGAGCGATGTCGCTCATCAGACTTCGACGCTGCATTTCCTGAAAACAAAATATAATTTAGGTAACGTACTACGTGATCTATTTAGGGGGGGAGGGGGTCTTCAAAAATACCACGCATGGTCATAGGGGCTAGGGGATGGTATTAGGTTTTCGTCACTTAACCAATATGCTCTAGAAAAATCTCACGCTTTTTCATCGAACCATCATTTTAATTACTACATGAAAACTCAAGCGAGAGGGGGGGGGGGGTCTTAGCAAATACTACGGGTGGTCACCGAAGAGGGGGGAAGTGGGGTAAAAAAATAGGTCACGTAGTATGGGTACGTGGAAAGCCGTGATCTCTGCCTACCCCTCTGGGAAACAGGCGTGATTTTATGTATATATGTATGTTAATCAAAACCAAAGCTCACAAAAAAAGATTTTTTTATTAAAATGTCTCTAATGTATGTTTTGTTAGGTCAAGTCAGTTGGGTGGATCACAGTGTTAGCACTCACCAGCATTTGATGCTGCCGCTGCCACAGCCTCTCGTGCACGATGTAAGGATTGGGTCCGGACATGTCGCGTCTGCGTTCACCCACTGTTGAACATAAACTGAGTTAGCGATCATAAAAAGACGTTGCTTTTTATATAAATAAAATAAAAATAAATAGGATGACGACTGTAATCCCCAAGTACGGTAGACATCCTCTCAGATCTCCAGACGCTTAGATCCTTTAAAGATGTCTAGTGGGGGTAGTCAGAGGCACGTCCAAACATTATATTTGGCACATGCCCATATTTTGCAGTAGTTGCATTCCATACGTGACAGGTTGTAAGCCCATCGCCGCTATTTACAAAGGACGGTATTTTCTTACTTTGACGTTTTTACAAGCTTTTCTTTTACTTGCAATACATACATACATACGCATACATACGTATGTAACTATGTTTGTTAAGGTGGAATCTTGCAACTCAATTTTGAAGCAGTTATCCCCAAGCGATTGAGCTGAAATTTTACATAATAAAGTAACTTCGGTGACAATGCAATAATATGTTGACAGCGAGCTGATCTTATGATGAAGTCAGGAGCTGTTCAACAGACACTCGCAACAGAACTCCTTAGTAAATACTCAGATTAAGTAAAAACTTTGCATTCTTGTCAAGTTCCAATGACAATGTTATATTATGTGACAGGTGTTCTATGGTTTGAATGATTTTACAAAAGCTTGTCATTGAAAAATATTTTTTAAACAGAAAACTTATTTTATGTATCTTTTTAAAGTTTTTTATAGCATAAAAAGCTATAGGTACCAACTTAATTATCAAAATGAGAGTCAAACTAAAATAAAAACCGGCCAAGTGCGAGTCGGACTCGCGCACGAAGGGTTCCGTACTATTATCAAAACGGCAAAAAAATCACGTTTGTTGTACGGGAGTCCCACTTAAATATTTATTTTATGCTGTTTTTAGATAAATACATCATCTGTGAAAATTTCAACTGTCTAGCTATCACGGTTCACGAGATACAGCCTGGTGACAGACAGACGGACAGCGGTGTCTTAGTAGTCCCGTTTTTTAACCTTTAGGTACGGAACCCTAAAAAAATAAAAAATAATTCATAATATCTCGTAACCTACCTATTTACCTAACTACGTAGTTAGCATTCCACACGTGACAGGTTGCAAGCCCGTCGCCGCTTTCAAGAATACTAACGGGTTTCCTCACGATGTTTTCCTTCACCGTTATATAAACATGTGTAAAGCATAGCCAGGATTCGAACTCGAAATTAATTTGAAATTAATAAGGTACCTAGGTACCTATTTCTAACTACATGAATTCAATTTCAAACTTTTTAGTCGATCATGTGAAGTACCACCTATTTACCGACTTACTTTACCGATAGTCGTAAAATAGCGCCACCTGCCAGCGGAATTGCAAACCTCTTTTATCTTACCTCTCAAACCCCGAGCGTAACCCTCTTATAACGTAATAACATCAAGTGAAACTAGATGGCGCTGGAATGCGAAAATCACGTTTGTTGTATGGGAGCCCCCCTTAATTATTTATTTTATTCTGTTTTTAGTATTTGTTGTTTGAGCAGCAATATAAATACATAATCTGTGAAAATTTCAACTGTCTAGCTATCATGGTTTATGAGATACAGCCCTGTGACAGACAGACAGACGGACAGCGAAGTCTTAGTAATAGGGTCCCGTTTTTACCCTTTGGGTACGGAACCCTAAAAATGAGCTCACGACTGTAATCCCCCAGCTGTAGACATCTAAAAATCCTTCAATACGTCTAAGAGGTTAGTCAGAAGCACGTCCAAACATCACATTTTGTAGTTGCTAGCATTCTATACGTGACTTGACAGGATGCAAACCCATAGCGGCTTATAAGAATACTGTAGCCGCTTAGAAAAGTCCCCGATATAAGAATGAACCGCTTATAAGAATACTAACTGATTGCCTTTACCGTTTTGTGCACTTTTTAATGCGCATATATACATTTTGACAAAATATGGGCACGTACTAAATGGTAAGTGTTTGGCGTAGGGTGAGAGCGCTGGTTGTGACCATTTTAGCAAAATTTTAATATTCAAATAAATGGTTTATATTAAAAAAAATGATTAGATAGACGATTTTTTAGAGACAGAATATTTATCTATCTCTTAGGTCAAAAGTTTTGTAACAGACAATATTTATTTATTAATTATTCATATTTAAATAGACAAAACGGGAAATATTTAGTTGTGGTCAATCAAGTCTAGAAGTGTAACGCATCACAACTGTCACTAATCAAAACGGACCATAGACAAAGAATTGTATTCTATAGAATTTCAACAAGATTGTTTGCTATGCTTAGTTATTGACTGCATAAATTGCAAATGACCAAAACCGGGGTAGGCACCACAACCGGGTCTTTGACCCTACGTGTGACGGTTTTCTTTTTACAACATGTGCCGACCCCACATGATGTGGGATAAGGGCAAGAAGTAGATGATTGTGTCGCAAACATTACTCACTGTGAGCTGGCGGCGCGTGCGAATGGTACGGATGCGTGTGTGTGTGCGGCGGTAGAGAGTTGTGCGCGTGTGTGTGCGCGTGCTGCGGCGCCGCGCAGCAACAGTTGCGGCACGGAAACACGCAGTTCGGACGCATGCCTCTGCAACAGAAATAGTACAGTAAATAAATACACTAACAAAACACTTTTGATGAATGAGATACCGTTACAAATGCAGTATATATAGGAAGCCTATTATCAACAAATGAGGATTATAAAGTGTCCTCTAACTCAGTGTTCCGCAAACATTTTGTGTCCATGGTACATTTAGGAAAATGATTTTTTTTTTGAGGTACACCACAAATTAAAAATCAGTTTTTGAGTAATATTAATCAACGAAATAATATTTTTTATTAATCAACAAAACTAAACTTTAAATTGCAGAAAAGGTATCTAATGCAAAACATGAGCCTGTTTAATTGAGCATAGACGGTCTTAATTTGGAGTAATCGTTGACAGGGCTGCTAAAAATACGTTTATAAGATATCCTTATTTTTCCAAGGCACACCAACTAATGACCACGGTACACCAGTGTGATGATCTTGGTGATCTTGTTATCTCCAAAGAATACGAAGGAAAGAGAGAAGAAATATAGTCTGGGCTGTTCACTATTTTGACAGGTACACAATCTAAATTAAGTTTGTGCTATTTCCATCTAGTGTACTCACCTAGCTCTTAGTATTCCAAGCTCAGGCTCCGGGAAGTACTGCGGTGTCTCGGGGGCAGCGCGCGGTGCGATGGGGGGTTCGGGAGCACGGCGGGGGCTAGGGGGGGTATGGGGGGCGGGGGGCAGCCCGTCTGGGGTGTAGCTGGGGGAGAGGGGGGAAGTGGAGACATCGCGGTTGTACGAGGTCATGATAGAGGGGTCGCCACGGTGGCGGTACGCGTCGTTGGACACGTGAAGGTCGTCCATACGCTGGCGGTACGCGGCGTTGGTCACCTGAGTGTCATCGTCGCGGGTGAGGTCGATGACGCGGTTACGGACCTGGAATACAAAAGCATGAAATGGTTATAAATTTTTTTTTAATGAGCCCTTCTTAACTTTATTTGCCTATTGGCAGTGCAGGACAATCGGTTCTTAAAGATATTTATAAATAAAACTAGCTAACCCGGCGAACTTCGTATCGCTTTAGAATAAACTCCCGTTCCCGTTCTCGTTAAAAAATATCCTATGTTCGTCTCCTGGTTCTAAGCTACCTCCCCACCAATTTTCAGCCAAATCGGTTCAGCCGTTCTTGAGTTATAAGTGTTGTAACAAACCCGATTTTCTTTTATATAGTAGATTACTTTAATCATTATCATCCCATAGCATTATGCCCCTCTTAGACTCTCAAGGTTATGGGGTGGTTGTATGTTTTTAGTTCTACTATTTATTCTTTAAATATATTCAGACATATATTCCGATATATTCAGACAAACTAAACTCAATGACATCCGTTTCATTCTGTTTCGTAGCAAGCGGTAGTATTGAACTCACATTATCGGAGATGCACTGGATATCTTCGTCAGAGCTGTCCGATACCCAGTCCAATTGCAGATCTGGAGCGGACAGTACAGCCGCTACAACCGGTTGGGAACCACCTTGCTGAGTCTGTAACACATTGATGTATATAAAATGTTCTATTTTCTATCATCACTTATTCATTAATTCATTCGAGTCAATGTGATCATTTATAAAACTCATTAAAATAGAGTCCTTCCAGTGATATCACAAGGACTTTAAAAAGCACAATTCTTCATCTCATAGCAAATAATTCAAAAGCTTGGATGAGTGATAAGAGGTTATCTGGGTTAAGCAGAATGCTATAATAATAATTTAATAATCATTATAAAAATGAGTTTTACCTGCTGAGTGCCAGTTGCTGGCTCGGCTTTAGGCTGCACTGGCACAAATCCTGAGCTAGGTCCCGGCTGAGGAGACGCGGCACTCCTGTCACCACCGGCATCAACTCGAGATCTCCTCGAATCATCCACCTCCATCTTTACCGTCGCACTCTCATTGGATTCAGGTGATGGGTTCTGAGGCTCTGCCTTTATTTGAACACGTTCTTGAACAGGTTCTGTTGCTTGACGTGAGCTGTGGGGTTCTGCCTTTATTTGAATGTCTTGGGTTGCATCTGCTTGCCAGAGATTTCCTGAGAGTGATGGTGTAGTTGTAGGTATAGCCTGATCAGTTATGTCATCCACGTTATACTCGCGTTTGATAGGCCTTTCATTAGTGTTGTCATTCCTAGGCTCCGTTTTAACTTGAACAGGCATTGAACTTGCGCTGCTACTTGCATCAATAGCGCACGGCTGGTACGGGTATCCCCTAACCAACATCCCATGATTATGGTTATGGAGATGATTGTGATGATGGTGATAGTGGTGATGACCAGGATATATTCGATTCACGTTATTATGCCTTGGACTGGTCCTGTCACACTGATCTGTTAGCACATGCCCAAACATACGTTTGTGACCACAGCGGCACATAGGTGCTGGGTTTTCTGGTTTTATGTGAGGGGTAGGGCTTGCGTCTCGGGTTGGCTGATTAGCACTGGGTCTCCTGGTGGTGAGTGGTAGTGGCGCATCTTCCAATGATCGTCTCTCATGCCTCAAGTCTGCTTCCATACCATCTGCACATGATGCAAAGCTGAGATCGTGTGGTTCACCCTTCACTGTGACTCGAGGTGCTTCATTACTGTTCCCTGCTGGAGCATTTCTCGACAGATTAGTAGGAGTATTGTCACAGCCTGCACCATTATCACACTGTCTCTTTCTTGGTGTATTATCCTCTTCCTCAGAACTTAGTTCTATGGGATTCGATTCCGATTCCCGGGATTGTCGCCGCCCTGGAGATATGTTTAGTTGACGTGACGGTCTTTCTAACCAAGATGCAAGCTCAGAACGGAGCGGTGGAACATCAGCAGCTATGTTTTGATTAGAGCTTGCATTGTTTGATGGCAGTTCATTTTCCCTTCGGGGTACATTATCATTTTGCACAGAAGGGGTGATTCGTGGGTGGACTGAGTCCATTGCATATGTAGAAACTGGATTATATTGGCCATTGTAATTGCCAAGCAGGAGATAGTTGTTGAAGTACATTGGATCTCTGTGTTCCCAGTACAGTGAGGGAGGAAAGCAGTAGTTTTTAGGCCATTGTGGTTTTGGTTGGTAACGTATGTTGATTGGGTTGCTTCTTATGTCACCGTTAGAGCTGTCTGGGTTGGCTTGACCGATAGAATAGTCAAATGAGCTTGAGCTGTCAGGCAATGGCTGATACTCCTCTGGTACAGGTGTGCGTGATTGTGAAGGATGACTGATCGGAGCCACATTCACTTCATAATATGGACGAGTAGGAGTGGTAGAATTCACATAGTTTGATGATAAAGGTTTGGGTGTCTGATCGTTTGAGGACACAGTTGTATCCATAGTGGGTAATGGAGGAAGGACAACTACTTCATCATCACTCTCTGCAAATAATGCATCACACTCCATTTCCTCTGAAATTCAAAGGATTTATGTTGTAAATATTGCTGTTTTATGATTCTAGGCCTAAGTCAAAGTTAAAAGGCATTTATTTCAATAAAATCACAAGGATCACTTATAAACGTCTTAGGAGCTAGGTAAAGCCTAAAACCAGAAGCCAGCAACCAAGCCTTGAAGAATCAGGCAACAAACACAGCTTGGGGCAAATCATTTTTTTCAATGATCCTTTCCCTAATGCTATGTAGAGCTCCAGTGTGGTTAAACTTAACTGGTAATGTTATGATAATGTGAGTAGGTAGGTATGTATGTATATCTCAGATCTATAAGTTTTTACACTGACTATGTTTGACCCAAACAAGAAAAGTAACACAACTTCAGTAGCTTTTATGTACCATTTCATATTTTGTGTTTCACATAATACGTATGCATAAAAGCATATAATTATGTATAAACAAGACTTACCATTCTTTGGTTGGCTATCTGATGATGTTGATGTGAATGTATCCAGAATGGCACTCAAAGATGGTCCCGGCACATCCCATGACGACGAGGACTGATCCCCTTCGTGTCCCTTTTCAGTCATTTTGATGTGATACAATACAAACTACATAAATTCATAATCAAGTCAAGGCAGACTGACAGATCCACAAAGGAACTACATCACAAATTTCAGTAAATTTGTGCTTCCATTTAATAGTTCAACATTTCTTCTGTATTATTATTGATTCAAAGTTGTTTTTGCATTTGAGCCGCGGCGATAAACGTAAAATCGGATTAGCAACACAATAAAATATGCGTACTTAGACAAAAATTTACATGGCCAGAGACAGAATATTTTTTTAGGGATGGGATATTTGGGATTTGATTGAAAAGGAATCGATTATCTGCATTGCGTACCGAATGTCATTAAATTTGTCCAAAATATTTCTTGGCTCTGAGTATTTTGAATTTACATTTCAAAAGCCACAGGGGTAAACTCTCTTGAGCTGACAAGAAACATTGATTGCTTAGGTCGAAGCAATTAAGATCATTGGTCTGTTTATTATGTCAATCTTTTGCAGAATAAATTTACCAGTGTCGTGTCGTCGTGTCGTCAATTATCGTATTAAGTAGTTTGCGCAAAAGTAAAATAATAATAAACGTACATCTGGCTGCAAAGACTTAAATTTTACAAACAGTGAACATAATATTAGAGATAAACTATTATAGTTTAGGTACTTAGAAATCGTAAAGGAGTCGTAACTGTATTAGTACTCCTTGAGTGCCCGTCTGAACTTTCTCTTGACAATTACCTTATCAATAATATTATTGATCTTACTACTATATCGTACTATTATACTAATCGATTCTGTTTGAAGGAAAATCGATCATACAATGATGTACATAACTATTGACAGATTTGTGACAAGTCACTTTTTGAAGTTTATAAATTCGGAAAACTGTCACTAAGCTTTAGTTTGTTTGTAGTTCTGTATAATACAAATACAAGGTATCGAGATGAGATTTGTACAGAGATGGGCACTTACCCGGTAAAAATCATTTTTACCCATTCATTCCTATTTATACCCATTTATACCGGGTAAAAATGATTACATCTTTTTTTTTTACTTTTTTGACACTTAACTAATTATGGATCACGATTTTCATATTTTCATTAGTTTAGATCTTTCGAAGATGTCTAGTGGGGGTAGTCAGAGGCACGTCCAAACATTATATTTGGTACATGCCCATATTTTGCAGTAGTTAGCATTCCAAACGTGACAGGTTGCAAGCCCATCGCCCATCTGTCCGTCCGTCTGTCTGTCTGTCTGTCTGTCCGTCTGTCTGTCCGTCTGTCTGTCCGTCTGTCAGTCTGCAGGTCTGTCTGTCCGTCTGCAGGTCTGTCTGTCCGTCTGCCTGTCCGTCTGTCTATCCAACTGTCTGTCCGACTGTCTATCCGTCTGTCTGTCCGTCTGTCTGTCTGTCTGTCCGTCTGTCTGTCCGTCTTTCTCTCCGTCTGTCTGTCACAGGGCTGTATCTCATGAACCGTGATAGCTAGACTGTTGAAATTTTCACAGATGATGTATTTCTCTAAAAACAGCATAAAATAAATATTTAAGTGGGACTTCCGTACAACAAACGTGATTTTTTTGCCGTTTTGATAATAGTACGGAACCCTTCGTGCGTGAGTCTGACTCGCACTTGGCCGGTTTTTTATAGATTACACGTCAAAGTGGCAGGACAAACAATCTACACAACCATGCATAATATGAATAATCAAAATAGATATAATTTCGGTAATATTTTATGGAATTTGTATTAAGTTTTATTTTATTACATGTGTGGAGATTCTGTTGTCTCCACGCTAAACTTAAAATTCCTAAAAACGACCGCTCTTATTTATTTACTAAAGTCTGAATAATTATAATCCAAATTAAAAAATTACAAGAAAACACCATAATTAATTAGTATTAACCAGTTAGTATTCTTATAAGCGGCGATGGGCTTGCAACCTGTCACGTTTGGAATGCTAACTACTGCAAAATGTGGGCATGTACCAAATATAATGTTTGGACGTACCTCTGACTACCCCCACTAGACATCTTCGAAAGATCTAAACTAATGAAAATATGAAAATCGTGATCCATAATTAGATAAGTGTCAAAAAAGTAAAAAAAAAAAAGATGTAATCATTTTTACCCGGTATAAATGGGTATAAATAGGAATGAATGGGTAAAAATTATTTTTACCGGGTAAGTGCCCATCTCTGGATTTGTAAAATACTCATTTAAATATGATGACATTTTACACAGCGCCATCTAGCCCAAATTAATGAAAACAAGATAAATAATAAAACTTTCGCAACAAAATTAAATGTCAGTAAGACGCTGACGTAAGTTTGTCTGTCAGTCAAACCAACCAAAGACATCCGAAAAAAAAATACCTACATCTACATTGTCATATTGTCAATTGTCATATCTTTTTGTTTGACAGCTGATATTTAATGCAAATATTTACATTACTTACATACAAATGTAGGTAACTTACCTACCAGCAGCAGACAAGACAGACGGAGCTATGATTACGAAGAGACATTTCATTGGTGAGAAAATGAAAATTATCGATGTGTAATTTAGAGAAGACTTGAACTATAAAACTTAACTGATATGAGTTTTCACAGGTTGTGAGGTTGTACAACAGGCTCGACCGACAGTGTTCTAACTATTCGTGCGTTCTAATATCCCAACATTTTGGAGAAAATATTGCTGGATAGAATAAGAACCTTGTGTTTACGGAAGACACGTAAAATGTCTTCAATATTGCCTATATTTATTGAGGGAGAGGTTGTAAGAGGCTTTGGAAGAGGATCAAAGGAACTTGGCTGCCCCACAGGTAAATTCTTAATGGGTATTATTAATTAGGCACCTACTATTAAAATATCTCATTGTAAGTAAACTGTAATTTGTTCATAGAAGAATAAACTCTAGCTCTTTTATCAAGGTAAATGTCTACTAAAAGTTTCAAATAATTTAATTTCACTTGACTTGACTTGGACTTTATTCTATATTTTTTTATCTTTTTCAGCTAACTATTCAATAGAAGTGGTCAAAACTTTGCCCTCGGACTTGCTGCCAGGAGTATACTATGGTTGGGCTCAAGTAAATGATGGACTTGTCCATAAAATGGTTGCAAATATAGGATGGTGTCCTTTTTATGATAATAATCAGATGTCTGTGGTAAGTGCCATATTTTGTAGATAAAAAGCTATAGTATACCAGAACATCTACTGTCCTACTAAGTAGTGTGAAAAATGCTCTGAGGGAGTTATAGACAAAGAAACTATCATTTAAATACTTATATCTGCATGTAGGCAAATTGGTGGTTTTTTCTGTTTTATGGAAAAAGTATCAATTTTCAGGAGTTTAATTTTGAAGTCTGTAATCAAAGAAAAAAAACCGGCCAAGTGCGAGTCGGACTCGCACATGAAGGGTTCTGTACCATACCAAAAAACGGCCAAAAATCACGTTTGTTGTATAGCCACCCTTAGATATTTATTTTATTTTGTTTTTAGTATTTGTTGTTATAGCAGCAACTGAAATACATATTCTGTGAAAATTTCAACTGTCTAGCTATCACGGTTCATGAGATACAGCCCTGTGACAAACAGACAGACGGACAGACAGACAGACGGACAGCGAAGTCTTAGTAATAGGGTCCCGATTTTACCCTTTGGGTACGGAACCCTAAAAACCTTGTGAACCTTGTGTGGAAAATCTGTGTACATATTACTGCTTTTGCTTTTCACAGCGCATAGAAATAAAACCACCCAATTTATAATGATGTATTGAAAACAAGTGTCTATGCATCTCTATCCTAAGACAAACAAAAATGTTACCTAGTATAAATACTCCTAATTAGATAAGATCACTTACACAACAAAGCTATTTGGTTTGTGTGCATTATTATTAGTATGTACTTAGATTAAACTAATATTTTCCATCAGTTTATTTAGAGACTAAAAATGAATATATTGTATAGGGAAAAAATAAGGAGATAGGATCATAAACTGTTATCCCTAAGTATAATAGATATCCATACTTATGGATAAGATCTCCAAGCGCTTAGATCTATCAACATAATCTTTAGGGGGTAGTCAGAAGCATGTCTTAACATTACATTTGGCATATGCTCACATTTTGCAGTTAGTATTCCTTAGGACATGTGGTAGGTTTCAAGCACATTGCTGCTTGTCAAAATACTAACTGGTTCCCTCAAAATTTTTCCTACAAACATTATCACTACATAGTATAAAGCAGTCGCTTCCCGCTTCCCGCGTCTGTATGTATGCTTATATCTTTAAAACTACACAACGGATTTTGATGAGGTTTTTTTTAATAGATAGAGTGATTCAGGAGGAAGGTTTATATGTATAATAACATGCTTAATATATTAGAGAACCACTCATAATTTTAAGATTTCTAATATGAAGTCGTAAATAAACACATTTTTTTGCGCTTACTTTGCAAACGCTGGCTGAACTCTACGAGATAGATCAAAATAATGTACTAAATATTGTATACCTTAAAAAGGTCTACAAAAAAGTCCGCGATGGTATATGTTTATCTCTTAGGGATAACCCACAATAATCAATTTCTATCCTTTACTTTTTACGAGAAATAATGGCTTATTTACGAAGCGATTTTAAGCAATACAGCATCAATCCTTATCTAATTAAGTACCTTAAATACATTTTGCATTTAATATGGAATTATATTGCCCTTTACAGCATGTAATTAATATGAATATTTTTGAAGATATGGCAGATTTAAAAAGTAAAGACATCGCGGTTGCGGTGGCACCGGCCGGCCGGTGCCATAATATAAAAATAAGTCGGGTTTTCCTTCCTGACGCTATAACTCCAGAACGCACGAACCGATTTCCACGGTTTTGCGTTCGTTGGAAAGGTCTCGGGCTCGGAAAAAAAGGGGAACGGGAACGGGAACGCTAACATAACACAGCATTTGTTAATTCTAAAGCGATACGAAGTTCGCCGGGTCAGCTTGTTGAACATAATTCTAAGGGACATAACATTCAAACTTCAAACATGTTTGTAGACATTCCATCCCTTGTGAATTGCATAGCTTTACATTTTAGTAATCATTTTCTAGATTTTATAATGCATGTTAAACATGTTTATCTAGGGCAGTGTTCCGCAAACATTTTGTGTCCAAGGTACATTTAGGAATTTTTTTTTTTGAGGTACACCACAAATTAAAAATCAGTTTTTAAGTAATATTAATCAACATTTATTATTAATCAACGAAATAACAAATATTTTTTATTATTCAACCTAACTAAACTTTAAATTGCAGAAAAGGTACCTAATGCAAAACATGAGCCTGTTTAATTGAGCATAAAAAGCTGCTAAAAATACGTTTATAAGATATCCATATTTTTCCAAGACACCAACTAATGACCACGGTACACACTTTGCGGAACACTGATCATTTTGTTATATTTTGTATTAGTGATTCCGAAATAAACAAAAATACTTTTTTCAGGAAACACATATTTTGCACAAATTTCAAGGTGACTTTTATGGATCAAACTTGAAGATTTTGATAGTTGGATACTTGAGGGGTGAAAAGAACTTCAGCTCTGTGGATAAACTGATTGAAGCCATCAAAGACGATATAAATGCTGCTGACCGTAGTTTAGACTTACCTTATTGGGAACAATTTAGAGATAAAGAGTATTTTACAAAACCAAAAGAATAAATAGCTCTTCAAAAATTATAAATGAGCTAAAATGTACTGAATAAGAATTGAGATTTATAAAATTTTTGTTCTTTTTAATGTACATGCTTACTATTGCATATGAATTATTTATCTGTATTTTGACTTGCCCTACATTTGCTACTAATAATAGTACTATAGTAGTAATAATATTTGATTATAGAAATGTTTTTCAGTATGACCCCTTGCAATGTGAACCCATACTTTTACAGACATTGAAAAATCATGCAAACATTTGTTCTGCAGCGGGAATCAAACCAACACCTCCTCATGTTAGTCGAGCACTTATCCACCACACTAATCTTTAAACTGGGTCATTGAAAATGTGTGGCATAAAATATTTCTTGTGATATTTTTCTAAAAAATTATTTATTAATAAAATAAAACTATATACATAATGTAGGATATTTTATTGAAACAAAGAAACCCTTTGAAAAAGCCTTTATTTTTTATATTTTCACTGTAATTATGTTAACAAAATCTGAAAAACTCACTCCTTCATTCTTGGAAAATAAACACAATTATCTTAAAATTAGGAAGTAGGGCTCTCTCTCCAGGTCATTTACTTAATGTTGTTTTCTCCTAAACGAACATCCTGAAACAAAAAAAAAACAACATTTTAGTAACTATTCAATTTGATTGGCCAATTGATGGTTCTTAGTTCCTTTGTTTGAACTTCATGACAGACAATATTTTTATATTTTAAAGATAGAAAAATACGATTTTTTAAGAGAAGAATATGAGAAAGTTGTGCAATATTATTAGGCCACTGTAGATTGCAACATTGTACTTCAGAAGTTGCAACTGAGTTGTATACAACTTTTTGTTAGTGTAGATAAATGGGTAAATATTTTAATAATGGCAAAACCAGTTTTTGTTACTAAATAGTCTTATCACCTTGTGTGGTAAAGTATATTTTTGGTAAATGCCACAATATACATGAATAATCAACTTCCTCAATTATATTGTACCCAATACTTTTTATTGTAAATATATCCAGTGGTCCGTCAAATCTGTCCAATTAGGGTTCAGAAGATCATAACATTGAAATATTTTTTAATAAATTTTTAACAATGTGTAATTTATGAATTTGGTATGGGTTAAGGCAAAGGCAAGTCCTGAAGTCAAAACCAGTTTCTGTCCAAAAAAATAATGAAAACTTTCTTCTTGAATATATTATTATCTCAGTCCTTGATATTATTTAGATATTTGGTAGTAACTGTATGGTTTCACCAAGTTACAAAAACTTGTGCAACCTATAAACAAAATATCAATGATAAGAACTGAATGGACCTGAAATAATAAAGCAATCAATGAGGGAAAAGACTTACCTTCCGTTAGTCTAGCACGTCCACCGGTAGGCTGGCAGAGGATGGTGGAGCATCCTGCGCAAACTACCACCCTCTGTGCGTGACTAAATACAGTGGTGATTTTGTAACAGCCTGGGCATTTTACATCCATAAAGTACGAGTTAGGATGTGGCACCAGCCTCTTCAACTTGTGTTTCCTTCTCTCCGACGCGGGCGAAGGATGCAATAAGTCAATTGCGAGCTGAAATACGACCACGGATTTAGGTTAGGAAATTACCAAGGGAAATCTTGAATTTGATGACAAAGAAAGCCACATAAATATCCATATCTGTGCGATGAATTGATAATGGGCACGTGTGTAAAGACTAAATAGCACAGGATTATATTTTTTATCTGAATGTGATTTGACATGTCAGTTGATGCCATGTGTATCCGCTTGTTTGGGTGAACTTGAGATATTTGGACATTCATGTGGGCACTGTTCTATTCACAGAAACTTTAGCAAAAATATTGGAACCACAGGAATAATGCACGGTAACTGATCACTTTGGAATTATTTTCTATCACGAATAAAAATACACACCGGCATGGTTACAGCTTTGATGCAGAACCGGAAAAGGAAAGGCCGCCAATGTACCAGAGACACGCGCTTATCTATCACCATAGACAGAATCAATTTTTGATCCATCGACAAAGTTCTCTATGGTAGTCACCATGATCCAACAATTTATGCGTTCGACGCGCGACTTTCATGCTCCGGTCAAGTTTGAGTAGCTGGCTTCACTCCTCTAACTCTTGTTTACAAGGCTATAAAGCATAGAATGCATGCATTACAATTATTACTTAATCCAACATGACAAATATGAATAACTAAAAGATAAGTTAAACCTAAATAAACACTGAATGGTTAAGAGCGTACTTATTAAGCGCGCTCTCAATACTGATCTCAGCCAATCAGTCACTTACTGTCACTGTCTCGTCAGTGTCATGCATGTCAATAGAGTTAGACCAAGCAATGTCACTAGGCTTACTGGCTTAGGCTATTGTAATTGTAATGTAAGTAGCATTGTTGTTTAGCAAACTTCCGCGTGTTACAGAAGTATTTACTAGATTTTTAGTTACTTTTGAAATTCAGAAGCCCTCTCATTTTACTTCAGTTTAAACTTGCACTCGTACACTTGTAGAGACAGATTATATCTCATAAAATTATCCATGGCCGATGATGAGTTCGATGCCGAGGATGCGGGAGCAGACTACGATGATATCGCCGAAGATGACGATAACATCGAGGAGACGGAGGAACAGGAGGAAGAAGGGTTTAACACGCAGTGCTTGGCGCCAGGTCAGGCCGGCGGCGGGGTCGACAAGTCCAAGAGAATTACTACCCGATACATGACGAAATATGAACGAGCTAGAGTTCTAGGTGAGGATTGATGCTTCAATTTGCGATTTTTATTGTTTATTCTTTTTAAACCCTTGTATCTTTTTTGAAAACTTTTAAAAGTCTAAGCTTAGTGTTTGCTCTGTATTTTCAGGAACCCGGGCATTACAGATAGCGATGTGTGCACCAGTAATGGTGGAGCTGGAAGGTGAAACTGACCCCTTGCAGATTGCTATGAAGGAACTAAAACATGGAAAGATTCCCATCATCATCCGAAGATACCTGCCGGACCATTCCTATGAAGATTGGAGTATTGATGAGCTCATTATCATTGATCATTAATTACTCATATATCTTAGAACCTAAGCGTAATCAATAAATAGTAAATAAGAATAATATTAAGCAGAGTCTGCATATAATCTGTTTTAGATGAAATAGGTACTAACTACTGCAAAATGTGAGCATGTACCAAAGCAATGTTTAGATATGCCTCTACTATTCCCCTTAGGTAATGTTTAAAGATCTCAGAGGATGCATCTGTTGTTCTTGGTGATTATAGTCAAAAGGCTACTTTAAAAAAAGGAGGAAAATAGGATCACAACATCTGATCCCAAGTGTGGCGACCATACTATCCACATGCTCAGTCAGATCCTTGATAACATCCATGAAGGTAAATTAATTTTATATTATTACACACAGATTAAAACTAGGAAATAATAGCCGTTATCAGCAGTGTTAATTGGATGTCCAAAATCCGTTTTGAAAATGTACATGAAAAACAAAATAAAGCTAAATAAGTACTTATTTTATTACAAAATCTTTTATTTATATTTGTATATAGGTACCCAACCCAAGATTTTCTTTTATCATTTAAATTCCCTTATTGTACCTACATTATCAATAACTACTATAGCTTCTAGCATCTTCCAGCTTTGTGGGATTTGACTCAAATTTTGTATTGAATTGTGTAATTATTACAGAAAAGGGAGCTCCTCATTTGTAAATGTACTTCAAGCAAGGTCAATTATGTATGAGGTGATTAGTGACCCTAGAATAGGTATATTTTTTTTATATTAAATTCTTGCACTATTCTTGATAAATGTTTTTTTGGGGACAGTCATGGTCCACACAAAGTTTTGGCCCAGTAGGTATTTTTTTTACCTAATGATGCAAAATAAATAATATTTAGAAGCAAATGTTTGCAATACACACATTTTTGTGAAATACTAGATTTCGCCCCATCTTCACGTAGTAGGTATAAGTAGATATCCTGTGTTCAAGGTCATAATCTAAACCAAATACAAGTAGGTACAAGTAATGTTAACAAAAAAGTCAAAATATCGTATTTTATAACATCTTTATAGATGTCTAGTTATCTAAACACCCAAGCCAAATATTTCTACATGTGCCAACCCTTTAGCTAGTAATAATATAATGCGTTACAACCAACCGCTATGTGTCGCTACGCCGATCTCTATATGTACCTACTAAGAGGTAGGTAGGTAGTACCTATTACCTATAAGGTAGAAATTTTACTATGGCGATCGGACGCACAAGCGCCTGCCTACCATGAATTTATCACGACAATTGTCACTCTCAATATTTTGATCCATTACGGTAATAAAGGCCAAGATTTTACGCTTGTAATCAAACCCGCATTGACCTTCCATCGCTTCCGCATAGAATTCACTATCGTCATCATAACCATTAACTCGCTCACTGCCTGAAACCTGAAAGATCTTTTCTTACACCTAGTTAATCTAGGTACCTACAGTTGACATGAGCTGGTAAAGAACATCTTCAAGCTTTTACTGACCATGTAGGCCAGCGTGACAATAAAGATACTTAGAAGAAAGAAGTGTAATTGTGCAGCTATGAAGATTGCGGTCTTGTTTAGATCTAAAACGTGCGAGTGAATCTCTATAATAAGCACGAGACTTTAATTTCTGCCATTGATTACAGAGAAGCGGAGCAGCCAGGTGTCGCTCGAGGATTGAGCGTGGTGGCGCAGGCAGCGACCGTGGGCCGCAGCAGTTGGCACGCACACCGCAATGAATATCGCCGTAGGTTCCGACCGGGCGGGGAGCGCCTCGCTTGTCAGTACCCCTCCGACCAGCGATGCTGTGCTGTCTCCGGAAATAGAGTACGTCCGACGTCTCTGTGTGTCACGTACTGCCCGCGCCGGCGCCTCCGCAACCAATCCCGAATCCGTCAAATCGCGGTTATATTTAGAGTCAATTTCGAATCTTTCGCTAACTTTCATCCGCGACGTGACGGCTTCGGATCCGACTCGAGGTGCATTCCCGAGGGGATGCAGCTCGCATCGGAGCGATTGAGTGACATCAGCGGTTCAGTGTAGATGTGAACAACGTCCGTAGATCGGTCGACCGGGTGCGCGAGTGTGAGTGCAAATGACTGATAGCCCGACATAGCGGGCGGAACTTGAGCAACATGTGGACCAAAGGATTTACGTTATGGAGGTGTATGTTGTGCACGCTGCTGGTCGCGACGACGCTCGCGGCCGTGGCGCGAGGTGAGTCCTTGTCGCGAGTGGCCGGAGCGGAGCCACATCTACGCTCGCTCTCTGCGTCACTACATGGTTTCTATTTTCGGCGTAACTTGCGCTGAAATTATGTAAAAAGCTCACGTATGTGATCTATTTTCGGCGGTAACCTTAGGTGATGTTTTATAAGACGTACGATCTAGTGACCCAGATAAGGGGTAAATTGCCTATACTAAGTGTTCTGGATCAAAGAAGACCTGTAGAGTCTCGATGTGTGTAGAGCGCAATGCGCCTGAGTTTCTCGCAAAGCTAGATACGTAAATAGAAATACAGGGATTTGTCGTTTGGCGTCGCCATCTTGTGAAAAACGATAGGATCGCTAAGACTGCGATATAAAAATGTGACACGAAAGTGGGTCATATAATTTTTTGGAGATAAAAAAAAGAGAAGTGGGATAAAAAAAAAACTCATTAAATTCATTAGTAATAAATATTTGCGAGCTTCTAAGAAATTTATTTCATTCAATTGGAACATAAATACTCGTATGAAAGTTTATAAGAAGAGATATCATCTTTAGAGAGAAGTAGATAGAATACCGACCGACATGAAATTATCGAATCAGATTTTGTATTCTGTGAATGAAGAAAATAGTAGGCACCTACCTACGAATTAAGATTATGTAGTCATGCCTGTGAAATGCAGTTTTTATAAGTAGCAGATAAACCAACATATTATTGAATAGCAATGATTCATAGATTAGCACGAAACTCCACGCTACAATTCAAATCTAAATAATATATTCGCTATGAAAAAGCAGAGCAGTAAATTAAAAGCTGAAAAACATTAATAAAACATACCTACAACATAACAACTTGTAAGCGTCATTAAACAAGGCCAAACTTGCAGAAGGTCGGACCAAAATAATTCTACGAGAGATGCGATGAAAAGTTAATGCAATTTCTAAAGCGTTGATAAATTTATTCCTTGTGTTAGAATCTGTTAGATGAACTTCTAACAAAGTTAAACAAAATAAATAAATAAGCTAAGTAGGTAGTACATAATCAATGAAAACTGCCAGTTTGAGAATAAAAGTCAACATAAACATAAAATTACATAAACCATACAATTTCAAAAGCCTGTACCTACATATAAATCCCAAACTATATTAAACAATTTTAACTGAAGGGTTCATAGTCGATATCACTAGCACTTTTCATCAAATCTAAACCCAACGATTATCTAATAAGTACTTTAAAGAAAGACATAGAGAACCATAAACGATTAGGTACAATTCAATAGTAATCAATTTCCCGAGAAAATTTGATTTAAGTACCTACAGTAAAGCCTTACCTGAAGGAATAAAAAGATATCGACTTGCAAGCTCTGAACTAGACAAATCATATTTTTATTTAGCCTAGATAATCAAAGATAGATAAAACATATTTTAATTTCATAAAAATGAAAGAAGCAATGTATTTTTTTTAATTCAAGATAATTCAACACTCTATAGTAAACTGGATGCATAATAGTGTGCACAATGCACTAACAGTCTTTTTTACATTTTCTGAAATAAACCAAATGCCTTCACCAGATAATAATGTATTCAATTAACATCGTCATCAAAGTATGTAAAATCTTTACCCTCAGTCTCTCACAATATACAAAGCCTATTTAGAATAGATACTCCCAAAAACTGAAGATACAGCTATCCATACGAATGCCCTTAGTGCAGTTTATATCGATCTAAAACGACCAAAATATTTTTACGTAAGGTAAGGTAAGGAAGGCTACATGCCATAAAAGAAGAAATTTTAATCTACAAATAAAATTAATTCAAATTGTAAATTTGTTATTTCACTTTCAAAACTTTCGTGAGTTGTACTACACATTATTACAACAACCGTTGTTGTAATAATGTATAAATTTGTTCCTGTTTTGGGTGCTTCAGGCATCGGGATTTTGAAATGAAGTTATGAAGTTGAAATATTTACTTACTTAATTTGTTTTTGATTTTTTAAGTGATAGGTACTTAAACGATAACATGCAAGGTCTGTTTTAGTTAATAATGTTCTTCTTATTTCCAGGTGACGACGAAATACCTTCAGAATCACAATGTCGTCCATATATCGAAAAAGCTCTGAAAGAGCTCGAATCGGGAGATGTAGAACCAGGTGAGTTTATATTCATATAATCAAGAAATACCCACTTGAGCATTACCAACTAATTAATGAATAGTTCCTACGAAAGAGATGTTTATAGATAATATATGATAATAGATATGCTAATGATTGTTTTGTAGGTTTTGTAGGTGGTAACAAAATCTACCTAAATATTTAGGTAGATTTTGTTAGAGCCATAACATATGAAAAGAGAACTAGGTAGAACGGAACATAATCGATCTGTTCGCAGATCGAAATAGCATTCAACTATTAATCATCCTGAATCTAGTTCAACCAGCTTTGATTGAAGGCAGTGAATTCTCAGAAAATAATTATTTTTATTGTCTTTAAACCCCGTTTCAACGCGTCAAGAACTCCGTTTCCGTTTCAAATAAATGAGTTACGCTATTACATAAAATTTAGAAAAATTCGAGGACTTTTGGGAGTTTAGATTGACATACGTTTACCGGCGCAGAGAATCTATTTTAACTGGCCAGAGACGCCCGCGTCGACGATATACGACGAATAATAGACAAATTAGTTAATTGGCAATGGACACGGATATATCACTGTTCGACTAAAATTCAGTTGGCTGTAATAAAGTGTTTCGATGTCATTTCGAATATTTAAATAGTGACAATATGGAACAACTCCAATGTATAATTGGCTTAATCAGCACATCTATCATTAACCATTAAAAATAAGCAAACTAAAATGTGGTACAGTGCATTTAAAAGAAGATGATAAAACCAAATTTACTTTCCTATGATAATGTACCTACAAATGCATATTATACTCTTCATTATAATGGTAATTAATTAGAAACCCAGCTAAAGGAAATCAAAACGAATGAAAAACCAGTTGTCCTCTAAAACGAAGACTAAAATAACTAGGTATTTAAATTTAGATTCAAAGAGATTCAGATAGAACAAGAGAAAGCTGTCATTATCCCAATTCGAATCAAATATGATAAAGTTGATACAATATTTTAAAATAAATCGTTCTGGAAACCAAAGCATTTAGAATTTTAGGTTTTATGATTCATCTTTGCTTTAAATAGTCACGCGATGATGAAGTAACGCACGAGTGTCTGCAATGCATTGCCCGAATTGTATCAATCAATCAATGGATAAACATAATGCAACTAAGACGCAAACAAGAAATGCACTAGTGCATGGCATATAAATCGTAGAGCATACATCCTATCCTAATGATACCTTGTATGAATCTTTGACACTTATTGTGATATAAGTAGATAACATCGATATTCACATATCGCGTTACTTTTTTGTATATCATTGTTACATTTTAGTTTTCTTAAGAATATGTTTTTTTTTGTTATTTATAATAAACATTTGTATTGGTTTTTTCTTATTTTAGTTCTCGTAATGCTCCTACAAATATTTAAAATGTGAACTGTAATTTAAAGGTTCAAGACTTTTAGGCTAAATAAATAACTGAAATAAGACTGAATTAATGGCTGATCTTTTTTTTTAGATTCTGCAGAAAAAAACGATAGTAATGAAGTAAGTGTAAACGACGAAACGAATGAAGTTAGTTCTGCTGAGGGGGGAGAAACAACAGATAGCAAAGAGGAAGACGCACCATCAATAGAAGTAGCAGATGAACCCTACATACCCCAAGCGTCTATAGATGAGTTAGAAGTTGTGAACGACAATGACTCAAAGGAAGATAAGGACGACACTTCGCAAGACACGGACGGAGACAGCAAAGAACAGGATACAGATGACAGCAAACAGGATGAAGGAGACAGCAAAGAGGACACAGCATCTGCTGAAGAACAAGTAGCCGAACAAGGTTAAAAGTTATTTTTTTTTATAATACTTTATCGTAACTCAAAATATCTATCATGATAATTAATTATACATAATAAATTTAACTATTTAATAAATTTAATCCTAGTAATGCTCTGATTCATTCTGAAATTTTTCTTTAATTTTATTTAATTACTCTTAAATGTATTGATTGAAAATGACTTTTACAGAAAGTGGAGAAGAAAAAGAACAGAATGATGAAGCTGAGGCTGATACTATCGAAGATTCAAAGGAGGCTGCCGACAACGACAGCAAAGAGTCTGACGCGGTAACAGACGACGCCGCAAGCAAAGAAACAGCAGAAGACGACAACTCGGATGAAAAGTCTGAGGAAGTCGCTGATGGTTCAGAAGAAAATGAAAACGAAGATAAATCAAAAGAAAATGACGATGGATCTCAAGAAAAGGCTGATGAATCTCAAGAAGTAAAAGAGAAATCCTCAGAAGACAAAGCCGAATCTAGCGAAGATAAAGACGGATCAGAAGAAGCCAAGGATGAATCAAGCGAAATCAAGGATGAATCAGACGAAGCCAAGGATGAAACCACTGAAGAAAAAGATGAGTCAGGTGAAGAAGAAAAAGACAAATCTGTAGAAGAGTCTGAAACAGAAGAAGACAAAAAAGAGTCTGAGGAAGAGAAGGACGGATCGGAAGAAGACAGAGATAAATCGGACGAGAAAGATACATCTGCTGAAGACACTACTGAAGAAAATGCAGAAGCTGACGGAGGGGTAGAAGATAAATCAGAAGAAGCAGAAAAAGAAGAAACTGAGGGGGATCAATCTGAAGAAGCCGGTGAGGATTCTAAAGAAGCAGATAATGAAGAAGCTGCAGAGGACGAAGAAGAAGGAGCACCTGAGGAGGAGTTACTATTTGTACGTATACTTATTACTACTATACCATACAACCTTATATAATGTAAACAAGAAAGATAAACTATTCATCCATTAGGACCAACTGTCCTTGACCCCAAAATATTTTTTAAGTTTAATCAGAATCGAACACATCCCTAAAACCAATCAAATAATGTTTTTCTTTCATTGCAGGAAGTTGAAATTCCCGAAAACCTGAGATCTCGCGATCACATCAAACAGATCCTGAGATTGGAGGAAGAAGCAAGCGAAAATGAACTAACCGTGGAAAAATCAGCAGAAATCATTCTCAGAGATCTGAAGAGAATCTACGAGAACTCTATCCATCCGCTAGAAACCCTGTTCAAATACAGAGATCTGAGCAACAGGCATTTTGGTGACCCAGAAATATTCTCCAAGCCGTTGGTGCTTTTTATGGGGCCGTGGAGCGGTGGAAAATCTAGTATCTTGAACTATCTGACCGGGCTTGAATTCACTCCATGGTCTCTTAGAACTGGTAAGAACTTATTCTGTCAATGAAACCCATGTTTAGAACGATATTACGAGAGACTTATCACGTCTCCTCTGGCCTGGCCACACAGGTGACTTAACTTAAAGTTGGCAGAGGTTTATTTTGACCAAAATATTCTGTAAATAACATCTCAATTTAAAGAAGTTAGTTCTCTATTGGTTGGTGAAAAATCATTAACGATGTGAACATTTAGAAATAAATTTACCCCATTTCTAGGTGCCGAGCCGTCCCCAGCATACTTCAACATCCTGATGTACGGCGAGGAGCCGCAGGTGCTGGACGGCACTCAGCTCGCCGCCGACTGGACCTTCTCCGGATTGCAAAAGTTTGGGCAGGGTTTGGAAGAGCGTCTGAGGGGCCTGAGATATCCTAGCAAGATTTTAGAAAAGGTACTCGTAATTATTTGAACTGTCTATACTGCACAAGTATTTAAATAATAATAAATATTATTATCCAGCCATCCGTGGGCTATCAGCTGGGCAAAAATCTCTCCAATTCCTTCCAGAATTCACGATCAAAAACTGCTTCTTTTCAGTGTACTATTTATACACATTAAAATCTAATTTTATTAATCTATCTTTAGGAATACCAGTAAGCACTTGTATCTTACTTTACAGGTGAACATCGTAGAAATCCCTGGTATCCTAGAAGTACGTAAGCAAGTCTCCCGCGTGTTTCCCTTCAACGACGCCTGCCAGTGGTTCATTGACCGCGCGGACATCATCTTCCTCGTGTACGACCCCTCGAAACTAGATGTCGGTCCAGAGACCGAGGCCATTCTCGACCAACTCAAAGGCAGGGAGTCTCAGGTAAATTACGACAAATGAAGTAGCCAAATATTGGTGCCAAAAGACATTAAGTTTTATGTGCTATACAAATACAATTTATAATTACTGCATTATGATTTGTGTTATATAAGCCAAATAGCCCATAAATATGTTGCATAGATAAAAGTTCCTTAACCCAGTTATACTCGTAGAGCTTTCCATCTTTTGCCAGCAGCTAAGTCTGCCTAGAAGATATTTCCGGTAAGGGAACCTGACCAGAAGAAGTAGGTATGAAAACTAAGAACATCATTTTCTGAATAACTAGATCTTACTTATGGTTACTGGAAATATAGTAAACAGGCTCTCCAGTCAATCTTGGTCCTCGTATTTAAACCATTTCTAATTCTAACCGTAGATAAGTTTTTCTTCTGAAACACTGAGATATTTTATTCACTTTTCCTCAGACCCGCATTGTCCTCAACAAAGCGGACACCGTGAAGCCTGAAGAACTGATGCGCGTCCAAAGTGCGCTGATCTGGAACATCTCTCCATTGATGAGCTCCGCGCAGCCCCCGGTCATGTACACTGCGTCACTGTGGTCGATGCCGTATGAAGCGGGAGCTCCCACTAGGCTGCTGCAGGCCCAGGAGCGAGAGCTGCTGAGGGACCTGCGTCACGCCATTGACAAGCGTATCGAAAACAAGATTGCCAGCGCAAGGAGATTCGCTGTAAGTCACTTTTACTTACAGGACTGCTCTTACCAAAGCCTTGCGAAAATCCTTGCCATCTCTAGTACTCTGATCCTCAATTACAGTTTAAAGGCAAGAGGTAATTGTATACCAATGAGGAAATTATATTTTAATTGACTTTATCTATCCAGGTTCGTGTACGAAACCACGCGAAGATGGTCGACTGCTATCTCACGACGTACTACAACCATAAGACGATATTTGGCAACAGGAAGCTCATCGCCGAGGCCATTATCGAGAATCCTCAGAACTACCACATCTACGAGGGTCTCAGCACGCTCACCAACATTTCCAGGTTGGTTCTTTGTGCCAACTAGCTTTAACTTTAAAGTAGGTAGCTACATCCAAAATTCACAACAGTTAGATAAGATAGAAAATGTTTCGAGATGCATTAGTTAAACAAAACCTAAGAAAAGGCCTATATAGGCACTAGGCAGTACTCATATTTAGACTTATAAAAACTTAGGACATAAATACCATTAACAATGGAAGTAAGTTAAAATTGTTTAAACTTAGGCTAGGTAGGTATGTAGTTAGGCTTTTTTTTAGAAAGCCTTTATCAATGCCATGTATGCAAATACAAACGACCGATAACTACAACTATTACTTATTTTAATTGATGATTTTGGATTCTGTCCAAGTTTTAGTTTAGTTTTTTTAGTGATGAATCAACCCAACAAGATCATCACTGTGTTATGATTCCCCAGATACGACCTGCCCGACCCAGAGACGTACCGGGACTTCTTCCGGCTGAACCCGCTGTTCGAGTTCCAGCAACTGTCGGCTACCTGCACGTACTTCCGCGGCTGCCCCATAAACCGGCTCGACGTCGCTATCGCGTACGACCTGCCCGAACTCGTCGGCAAATACAAGAAGATGGTCGAAACAGCCACACCCCAAGGCATGCCCAAGAGTTGATGCACCAGCGAACGAACGAACCCCGCACTTACACCCGCTTCTTAACACTAGCCAGTGAATTGGAACTTAATATTTTTTGGGCACATTTTGCATTTGTACAATCGGGCGTCAAATATTTTTTTAAATCGCATTTCTTATTTATTTTCGCTTAAACTCGCTTGTTCCTTAGGGGTGAATGATGTGAATGTGAGTTTTCTTAGTGAATTGATAGCCACCGCCAGAGAATTTCCAATGTCCCCAATTAACACTATCTTTTTTATATCAGTACAGAACATAATGTAGGTAAGTCTAGTCATTATTTGTTAATTTATTTTAATTACTCAATGAGTGAAATCTAGGTGTTCCTACAAATAGGACTAATCCCTTGTGGTCTCTGCTATATTATTTTTTGTTAGATATATATATTGAGACTATGTGACTTTATATAAAATAAGAATAAAATATAAAATTTCTCTAATGGTGTTTCATTTATCGCATGGGTAGGTACATAGTACATACCTAATACAAGTAGGCAGGTAGGTTTAAAACGTGGTTAATATGACCCGGTTACTTATAAAAAATATATAATAGAGGGAATATCGATCGAGCAGTGCCAGTGGTGTGGAGCACTCTAGATATAAGTTGTACGCTCATTTAGACTTCATCGTGAGTAAAATACCTAAGATCGATCGTATTTTCCAACTTTTAGATAATGGATTATAAAAATAAGATTACACATAAAAAACACCATGCCTATACAGATTTAAGCCAATCCAATTTATACATTGCAATTTGGGCATGTGTGCCGAATTTAATGCTTGGAAGTGCCTTTGACTACCTCATTTAGAAATCCTCGATGACCTGAGAGGATGTCTACCGTACTGGGGATAACAGTCGTGCGTGGTCCTTTCACCTGTCTTTGCATGAAATAAGAAGGGCTGACATTTTGTTGTATGTCACTGTCAGCTATCAGGTCAATGTCAGTCAAGTCAAGCAGCAATCAATTGCAAAATTCGCAACAGCCCAGCGCCGTAAAATTCTTTATTGCAAAAAATTTAATAATCTTTGCTTGTATCCCTTGCAAATTTTGAATTATATTCACCGTATTTTGGTATTTATCATAACCTAAGTTATGCACACAGACTTGTCTCCGCATTTACATACAGATGAATGCAATGTTCTAATAAAAAAACTGGCGGATTGTCATGACAATGTAAGTACAGTTTACTCATATTGCGTAACAAAACTAATAACGAAACTCTAAGCTATATTCGTGCGTTTACCGTACCTAGTAATTTTAGTAAACAACCTTTAAATAATACGGTTCATTAGGTACATTACAAACATAACCTCAACACTACAGTGGTATTTACTTACTGAAACTATGATTTGTTTATTTACAGCACATGTTCCTCAAGTTCGTTGGCTACTGCAACGACTTCGATCGTGATATGAGAAAGTGTCTTAAAGGAGAGAGACTCAGGCGACAGAAAGCCAATTTGGACGACTCAAGAAAGAGGCACGCGGAAATCCGTGCCCGAATATTAGCACAGGAACTAACCAACTAATCGCATTACACTATGAGTGAAATGGATTACCCCAGCATTATCGACTCAATACCAGCCTCAGCATTAGTATACAAGTCATTCACCGATAGATATTATACCAAAAGATATGTAAAAAATGCCAACGGCATCAAGAACAATGACATTATGATAATGTTCCACTCAAACAGGATCGCCCTTCTTTGCCTGGCTCCCAGTCATTTCTTTTTTGATAACACAGAGGAGTATTCCATCAATTTCAAGGCAGGGGGAGTGAATAGATTGGACAACTCTGTTAGAGGAAAAGGAAAGAAAGGTGGGCAGAAGCTACACAACAAATCGGTGGTTTGTAAGATTGAATACAAAGATGGCACTAGTTTTGATGTCCCTAGTTGTATGAAAGGGGCTTTACTAGAAGTTAATGAAGAACTTGTGAAGAACCCTCAGCTGCTGAGGGAATTCCCTGATGCTGATGGCTACATTGCAGTTATTCTATCAAGTATTGAGAATTCAGAGTTGCAGAAGAGTGAAATGCTGTCTCCTGAGACGTATCTAAATAGTTTGAATAATGGAAATGTTGTTGTTAAATAGTTTAATTTGTAATTTGTTGTTTTTTTTCTTTTCTTAAACATACACTAGCAATTAGGTTGTTTTTGCTATAACTATAACCAAAATTGTTGATTTTACAAAAGCTTTTGAAATAGAGTTGAAACAGTTGTTGCCGTTCCCCAAAATGACAAGTATATGAAAATTCCTATTTCTATAAAATGTATATGCTAAAAGCCCGTCAACAGTGAATATAGTTAGAAAAAAGGTACCTATGTGCTATCTCTGTGATAAGGTTTCTTTATCAACTACATACCTACTTAAATGTGATGGCACACTCAAAACCACAACAAACACTAGACATGGATGATTGCATTCAAGAATAGTGGTACCAGTTGTCTGCTCATCAACAACACCATGATAGGATAGGACACATACCTACTAGTCTTTCTGTAGAAATGTAGATATTGGACAAAACGGAACAAATTATTCATTCCCTAGTACATATCCAAAACAATTAAAGCCAATTAGCTAATGAAATGAGCAAATTTTTAAATGGTTGGATGAGAAACCAAACATATTATTGTCATATTGTATCATCATTCATTAGCTTATCTATTTTGACCCATGAACTTATATTGCAAGTAAGGTGATAACAGTCTTGTTACGTTCAACTCAATCTCTAGAAAGGTTGTGACCATTGAAAATGTGCTCCAAAAGTTTAAATAAATTGCTATTTACTACAAAACTAAATACTACCAAGGAAGTAGCCCCAATCAGTTATCGTTTGTACAGTTATGAAAGTGGCGCAAAGAAAACACCCTTGTACAATTTACACCACAAGTATGGAGGAAAAGTTGTAGACTTCGCTGGATTTATGCTGCCGGTGCAATATTCCGACTTGAGTGTTTCTGCGTCTCATTTGTTCACGAGAAAAAGTGCATCTATCTTTGACGTGTCTCACATGTTACAAACAAACGTGCGCGGTAAAGACTGCATAGAATGGTTTGAATCTATGTGCCCGGTAGATCTCAAAGGTATGCCGAGTCGATCGAGTTCTTTGACTGTGTTTCTAACCAACCAAGGAGGGATTATTGATGATCTGATTGTGACGAAAGTCAATGAAGAAACACTTTACATCGTCTCCAACGCTGGCCGGTTAGATGTTGATAAGGCACACATGAAAAAGACAACTGAACTGTTCAAGAAGAAAGGAAAGGATGTCGATGTTGATTTCTGGGATGTTAGCGAAAGAGCTCTTATTGCCTTACAAGGACCGAAGGCAGCGTCAGCACTGCAGAGTCTCACCAATATAGTTATGGAGGATTTGACTTTCATGACGTCACGATTGGGGACAGTTGCCGGTGTTGATTGTCGGGTTACCCGTTGCGGGTACACTGGTGAAGATGGGGTTGAAATATCTATCCCAGCTGATAAGGCAGAACATGTGACCGAGGCTTTTCTCCAGTTGGACGAGGTCAAACTAGCAGGGTTAGGAGCGAGGGATTCTTTGCGTCTAGAAGCAGGGCTGTGTCTGTACGGCAACGATATTGACGAAAGTGTTACCCCCGTAGAAGCTGCTTTGACTTGGCTGATCGCTAAGCGTCGACGAGGAGAAGCTAACTTCCCTGGAGCTGATATTATTTTACGCCAAATCAAAGAAGGCGTTAGTAAACGGCGTGTAGGAATTAGGATGGAGTCTGGTCCACCTGCCAGAAAGGATGCTCTGTTGAAATCTCCTGTGAGTTCCGAAGTGATTGGTAAAGTCACGAGTGGCTGCCCAGCCCCGTCTTTAGGAGGTAACGTAGCTATGGGATATGTTACCGAATCGTTGAAGAAAGCAGGTACTGAAGTACTAGTTGGTATCAGAGGCAAAGATGTCCCATGTGCTATTGCAAAGATGCCTTTTGTACCCTCGAAATATTACATCAAGAAATAAAAGTGTGTTTTAAAAATAATAGTTTTATTTATAGTTAATTGTACTAACAGAAACGACCCAGAGTCTAATAATACAGACTAATTAACATAATAATAATTTGTAAATTAACGCCATCAACAATACATTGTTAAGTAGTAACAAGGCAAATTATTTACACAGCTTACTTAGAATGTTGAGCTTAGAATGCAAACGAAAGGAAGTTAGAAAGGAATGTAATTTTGCATTGTTGGAAATGTAATACTGATTACTCTATTTACTATGCTACATGTGTACTCATCTATCACAGGAGTTCACCACTTGGTGTCATGGAATGATTGTCTCAAATCATCAGTCTGTTAAACAGGATGTCCACAATCTTGGATCTTTATATATTAGAATGTCCCAAAAAAATCTGAGGTAGAGCACCCTTAGATGTACCCGAATCACCAGGATCGCCATAGTATTATGTAAGGCGTTTTTTTATTTAGCTTAATAGTAAACCTAACGTATGCATAAATATTTTCCACCATTGGATTTACAAAAATGTTACATTGTTAAAAAGTTAAAATCCTGGATGTTCCTTAAAATTATGGATGAAAGTCATACATTTTGTACTTATTGGATACTTTTGTACTCCCACTTGTCAATATTTTTTGGGACATACTGTATAAGTTTTTTTTATATCCTATACTCTATGGGGCTTTCGCGTTTATTCTAGCTACATATAAAGTTAATAATACAATCGTAGTTTTGAGCAATTGCATTAAATTCGAAAATGGAATTAATAATACGTTTCGTTTTGGAATAAGATTTAAGTACAATTTTTACAGCCAGTTACAGCAACCATATATTTAATACAGGGTGTCCCAGAATCAATCGGGGTGTCGATCGCGTACAAAAATCATGATCAAAAAATATTATAAAAAGATTGGAGGTTGTACTTATTAAAAGATTCTGGCAACTAGTCTTATAGCTTTAAAATACTGTCTTGACAATATTTAACTTTCTACTTTGTATCATTTGTAACTGGCTGTTACCACAAAACCTATGTAGGTATAGGTTATGTATTAAACTTAAAAGCCCAGTGTTAGGCCACATACTGGATCAGTCAGTAGTCGGTGATAAATATATGCTTATCCTCTAGGAGACATTCGATGCATACGGCCAATATTAGTCCACTATTGGGCTGGCAACTGACAACTTCAACTAGTCCATTATTGGCTCGCAATGGACAACATAGTAGACCTTAGTTGTTCCTGTTTTGGACGGCAAGAAATGTGTTGGAACTCACCGAGCCAACTGGCAGTGTCACTTGGAATCCTGTTCGTCTTTGAAGTTGGACTGGGCCAACCGGGCGATCTCTTCGTTCAGTTTGCTTAGTCTTTCTGATACCTGAAATAATTTATGGTCGTATAATTTTATTAGACATAATTATGTTACAAAGAAATGAATTTACAAGCCGTGTAAAATGGCAGTTGTTATTGTTCTGTATTTGATAAAAAAGTAATTCATACTCTATTCTATCTATTACGTCTTTTGTTTTGTCATTGATAAAATTTTTCTCGGAACAAAGAACGAAGAGTGGCAAAAGTATGATTTTTGGAACTTATTTAAGAGTTGCGGATGAGTCATAGTTTCTGTTTCTATTATTGTCGTGCTACAAAGAGTCTCCGAAAACTCCTTGGCTTTATGCCATAGAGCTTATCAGTTAAAGTAATAGATTTATGAAGACTCACACCACAGATGTGGTAGAGCGTGATAGACAGATGATGATGATGATTCTACTTACGTCAGTCTGATGATATGTCGGCGCCTGAGAATGTGAAGGTTTCTCTTTGGCTTTCTCATCTTGTAACCGACTATTGACATGATAGTTGATCTGGTTTTGAAGCTTCACGAATATCTTGCGGTACTCGTCTTGTATTCGGTTCATTTCGTTGTTCACGTGAGTGTCTTTCTTTGTAATGTATTCCTGAAATACGTATAATATTGTTGATATAGCGACTCTTTGGGAACTTGGCACCCTTACTATTAAATAGATCGTAACAGGAACAAAAAAAATGCTATTTAGTCGCCAATAAGATTCCGAGTGGCGCTTTCTAATAATGTTGAACTTGAGTAGCAGGTACTTATAATTATTATTCTTATTTGAGCCTTCACCTTGTTCGATTGGCACCACACTGGAGCTCTACATAGCATTAAGGAAAGGATCATTAAAGAAAAGGTAGACCCCAAGCCGTGTTTGTTGCCTGATTCTTCTAGGCTTGGTCGCGTGGAATCGGCGTAGCTTCACCTAGTTCCTAAGACGTTTCAAAGTGATCCTTGTGATTTTATAGAAATAAATGATTTTTGAATTTGAATTTGTTTATTCAGAAATCACTAGAATCATTTAGAATCGGCATAAAATCCAGTTTAATGTTTTTTTTTGTGTATCTTGTGACGACATTATTATTTTTCATTGTACAGAGAGTTAAATATAATGACTAAAATATTGTATTGTGGAACAAAAGCAGTAATTCTACGTAAATAAATAATTTGAACCGTAAAAATATAGCCAGATATTTTACTAACCTTATAAGTCATAATAGTTTTCTTAGCGTGCCGGTATTTATCCTGAATAACTTGATAATCCAACTGCAGTTTCTCATGAACCTCCTCCATTTGCGCGAACTTCGACTGCATTTCCGATACCTTCACTTTCATGGCTTGATACTCTCTAGCGCATGAAGAATTCTTCTGTTTCCAATCCTCTCTTTCACTCTTTAGCACATCTTCTAATGACCCTAATCTTGTTGCTCGCTCTTTATACTTCTCGGCTTTGACCTTCCACTCTAGAAGTAAATCTTTCGCTTTCTGACAGTCCGCTTGTAGCTCATTATGCTCCTTGATTAACACCGAAATCTCGTTCTCCTTAGATTCTAGTATTTGAGTGACCTTATTCCTCTCAGCTATAATGAAATCCTTCAACGTTTCAACCTCCTGAGCTTTCCGTTCTAAAAGTTCTTTCAATTTTGCTATGGCGTCGAGTTGCTCCGATTCTATTTCTTTTATCTTTCTGGCGCAGTTCATCTCGACGGTTTTCATTTCGAGTGTAAACTTTTCGGCGATTTGGTCCCGAATCGCTTTTTCCTTCATCATCATAACTGTCTGAAAATAAGGGAGGCAAAAGTTCAAATAATGGGATGCAGGCGCTATAGTCTTATTTGCAACATAGGATCTGCTTCCTCAATCAAACATGCATATTGTGATTTATGATTAATAAAAAGTGGGCATGTGCAAACTGTTATTAAGAAAAGAGGACACTTCCAAAACAATGTTAACTGAAAAAATGTGCGCTTATTTCAAATGTGATATTAAACGTGCCTCTACCCCCTTCAAGACATCTTCGATTATTTGAGCGCCTGGAGATCTAGGAGCTTACAAGATGTAAGCTCGTAAAGTAATATTAAAACAGTACTACTTGCGGTGCGGTCAAGACTTTCGCTCAGTGAGTAATACTCATAACATTTACCATACTGATGGGTTACTTTTAAGGGTTCCGTACCCAAAGGGTAAAAACGGGACCCTATTACTAAGACTTCGCTGTCCTTCTGTCTGTCACAGGGGTATCATCAGGGCTGTATTTTATGAACCGTGATAGCTAGACAGTTAAAATTTTAATAGATGATGTATTTCTGTTGCCGCTATAACAAGTAATACTAAAAACAGAACACAACAAATATTTAGTGGGGCTTCCATACAACAAACGTGTTTTTTTGCCGTTTTTTATAGATAATGGTACGGAACCCTTCGTGCGCGAGTCTGACTCGCGCTTAGCTGGTTTTTTTAATAGGTACTTTGTTATTACTAGAATGTAAATAACCTTACCTTCGCTGCAATATCATCGCAATCCTGCACCATATGCTCAATGCTTTCAGAACGCGGCAACGCCTCAGTAACTGCATCCGTGTTTGTTCCAACAGACTTTTGTTCCTGCAGTTTCTTGAAACGATCCATAATGTATTGCTGGAAGAACTCCGCTTTGCTTTTCAGCTCGTTCATTAGCGCTTCGTTGCTTTCTTGGTTCGCTGTAAAATTGTTAAATGTCTTTATATATTCTATATCTAGTTACCATAGTACAAGCTTTGCTTTGTTTAGGGCTAGATGGCGTTGTGTGAAATGCCCACACAATAAATCTACTCTACTAATATTAAAAGGTAAAATTTTGTATTTTTGTTTATACCTGACAAAATAAAAAACTACTGGACCAATTTAAGAAATTATTTCACTTATCAAAAGCTAAATTATTAGCGAGTAATAGGCTATATTTTTTTTATAAAAATTAGAGATCACTACGAAAATTGCAATAATGTAACCTTAGGCGCATAGTTTAAACGAGCTAGTGTCTTAGCGCGGCGCTTTTTCACCTCCACCTCTTGTGTGCCGCGACTCCGCACAGAATCATTCTCGCTATCGATGATTTCATAGAAATTGTGCGCCCGCGCCTCGACTCTAGCTCGTGGGGGCTATGCTTCTAAGACATCATAAAATTACCTTTAATCTTCATTAGTAAACCTGCAGGGCTATTTTGTAAAAACATGATTATCATGTTATGATATTCATACCAATATTTATTGGTGCTGAATGCCATAATACCTACGCTTTTTATGCTGTTTAGGCACCTATACCTACGCTTCCAATACAATACCTACGCAGAAGCGTAGGTATAGGTGCATAAACAGTAAATAGTTACTATAAAAAGTGTTCAGGTTAGGTATTCTCTAACATTAGGTATTGCATTCAACATCATAACATGATAATCATGTTTTTACAAAATAGCTTTGCTGAGGCCAAGGTGGACTGCTAGTTATATATAAAAAAAACTAGTGAAACGACAAGCAGGCAGGAAAACTACATGATAATGTATATCTACTCACCTAATCTAACAGTGCATTTACTAAGCTGGCCATCTAAATACTTGACATTCTTCATATGTTTCTCACAATGCACACACGGCTCCATTTCTTTCCGCATCGCTGTTTTTTCATCTACAAAAATAATTGAAAACAAATCTTAGTACCTTGACACAGGGTTGCATTTATGTTGACCATACAACGCAAGCATTTGTAAAAAAAAATCTAATGAAGGCTAGAATGATTCGAGAAATAATGCTAATTAATCGCACATACATTACTACGAGTTAGGCACCTCGACAACGTTCATGTTTCCAATTAATATAATGTCCGGAAGTATATAGAGCTGTTAACACCCCCAGTTATCACATTTCACAGAAGTGCGTGCTTTTTATCATATTATTTGTTTCTTTATTGGTATTAAAAAACTGATTTAACTACCGAACTATTATTATAATCATTTTACGATTACACCATCAAAAAATCACACACAATTGTTGTGTCAGCTCTAGATAAATAACACTATCGGGCATTCGAATTTCCGATGAAAGACGAAATTTGCCGAGGCGTCTAACTCAAACCGCATTAAGTACTCATATAATACAACATTACCTTTTAGATATTTGTCCAGTTTTTCCGTAAATTCTTTTTGCTTATCCGTAAACCCTCTTTGCAATTCCGATATCCTTTTATTAGCTGTCTCCAATTCGTTTCTTGAGTTGGTCAATTCTGCATTCAGTTTCTCAATCTGCTGTTTGTACCTCTCCATACGTTCTACGTATCCTTTTTCTTGAGATTTAAATAAATCTCTTTCTTTTTGTACGTTCGCTGCTACGTCTTTCACTTCGCGGGTCACTAAATCGCGTGAGCTACATGCCTATAAAAAGAAAAATCATTACTTTTAGGGTAATATTATTCATTATAATAAAATTGTGTGGTTTTATGAAACCACGGTAAAAGTGAAACTTTTAGTCTATACACTACACGGTCAGCTGATGGAACTATAGACGCCGCCATATTGGCCTCGGCTGCTCTGACGAGCGCCTTTCACTTTATCTCTACTCCGCGGCCGACCGTCACGCGACATGCGACACACAGACCAAAAAAATTGAGACGATGTAATAAAAGTTTCACTTTATTCTTGCGTCGACTGTCTGTCTGCATGTCACAGATAATTTGCTCGAAAACTTGAAGATGTAGAGTTTAGTGATGTAACGAATATTCGCATTCGCATTCGCATTCGCGAATATTCGCATATTTTTGCATATTCGCATTCGCATTCGCATTCGCAAATTTCGAGCGAATGTTTTGCGAATATGTATATTGGAAAAAAATATATAATTTGGAGATAATACTAGGTTAATAAAATCAAAATCCATTCATTTCTTATTTTTGTATTATTAGAAAAAATAAGTTAACCTCGTAATCACATTAATCAGACTTTACTTTATCATTTGGTATTATTTATTTACCATCTACTTTCAGTAATTAAGCTTAAGATTCAGATTTATACTAATTAACAATTAACTTCTCATTAGAACTTAGAAAACAAAAAAATATATAATGCAATGTAAACAAACTAAAACCAATTCTTCTCTGAAACTTTTATTAGTTTTTACATAAGTTTTGAATGTTAGATAATCATCTTCATGAACGAAACTAAAAACATTAAGACGAGTAATAAATGTTTTGGATGAATGCAGAATCGTTTTTTCTCAATAACCGCAAAACATACAGTTTTGTTTTTATGACAAAGATAACTAGATTTAATCTAGATAAATTAAAGACAGAAACACGATTGGTGAAACTTTTCTCGATAGATTTATTTTCCAAAGTTAGCTCTTCAAAAACACTAGTTTAGTTTTTAATCAAAACTATGAATAGCTAAATAGTTCATTTTTACATAATTCGTTAGACCTAAATTAAAGACAATTTTTTTTGATGGTTTTCATGATAATGCAGTTTTATCACTTTTTCCGACTTTTGTTTACCTATTTGTCTATTTTAATAATTAAACTTCAGTAGCGAAATATTAAACTTTAAAAATAAAAGCTTTTCTCCTTCAAGTCAAGTAAACGGATTATTCGCATTCGCATTCGCATTCGCGAATGTCAGTAGCAAATATTCGCATTCGCATTCGCGAATGCTCAAGAAATGACATTCGTTACATCACTAGTAGAGTTATTGTTTGTTTGTTGATTGTTGTAAATGTTATTGTTATTAAAATAGTCAAAAAGTTTTTTGTTTATTATTTTGTGTATACTTTTTTTAGATGAATGATTAAAGTTAATTCCACCATAATTTGTCCTCTAAATCAGATTTTTTCTATTGTAATAGTTTATTACTTTAAAATTTATTATTATTCTACACTGTTAAAACATGTTACACACAGATAATCTAACCCTCGTATTGTATAGTACATAGTGTGACTAGAAGCACACGGTAGTGTGCGCCATAGTGTCGCTCAACACATAAAGTGATGTTTATGAAAAAAGATTTCGTCCACTGTGGGTGCGTGTTCTCATAGTGTCGTTCCTGAAAACGAGGGTTAGTGTGAAGCCGGTGGTTTTTTTTTATATCTTCTTGTATACCTAGGAATTATTAGCACCCGATACACATCCATCAGCAGTTCAGCATTGGGACTATGAATTCCCCCATTCGACCCTATGACCCCATTTCGAGATCTATATTAAGTCCCTGGGGTTGTTAAGGGTTCCTCCATTAAATAAATAAAATAATAAAGAAATAAATATTGCCGGACTTTACACACAACACTATCTAGTCCCAAACTAAGCAAAGCTTGTACTATGGGAACCAGATAACTGATAGAATACTTATATACTTTTTTTTTTGTAAATACATAGTTACAACACCCAGACACAGAACAAACATCTATGTTCATCACACAAATGTTTGCCCTGGGTGGGGATCGAACCCACAGCCTACAGCGTAGAAGGCAGAGTTACTACCAACTAAGCTGTGAGGCCAGTCGAACATACGAACATACCTGTAAATACAAATTCTTTAGTTCGCCGTTTTCCTTCAGCGCATCTTTAAGTTGTCCGCTATACCGTTCCAATTCACGCAGTAAATCCGCATTCGCTTCTTGTACCATCGACGCGCGACTACCTTTCTCTTCTTTCAATTTATCATGCTCCATTTCTAGTTCGGTATACTTTAAGTCTAGCTGTGAAGGAAATACAACATATCAGCCGCGATTAAGTAACAATCAATAAAATTTGGCACTTATTAGTTAAAAATAATAACAAAACTTGAGAGGTGTCAAGGGACACCCGGATGGAACGAAGTTCTCACAAAATAACGTGGGACAAGGGAAGGGGAATCAACTTCGACTTCGACCTCGACCTCGACCTCGACCTCCACTTCCACCTCGACCTCGACCTCGACACAATTAATAGATATATATATTAATAGATATACTATAGCAAAAAAGTGTCGTGACAACTTTTCGTAAGAATTTTTTCCGTCTAGCCCCCTTTCACAACGCGCGATAAGGAACTTCGTTCCAATAATAATAGCATCACGACTGTAATCTCCAAGTACGGTAGACATCCTCTTAGGCGCTTAGATTCTTTGAAGATATATAGAGGGGGTAGTCGGTCCAAAAATTATATTTGGCACATGCCCACATTTTACAGTTATAAGAATACTAACTGGTTTCCTCACGATGTTTTCCATCACCGTTTTGAGCACGTGTTTTTGATGCGAATAAAAAATTTTCGCACAGAAATATCCATTGATGTACGCCGGGATTCGAGACCACAACCTTCAGATTGAAAGACGAGGTACCTCCCACTCGGCCAACACGGCACTGTAATCCCCAAGTACGGTTGGCATCCTCTTAGATCTCTAGACGCTCTGATCTTTAAATACGGGGTTAGTCAGAGGAACAACAAAAAAAAACAGCAATAACGTAATATATAGATTTACATACTGTTTTGAGCTCCAACCTAGTATCTTCTATTTCTCTTCTCAATTGCTCATTCTGTCGTTTGTAGCTATCCAACAGGTCACTATCCGAATTACTTCCTAACAGATCTAGTTTATTTTGCAGTACTGCTATGCGAGAATTCAGTTGCATCTCTATGCCTTTCTGTTCTTCTAACTTAGCTCTGTATTCTGACTCTGTCTTGCGATGTTGCTCTAGCTTTTTGTCCCTGTAATTTAGAAATACATATTTCTTTACTAGCTTCCGCCCAAGGCTTTGCTCGCCCGGTACCTGAATAAGACGTATCCTAGGCACAAACATCCTCAGAAACTTTAGTATTTATAATAGTACAATCATTAATAACTGGCCTCACAGCTCAGTTGGTAGTAACTCTGCCTTCTGCGCTGTAGGTTGTGGGTTCGATCCCCACCCAGGACAAATATTTGTGTGATGAACATAAATGTTTATTCTGTGTCTGGGTGTTATAATGTATCTTGTGCATATAAATATTTACAAATAAAGTATTTATGTATTCTATCAGTTAGGTATCTAGTTCCCATAGTACAAGCTTTGCTTAGTTTGGGGCTAGATGGCGCTGTGTGATAATGTAATAAAAAAAATAAAAAAAAATGTAGTCTTGACGGACTTTTGCAAAATTGACGAAAAGCTTTTTCATTATTTTCCCCTAAAAATATTGTACTGTTCTTATCTTTTCATTGTTATTATCAGCCAAATCGGTCGAGCCGTTCTCAAGTGACGATCTTTTACACATTCACTTGAATTGATTTTTATTAGGGTTCCGTACCCAAAGGGTAAAAACGGGACCCTATTACTAAGACTTTGCTGTCCGTCTGTCTGTCACAGGGCTGTATCTCATGAACCGTGATAGCTAGACAGTTGAAATTTTCACAGATTATGTATTTATGTTGCTGCTGTAACAGCAAATACTAAAAACAGAACAAAATAAATATTTAGTGAGGCTCCCATACAAAAAACGTGTTTTTTTGCCGTTTTTATAGATAATGGTACGGAACCCTCCGTGCGCGAGTCCTACTCGCACTTGGTCGTTTTTTTTATATTTATATAGATAGACTTTCTCTTCTGTTTTTCTGTAGAAGAAACTTTTACTAACCGTTTGGCGATCTCCTCTTGTAGGGAAGGCAACTTCTGCAGTTGTATTTTGTAGCGACTCAGAACGTCCTTCAATGTCGTTAACTTGCCCGGCGATGGGGGTTCCCCTGCAAGTATCACATGGACATTATAAAAATATAATAATCATATTTGCAACTATACATTAAAACTATTGTGGTTGTTATTCATTTTAACTATAAATACGGCTAAGATGCTCTTCGTCATGAGCATCGCCCGCGACCGCGATCAACGGCAAATCGGCGAATACAGTATTCATGATGAAGAGCATCTGAATTGTCTCGAAGCGTCAGCAATACAACAAAAACGTGGTAATTAGTAGTATTTATAGTTAAAATATTTGTAACTATTTTCAATATTTATTACCTGTGTTCCATACAATAGTATACATGTTTTTATAATTGAGAGCCTTTTAGCGGTCGGTTGTGATTGTGACCCCACGAATAAATAAAATCAATTATTGGTATAATTATATAAAAAAAAAACTTAATTTATTTTGAATCCATAGGAAGTTGTATGTAAATTGTTTTTCAGAAACCAGTGACTTTTCCCAACCAGGTACTGTTATTTTTTAAATAATGCCAAAAACATTTAGAAGCTTATCTACTACATTTTATACTTTGAATACTACGTGAACGAAACCGTGTACGGAAGCTAGTCTAAAAAGATTTAAAAGTTCTACACTTACCAAAATAAGCGTTGTCAGGCATAGTATCCATCAGTATCTGTTGCAGGGTAGATCGCCAATGCTCGTACTCTTTTTGACTTGTTGCCAATTTACTGCGGTTGAGTACCAACTCATGCGCAGTCACTTCTAATTTCGACTGAAAACACAGGAAGTATGAATAATTATGCGAGAAACTGCAGGCCTTGAAACCTTTAAAATATTTACATCGTTCAGTTTGGATGTCCGTAACAGAGGGATTTGATCTTTGCGTAGCATCGGCGTTGTTATACGTATGCCATAGGACGACACGCTGATGATAAAAATCATATTAATTGACGGATAGGATTAATTGATAGGGGATGCTTCTCCAAATAAACTCCCAGGGATAAATACATGCGCTTTTAATGTATAAAAGGCTAACAATATTCTGTGAAATATAAGTAAAACACGAATAGCTAAATCAGTAAATGCAAAAACGTGCGCGCGGTAACGAGGACGTACAGGTTTCTGTGGAATTTGTTTGCCTAAACAAAATAAATAAATAAATATTGATGGACATTTCACACAGCGCCATCTAGCCCCAAACTAAGCAAAGCTTGTAATATGGGAACCAGATAACTGATATAGAATACAAATATCCTTTTTTTTTGTTGTACTTATTAGTTATTATACATATAAAAAGCTAGTATTATATAGGTAAAAACATACCCCTAGCTCTTTGACTTGTTCCTTAGCCGCGTTTCTTTCCGAAGTCAACTGAGACACACGCTCCTTCAATCGAGACGTCTCCCCACTCACTAGTCTACTCTGAGCCGCTTCCAATTCGGTCGCCAATCGGTTTATTGTTGCGCCCTTTTCTATGAGAATATCCTCTTTCTCTCTATCACGTTCCTTACATCGCCTTTCTAATGTTTTTATTTCGTTGTCCTGAAAAAAAATTGTGAATGCTGATTTTGTATAGGAAAAATAAAACATAGGATCACGACTCATTTTGACACGAGTCTTTATCACGTAATTACTTTTAATTTATTTTCCCGACGTTTCGACTATGATAATAAATTAAAGGTAATTCCGTGACAAAGACCCGTGTCAAAATCTATAGTTATGTCTACTAATCACGATAGTTTGAAAAATAATCTAATCCCCAAGTACAGTAGACATCCTCTTTGGTCCAGGTGCTTAGAACCTTGAAGATGTCTAAAGGGGTAGTCAGAGGCACGTCCAAAGATACGTGACAGGTCGCAAGCCAATCGTCGCTTATAAGAATACTAACTGGTTTCACCGTTAATGCGCATAAAATAACTTACTTTTTCATCAAGTCTACTTTTCGCTTTCATCAAATCGTTTTGCAGTCTGTCCATTTCTTCTCTATGTCTGTAAAGAGAATCTTAGTAAAATACCCTCATTTTATTTACTAGGAAATTTTTTTTTTAATGCAGATCTATATACTTACCGATCTTGCTGTTCTCTAAACAGGGCGTCTGTATCGTGTGTGTGGGAAACCTGAAAATAACACATAGATTCAATAGATTTACATATATAAATACTAGCTTCCAACTGCGGTTTCGCTCACGTGGTACTTAGATAAAAAGTAGCCTATATGCTATTCCAGGACATAATCTATTCGTGTTTTAAGTTTCATCCAAATCCATTTAATGCCTAAAAAATGTGGCAAATGTAATGTTTGGACGTGATCTGACTCCCTCTTGTCATATGGAATGCGCGGGCGTTACAGCGCAACATACACAAATCCTCGGCAACCCGAGGTATCTTCTCGAAGCCTGTGAAGACCCCCGGAGGCTTCTGTGCTTCTGAGAGGCTGGCTACAGTTGTAGCTGGGTCACCCCCACGCATAACGGACCAACTTTGACCAACTTTCTTAATGCGGGAATGGGAGTCTCCTCAACCAACTACTAACTAACTAATACCTGTAGAGTATGGAGTCTCTGTTGTACATCCTGCAAGCTCATGTTAGCCGACCGCAGCTCAAGTTTCATTTGTTCTTTATCCTGGTCACTTTCCACCAATTTCGCTGTGAGGCTGTTCACCTGCTGCTCCAACTCAATCATCTTGTGCTTACTAGATGCTGAAATGATACACTTTTTGAATCTCAAATAAAAAATTACAAGAAGACCATACAAGAATAATTTGGATTTTTTTGTGATAACTAACATGTATTTTCTTGTCAAATTTTGAAATGAAAATGGAATAGGATCACATCTATAACCTTTAAGTACGGTAAACATACTCTCAGATAGATCTTGAGGTGCTTAGTTGCTTGAAGATGTCTAAAGAGGGTAGACAGAGGCACGAACATTTAAATCTAAATAATACCATATATAAAATACTTTTAGTTAAAAGTTCACTAAAAACACTTTTATTGCTGTCAAATCATTCATCAGACAGTGTGAGTCGTTCTAGGTTTTGGTTTGGTTAAGTTTTTTTTGTGACAAAAAAAATCTGTTATATTTTAATTCTAATGGGCCATAAGGCGTTCCTTACCAAGCAAGTGATGAGCTTCCTGCAAAGACAGTTCCGCCTTATCCCTGTCGTTAATGGCAGCTACGAGCCTCGCGCGCAAACTTTCAATCTCAGTGTCCAACTTCTCTGTTTGCGAAGCTAGCTGTTGACATTCTTTCAAGCGCATCTGGAAATAGGTAGGAATACGATCAAGTTTATTAAAGATCACAACGGAAATCTCCAAGTACAGTAGATATCTTCTCAGATCTACAGATACTCAGACATTTGAAGAAGATCAGAGAAGATTTAAGCTCCTCTGACTCAGAGGCACAACCAAATATTATATTTAGTAAATTCCCAAATTTCCAAGCCCATCTCCACATTTAAGAAAATAATACCAACAAAACTCACAATGTTATCCTTCACCGTTTTGAGTATTGATAGTGTGCATGTAATTTTTTATTCTACTTTAATCTATTGATGCAAAGCCTAAATATAAAGCTACATAGCAAGTGCCTTCCTTACCTCATACATAACCTTAAGCTGTTCATTGTTCATGTATTCTTGTCTGGCATCATAGTTGTTCATGCCATTCATGTGACCTGAAATATGAAATACAACAGTCAGAATGCAATAAAGTCTATAACCCACACTAGACCTAACTGTGCCATCATGTCAATGTCATGTCATGTTTGTACCATTGCATTGTTCAGAAACTATATGTATCATGGTAATTAGTACAACAACCTAGAGAAAATATAATATTGCACATAAAAAACTAAATTCCGGCCTCTGCTGCAATGAGTCAGCAAAAGATATTCAGCTAGACCTACAGGTCCTAGACAATGATGTCTATGTCTCCTATGAAGGAGAGGATTTAAATCATAAATTTTTATCAATTGAATTTTCCGATATTTGCGTAGATGTGCATGTGCATGCACTATATTTCTAAATACCTCTGTGTTCTGGCTGGAAGTAATTGTTCTGCCCATCACCAGCACCGTACGGGCTAAACTGCAATTTAACTGGCTCCTCATGCCGTTGGGACATGTGGTTTTTTGGTGTCTCACAGTAAGGCTTGGGTGACTCCGGGGTATGTTCCTTGAGGTGGTTTAGAGATTCTATGTATGTGGGCGGGCGGCCTGTTCTTGGTTGTGGGCCTATGAAGATATGGAGAGTTTTAAAGAATATGCAATACTCATTCACTCAAAAGGTAATGAGACATCATTCTATAGTTGTGGTATTATATGCGGAGGAAAAAGCCATTTTAAGAGAAAAGTAAAGCATGAATGTGTATGTAGAGGCAGGCCTATGAAGATGTGAATACTGTGATGACGAGTGTTGGTATGGAAGAAAAATAATATGTTGTGCCCCACTAGAGACTTAACTTAACAGACCCCACTTTATTGATAAGGGTAGGTAGGTATCATGAATGAGAGATATATCATTCTGTTATATTCATAAATATATACCAACTTACCATTGTTCTGAGGATTGTCCAATGTAAAGTTACCACTGCTGTTCACAGAGCTGGCGTCATCATCGTCCTGAAGGTCATCAAATGCATTTGCCAATTTGTGTTTTAACTAGAAATAAATATTGAAGACTGTTTATGTTTTCTTTGATACATATAAAATAAGTGGTGTGGAAGCCATAGTCAGATTAGCCAAACATTCAGTGTTAGCATGAGAAGTAGGAACATAGCATTGTCTTTTTATGCACATATATAACAATAACTTAGAAGTAGGTACTTTTGTTACATCGTTACTAAGTAAAACCAGTTCCATGGAATACCACGTAAGCAGAAGTCCAAGAAAAGAGCCTCTTGGACCTATATAAAATAGGATTGAGTATTAGATCTGTATTTATTTTCTTGGTTAAGTAAACAGCACATAAATTCACCTCTTCGTTTCGCCGCTTTTGGTCTTCAAGTTCTTCTTGTTCCTCAAGTCTGTCCTGGGCGCTGTTATTGATGTGGATGCTTGCAGCACCCTGAAATAAACTCATACCAGGGCCCTCCATACTTTAATAGCTGTGGTGTGCTACAATAAACTAAAATAAATTAAATATCGCGTAATTTCAAAGTTTTACAAACAAAAACTCAAGCACAGCACAAAACAAAATTACAAACAAACAAACCAAATTGGCCGATGTTATTTTTACGATAAACCACAGACAATATATAGAAATTAGGGATTATCTACTGAATGAACCTAAAGTGAAGCCGTGTTGGCCGAGTGGGAGGTAGGTACCTTGATTTTCATTTCGAAGGTCGTGGGTTTGAATCCCAGCGTGCATCAATGAATCTGTTCAAAAATTTATATGCGTATCAAAAACACGTGCTCAAAACGGTGAAGGAAACCAGTTAGTATTTTTAAAAGGGACGCGGCGATGGTGTTACAGCCTGTCACGTTAGGAATGCTAACTACAACAAATGTGGGCATGTAGGTACCAAATATAATATTTGGACGTGCCTCCGACTACCCCCACTAGACATCTTCAAGGATCTAAGCGCCTGGATATCCGAGAGGATGTCTACCAGCAGGCTTTAATTTCACGATGTTTAAATATTTTGCTCCATAGTCCAGAGTACGAGGGCTACGCGGTCAAGTCTAAACAACCTTTTGCGTTGATGGAAGCAAGTTTCTTTTTTTTCTGTACTTAGGTCGATTCTGTGGTCTACTTACTTCTACATGGTCTTGTTTTCGCGAATCATTATTTCATTGCCATCTAATAATGTTGGTTATTTGCACTGCTGTGCAATTTCATTGATTCGCGTCGATTCTGTATGCCGTATGCCTATCTATTCCTAACCTAATTGACTGCACTAGTTTATCTGTCCCTTTCGTAAACATTAAAACAACAAGGACGCCTATAATTAGCTCTTGTCAAATAAAGTAAGTATGTAATACCCCGTTTACACTCGCGTACGAGTGGCGAGATTAGGCGCGAGACGAGCCACGAGCCACGAGCCCTGAGTGTGAACAGACGCTAGCGGCTCGCCTCGCGCCTCGTCTCGCCACTCGCGGCGCTCGCGTCAGGAGCGGTTTTTGGGCACGACACGAGTCAAGTCAAAGGACCTCGCGGCAGACGCGAGCGCGGTGTTTACACTCGCGTTCAGCGACGAGACACGACCACGAGGCGAGGTACGAGGCGCGAGTGTAAACGGGGTATAAGATTACTAATATTTGTTACAACATGAAGACCCTACACACAGACATACAACATGAAAAACTATATTTATACCAAACCATACGTTTGGTATAAATATAGTTTTTCTGTCAATTTTATACGTTAGTTTTACTCTAACCACTGGAGTGTGCTAATCCTACCTACCACAAAATTTATCAAAAAATATTACGAAGATGGCATACAATCCTGTAACTCACGTCTTGTTTGACATGGATGGTCTAATTCTGAGTGAGTACCTACCTACTTAGACCTTTCTCATTTTTTGTTTGACTTTGAACTCGTAGTACCTACCTCCAACCTACTTACCAACTTCAGGATAAGGGTTTCTACTAGAAACTAGGTACCTACCTACCTACTGAACTACCACCTTGCTAAGTGTTATAAACAATGAACCATATTTTATCTGATTGGCTTTTAAAGTTTTGCTGGTTTTAGTTGTTCATCTTTTTTATACTTTTAATGAATAGCTGTTCATTCTGTGAGAACTCAAAAATGCCTTGATCAATTTGATTAATTTTATCAGGGGGGTAAAAAGTAAAATTAGGGAAAAGTTGAAACATTCTGTAGTCTACATACCTAATCTAAAATATGACAATGATTTCAGATACAGAAGATTTGTACACAATAGTGTTCCAAAATGTTGTGTCAAAGTTTGGTAAGAAATTCACGTGGGAGTTGAAGGTAATGTTGATGGGGACACATGCTCAGGAAGCAGCCAGGATTGTTGTTGATGAGCTTGTGCTTCCGATAACACCTGATGAATTCATCATAGAAACCAAGAAACATATGGAAATACTTTTTCCGGACACTGCTGTAATGCCAGGTGAGATTTTATTGTATCCTTTACCTTTACAAATAAGAGAACTTAAATTTACGATAGTGCATACCAAAATGCCATTTGTTATCATAACAACCAGTTAAAAATTTAGCACCTAAACAAACAGTATTATTTTATTCATGTTAAAGTCTAAATTAGTATAAAGTAACATAAGATAATTTAGTCATTTTCCTATATTATTTTCTTTTTAAATAGCCATTATTTCTTATAACTTCATGTTTGTAAGTACTGCAGAGACCTACATCGGGAGATCTTATCTCTTTGCTCTTCAAATATCACTTTATGTAAACCAAAATAAACCTTATTTCCAGGTGCCAAAAAGTTGATAGAACACCTACACAAGCACAAAATACCTATGGGTCTTGCGACAAGTTCCAGCAAGGAAGGCTACGAGTTGAAAACTCAGAAACACCACCAGCAATTGTTTTCTCTTTTCCCATACAAGACTTTTGGATCCTCAGACCCTGATGTGAAGAGAGGGAAACCCTACCCTGACATATTCTTGGTTGCTGCACAGAAATTCGCTGAAAAACCACAGCCTGATCAGGTATTATTATTTAAAAAGCTTCTTACCTCTATCTATACCATCCTAAAATAAAAAACGGAAAATAATTGTTTAAAATAAAAAAATAAATAAATAGGAAAACAACTATAATCCCCAAGTACGGTAGAAATCAGATCTCCAGACGCTTAGATCCTTTACTTTACATTATATTTGGGACATGCACACATTTTGCAGTAGTTAGCATTCCATACGTGATAAGTTGCAAGCCCATCGCCGCTTATAAGAATACTAACTGGTTTCCTCACGATGTTTTCCTTCACCATTTTGAGAACGCGTTTTTAAAAATGTTGTTAAAAATAACTAATAAGTAAATCAACGAAAATGAATCGAAAAGAACCAATAGAAAAGTGAAGGGACAATATTCATTTTCTTTTAAATATATGAGTGAACTGATGGTCCTACATATATTTTTTGCTAAGTAACTAATTTGGGACTATTCTCTATTACACTACACAATAGAAAAAAAAACATCGAAATCGGATCACCAGATACGAAGACCATACATACAAAAAGAAAAAAAAATATATACATAGGTACATGTCGAAATGATATCCTCCTCTTTTTTCGTCGGTTAAAAAATATACCTAGCGACATACTCGTACATAAGTATTATTTTATAGCTACAAGTAAGTAGATATCATTAAAAGGTTTTGCATAGTAGGTAATAGGAAATTTCCTGTCTTGTTGTTGTTTTCCTGGTAAAGATTGGGTTGTGAAAAAAATCACGATAGTAGTACATTATACTGAAGTTAAAGGCAAAACTATCACAGCTAAGTAGGCGTTACAAGTTTACGAGTAATAGACGTAATAGTCGACCAATTTATAAAATGGACTTGGAGAAGTAATAATAAAAACCGGCCAAGTGCGAGTCGGACTCGCGCACGAAGGTTTCCGTACCATTATCTATAAAAAACGGGAAAAAAACACGTTTGTTGTATGGGAGCCCCAATTAAATATTAATTTTATTATCTTTTTAGTATTTGTTGTTATAGCGACAACAGAAATACATCATCTGTGAAAATTTCAATTATCTAGCTATCACGGTTCATGAGATACAGCCCTGTGACAGACAGACGGACAGACAAACAGTCAGACAGACGGACAGCGAAGTCTTAGTAATAGGGTCTCGTTTTTACCCTTTTGATACGAAACCCTAAAAAAACTACCTACCTAATTTATTTTTATTTACAGTGCCTAGTGTTCGAAGACGCAGTGAACGGGGTGAAAGCAGCAAGAGCTGCAGGGATGCAGGTTGTCATGGTGCCTGACACGCGGGTTGAGAAATCTATGACAGCCGAAGCTACTCTGGTGCTATCTAGCTTGGAGAATTTTCAACCGGAGCTGTTTGGCCTGCCTCCTTTCGATGAGTAACTTTGGAATTCAAAATGTTCCCAAATTCCATTTCAGTACTTACCTACCATATAAGTTTTTAAAGAATAATTTAAAGCTGATTGTATTACTATAGCATCTCAAGAATGCATCGACCACGTAGCCCAATAAACGCATAATGGATTAATTTCTTCAAACAAATGATTACGTCAAAACGTTGAAGTGTTCGGGTGAACGGTAAAAAATGCATTCTGATTGGCCGGTTGAATGTCACAGGCGCGTCGTGAACCACGCTCGGTGTCTTATATCAGCAGTATAAGCCTAATGTGTTGTCAGAATGTTTGCTTTGCATGAGGCGTCTATAGGCTGTGTGGTCGATGCAAGAATGAGATCTTTAAGGCCCTGTATGTCGACGATTGCTCTTTTTCGAAACGAAAAAAGAAATACTTCTGAACAAGCCACATCTCCTATTTTATAATGTATAGTATATGTGAATAAAGTTGTACCCATCTTTAATCACTTCGATAAATAATCCTACCGACCGCTGCAATGACGACAAACACACGGGGCACCATGGGCATTGGGCACATTGGGTTAGGATTCAAACATTTTGACCAGAGATCATATTTTCTTATTATTTTAATTATTTGAATTCTAGTTAATTAGCTGCTATGTAATTGTTACTTATTTATATTTTATGTACCTATCTGCTATTATAAATATGGTAACTGAATGTTACTTATTGCCATTTGCACTTAATGTAAAATGTTATCTAATCTAATAATCTCCTATTAATCGTCAGCTAAATATAGAAATCTATCAGGCAAAGGGTTAAACATCGCATCATCGCTGTCACCGCAAAATAGCAGGTCTATTGCGTAAGGACATTATTGAGCGTAATCGGCTTGAACTGTCAGAATAGATTACCATTCTGTTATGACAAGCACAAAAAGAATTCGATATCAGCGGACTTAAGCAGTAGCTTTTTTAGGGTTCCGTACCCAAAGGGTAAAAACGGGACCCTATTACTAAGACTTTGCTGTCCGTCTGTCCGTCTGTCTGTCACAGGGCTGTATCTCATGAACCGTGATAGCTATTAGACAGTTGAAATTTTCACAGATTATGTATTTCTATTGCCGCTATAACAACGAATACTAAAAACAGAATAAAATAAATATTTAAGGGGGGCTCCCATACAACAAACGTGATTTTTTGGCCGTTTTTATAGATAATGGTACGGAACACTTCGTGCGCGAGTCCGACTCGCACTTGTTTATTATATTAATAGCTTTAATAATATTGTTCGATCGGCATCACACTGGAGCTCTGGAAAGGATCATTGGAAGGATTCATTCCAATGATCAAGGATTCATTCAAAAATTGATAGGCCCAAAGCCGTGTATGTTGCCTGATTCTTCTAGGCTTGCTCGCGAGGAACAGGCGTAGCATCAACTAGCTCCTAAGAAGTTTCAAAGTGATCCTGATAATTTTATTGAAATAAATACCTCTTGTTGAGACTTGCTTCCCTATTCGTAACTATAATAAAAAAAATAGGATCACTACTAATCCCCAAGTACGGTAGACATCTTTTCATATCTCCAGACGTTCAGAGTCAGAGGCACGTCCAAACATTATATTTGGCACATGCCCACATTTTTCAGTAGTTAGTATAGGTTGCAAGCCCATCGCCGCTTATAAGAATACTAACTGGTTTCCTCACGATGTTTCCTTCACCGTTTTGAGAACATGTTTTTAATGCGCATATAAATTCTTCGAACAGAAGTATCCATTAATGCACGGCGGGATATCGAACCCACCTTCAGATTGAAAGTCGAGGTACCTCCCACTCGGCCAACACGACTTTTCTATATCTATATATATATAATAAAACAGTAGAAGAGTTCAATTCTGTACATTGAATAAAAACTAAAAAAAATACTCCTAGGGGTCTTCATACAAGTAACACAAGCCAAAAAAAAAACATTTTGAAATTTTTGTCTGTCTGTCTGTTGTCTGGCTTTCACGCAAAAACTACTGGACGGATTTTGATGAAACTTTTTTTGTTTTATAGCTATTAGTCCTCGGCAACATATAGGCTATAATTTATTTTGAAGATTGGAATACCAGATGTGAAACTGTCCCCCAGCGAAGCGGGAACGGGTCAGCTAGTATTAGTATAATGCTGTAACTACACCTTCATACCTACCTACAAGGTGACTATTGAACGCTAATGAGTGTCTGTCTGTACTGTAATTATAGGTACTTTAGTCTGTTTATGCTACAGATAAGATAACAAGATCGCCGATGATGTAATTTAACCTCGTCTTAAATTGTATTTATGTCATACAAGCAGGAAATTCTGTGTAAAACGGTGCTGTGATAAAATAAAATGTATTTTGAACGTGTTACGCATGTTTTATTTGATATGGATGGATTGATTTTGAGTAAGTTGCTTTCTTATAAACTTTTGTTCCTAACGCTATAAGCTGCCTTGAAATTGAGTCGTGCTTTTTCATCTTAAAACTTTCCATGTTGAAATTAAAATACAAGCGCGGAACCACTATTTACTGGGCACTATGGGCATGCCCACAACCCTAATAGTCTTGTGACGTCACAATTTTATTTTTTCAATTTAATGAAGTTTAATTATTAGGATTCCGTAAAACCGGACTCTATCTAAGACTCTAGTAGACCTTTTTTGAGGGCTGGATCCGCGCCTGGAAATATCTTTATCAACAAATAACTCTCATGTTTAGGAAGCTAGTGTTGATCGAATGCTTTAGTAATTGTAGTTCATAGACCTAAAGTTAACTGTAAATAGGTAGGTAGGAATGTACTTCGGTACAATCAGTTGTAGAATTTTAGGACTTTTTCGGAATTAACAAGCTATTTATTTCAGAAGTTGGGTCCGTACGTCCGTACCAAAAGCTCGCAATACGCAATCGTATAGCGTTGTCACTTTCGCATTGCGAGCAGTATTGTTTTGATATTACTTTAGGAGCTTGTGGTATGGCTACTGATGACAGTTTTGCAACAATTTGATTGCTAATCTTTATAGGTACTTAGTATGGTATAGGATTAGGTACTTATAATGTAGATACTTACTATAAAGTGATTGGATACTTGGATTGTAGGTAGGTAACTCTGTCATCATCTACTTTTGATGTTGACTTTAAGTACCTATACATTTATGGACTACCTCGTATCATCAATCAAATGCCGCATGTAGCGCTAACAACGGCTGTACCGATTTTTTTTGTTTTGTTCGTACCTAGGTAGTTACATAAAACGATAGTGTATGAAAAAAATCAGAACGTTTACCGAAAAATTGCTAAATTAGTGTAAAACTGAAAGTGCTTTTTTCTAAGGGATTACTTATGTCTTTCGCTAGTTTTTAGAGACAGTTGAAATTGTCACAGATAACAAAAAATATTTAAGTGGGCCCCCCCATCCCATACATGTTTTTTTTTCTTTTCTTTTTTTATAGATAATGTTACGGAACCCTTCGTGCGCGAGTCCGACTCGCACTTGGCCGGTTTTTGATATTATGCGTTCTGACTTCCAGACACAGAGGATCTCTACTCAATCGGTTTCCAGAAAGTCGCCTCGCGCTACGGTAAAGAGTTCACATTCGCCCTGAAATGCAAGATCATGGGCCAGCAAAGCAGAGAGTTTTCCAAAACCATTATAGATGATCTGGATCTGCCGCTCACAGTAGACGAGTTTATACAAGAGACGCGCGAGGTGTTTGATGCACTATTCCCGGATTGTACAATTATGTCGGGTAAACATAATCATTTTCTTGCTCACTACAAGGTTGCTCACTACTACAAAATGTGGGCATTTGCCACATGTAATGTTTGAAATGCTAACCTTTCAAGACGCCTTTCAAGACGTCTTCAAGGATCTGAGCGCCTGGGAGATCTGAGAGGACGTCTACCGTACTTGGAGATTACAGCATGATTGCTGTGCCCCACATTATGTGGGGACACACAGTTCACACAATCCAAGAAGAATTTGGCTAGAAAAGGAACACCGGATCTTAAATACGAGCACCTAGACCTACCTACCTACCTCGGTGCTGTGCGGCTCAAAGCTGAGACGGGTCCCACATGGCACAATCTGCTGTTCCTTGTACCTACCTATTATTGTTCTCTTTTATTAATTGTGTTGTGCTTATCGTGGACGAAATAAATGTATTTTCTTTCTTAACTACCTATGAAGTCTTTTATGCATTGCAGGAGTCAAGAAACTAATTGAACATCTTCACAAGCATAACATTCCTATCGGCTTAGCTACTAGCAGCAGTAGAGACACCTATGAGCTAAAAGTAATGAAGCATTTGGAATTGTTCGACCTCATTCCGTACAAGACTTGGGGCTCTTCCGACCCTGAGGTGAAGAAGGGGAAGCCGCATCCTGATATATTCATTGTAGCTGCGAACAAGTTTCCTGATAAACCATCTTTAGATAAGGTAACTAGGTACCTCTGTGCTGATACTGTTGGTAGGTACCTAATTGTAGCGATCATTAAAATATTTTGTCTAAAACTCGTGATTCAGAGAAACGGAAAGGAAATAAAATAAAAAGATTACGTAAAAAAGCAATTTTCCACTAAGTATAGGTGGTACCTGTAATTATAGCGGTCATAAAAATACTTTGTCTAAATTCGTGATTCAGAAAAACGAAAAAAAAGTAAAATAAAAAGTAAAAATTCAACGTAACTAATAATACTACTAATTATTTAGCTAAGCAAAGACAGTTTTGTTTTAGTAGGTACATAGATATTTATTCTCCAATAAAATGTCTCAATATCGTGATGAAACCAGTACCGTCATAAAAGCGGCAACGGGCTTGCAACCTGTCACATTATCGAATGCTAACTACGGCAAAATGCGGGCATGTCAAATGTAATTTTGGACCTGTCGTGAACATCTTAAAAGATCTCATAGCGCCTGGAGATCTAAGAGGATTTTGCAGTAGTTAGAATTCCACACGTTACAAATTGCGCATATTATTTTTTTCGAACAGATAAATCCATGCACGATTCAAACCCTTCAGAACGACATTCGGACTGAAAGTCGAGGTACATGATTACGTTCACTCGGCCTACTCAGCTGTTATTATAAAATTATTCTTTATATTATAATAAAAGTATTCTGTATTTTTACAGTGTCTTGTCTTTGAAGATTCTATCAACGGCGTTAAAGCTGCGCGCGCGGCGGGTATGCAAGTCGTGATGGTACCCGATCCAAGGTTGGACAGGTCTCTCACCACTGAAGCGACGTTAGTAATCCACTCTATGGAAGAATTTCAGCCTGAACTGTTTGGGTTGTCACCTTATGAAGAAGATTGACCTTGAATATTGTTAGCTATGTATTTTTTAATGTAACTATTATTAGGTTGGTACCTAAAACTTAGGTATAATTCAAGATATTATACACCTAAAAAATACCTGGTAGGTACCTAGTACCTACTGTGAATGGGGTTTTTCGTTGAAATTAACCAGCAATCTTACTAATATTATAAATCCGAAAGTTTCTGAAGATTTGTTTGTGGCTCAATCACGGCCAAAGGCATAACGGATTTGAATGAAACTTATGTATAGTTACATATTACATTAGTTTTTCAGTTTATGTCCTGGAATTGCTTATAGGACTCTTTTTATCCAGGAAACACGTGAGCGAAGCCGCCGGCTGTTTTTGTGAAGAGAATAAAATGACAAAATAAGTTCTTATTGGGCTTCAGCTGCTATTCCGTCATGTTCATAGTTGTTTCATAGTCCAAGGAACTTTATAGCTAGCTTGATATTACTCTGAACCCTCATTCATAGCACCTTGTAAAATGATGGTCATTGAAGATTGTGTGTTAAAATGTTGTAATTGTAAGATATAGGTAAAATGTGTGATTGAAATAAACCAAATACTAACATCAAACTTGTTTTAATACATGTCATAACAAAAATAACGAAATTCATGTACCCAGCAGTGGATAGATCTACATCTGCATCTACATGTATCCCGGCTGTATTCCGATAATGTGCTCGTGAGAAGTCGGTAAAAAATATAAAATCAATACCTATAACGCCATCTGTTGAGACATATTTGAACTAGTGTTTTTTTCTTGGAGATGGGACTCTCTCGGCCATAGCTAAAACCTAACTAAAGTCTGAGACGACTCACGCTCAAGTAGAATATCAGAATACGAGTCTGTTTATGATTAAATTCAAATTCAAATCATTATACTTGACTAGTTGGCATTACACATAGGTAATATCTCGTTTGGACATTCTAACAATTATAGTTTTGAGATAGAATTTAGGATTTGTATATTTAAATTAGTTTGTGCAAATGCAAACAGCTTTTTAGAAAATAAAGCATAAGGAAATAACAAACAACAATTCGAATTATAAAACACTTATCTACTAAAATAAGTTAAATTCACAAAAATACTGTAAACACATAAAAGTAGTATTCTTTTGGATTTAATGTGATCAAAACAATCTTATACACCTAAATAAATAAAGTGTAATGCTTACAAATCGACTTATTGTTAGTAGGTAACGCTTATGTACTAAGTACAATCTGTATTGTATATTAGTACATCTATACTATTGTATAAAACAATAAGGACATAATAAAATAGCTTTTTAGCATCTATAAGTGGACATTTTATACAGCGCCATCTGGCCCCAACGTAAGCAAAGCTTATAGTATCAGAATACAATAAAAAGTAGGTACTATTTTGACATCTAGCTAATGGGTAGTTCTTTGGACTCGCTTAATGCAAAAAAAGATCTGTATTCTGAAATCTGGTCTCATTTGAAAATTGAGGTGTAGTAAATTTCCCCGATTCATCTTCAAGAAAGTATTACCTTCTTCACAGGTACTTACTGCTTAAGTGTTGCCAGGATATTTTAAATAATAAATAAATATTGGTGGACATTATCTCACAGCGCCATCTAGCCCCAAAGCTTGTAATAAGGGAACTAGATAACTGATGGAATACTTATATATCCTTTTTTTTTGTAAATTCATACATATGATACATTATAACACCCAGAATGTATATAAGACAAACATTCCTCACACAAATATTTGCTCTGGGTGGGCTTATATTCCAATTGGATTTGTACACCATCCTCGATATCTCTTGCAATGCTATTGATCATATGGAGGTAGTCCAAAAACTTCCGGTATAAACTTGTCCAAAGAGTCAAGAACAAGGGTAGCACTAGTTAACTGAGACTCATCAATACGGGGGTCAGGCACAACTACAACTTGCATGTTTGCTGCATTCGCTGCTTTTAAGCCATTTACAGCATCTTCAAAGACTAGGCACTGAAATAATAGAATAGTTGAGTTAGTAAAATAAAACATTACAATCTAATATAGAAAATTAATCCCTATTTCCCTTGGTCACTTCATAATTTGACGATGACTGAACCTAATTGGATAATAACTTTTTTGTTGTGTTCGTTATTCTCAGGAAAAGGTTTGTATGAAGGAAAATTTTAGAAAATCTAGCAAAATGCATGAACTGAAAGTTATTTTTTCTATGGGATTACTGTGATCTGACAGGACAATGTCTGTCGGGAGTTAGATGTTCTATCGTATGAAGCTCTCAGTATTGGTCACGCACACAAAAGCACATGTCTATACACATTACAACTCAAATTCAAATTTAAAAATCATTTATGTCAATAAAATCACAAGGATCACTTTGAAACGTCTTAGGAACTAGGTGAAGCTACGCCGATTCCACGCGACCAAGCCTAGAAGAATCAGGCAACAAAAACGGCTTGGGGTCTACCTTTTTTTTAATGATCCTTTTCTTAAAGCTATGTAGAGCTCCAGTGTGATGCCAATCGAACAAGGTGAAGGCTCAAACAAGAATAATTATTAAAAGTACTACTCAAGTACGTCAACAATAAAAAATAATAATAATAACAATAACTAAAGAACTGCTCAACCACCTTCGTGAGGTAAAACAACTGTGGTTGGTCTTAATTGTGTGTAGATTGACATTGATATTGTTTGTGTGTGCGTAGGCAGAGTATCAGACATGCACACAAAAGTGTGTGTCAATACACATCATAAATACAAGTGCTGTGCCCCCGGCCTTCATGCGAAACAGCTATGCTTTTTAAATTAAGAAGGCTTACATTTTCTGGTTTGGGATTATCAGGAAATCTTGAAGCGCATACTAAAAATATAGCAGGATCGGGTTTTCCCTTAGTGACTTCAGGGTCAGTGGAACCCATTACTAGGTGACTAAAATGTTTGAGAAACTCCCTATGGTTCTGCATCTTCAATTGCACACTGTCTTGGCTCGAGCTTGTGGCAAGTGCTATTCGAACTCCTTTGTTATGGAGGTGCTGTACTAGTTTTTGTGCTCCTGAAATATAAAAAAAAATAGGATCACAACTGTAATTCTAAAGTACAGTAGACAGCTACTCAGATCTCCAGGCACTCCTTGTAAATGTCTAAAGGGGGAGGGAGAGGGACGTCCAAAATTGAATTAGGCACATGCCCACATTTTCCAGTAGCTAGCATTCTTATGCCAACTGCCAAGTGGCAAGCCCATGGCTTATATGAATACTAACTGACCATATGACTTTCTTTCACTGTTCAGGTGCTCTTGGTAAATGCAATAACAAGTTAAGAAATCATTAAAATGATTGAGTAAGTGAAGTACAAAAAGGTTGGATGGAATACCTGGCATTAATTTCACAGTGGGGAACAGCTCTTCATAAACAGTACCACATTGTGACATGAACTCTTCTCTTGTAACAGGTAGTTCAAGGGTTTGTATTATTTTGTCGGCACATTCCTGACCGTGGAAGCCCAACAAACTGGACTTCAGGTCCCAGGTGAACTGTTTGCCATAATTAGCACAAACTCTTGTAAATGCCTCGGTGTAAAGCACTTCTGAGTCTGTAACAACATAAACAATTAATACATAAGACACAGCATTTTACTAATAAAAAAATAAAACACGTTAAACAATGGCTTATTCTGGTATGCCTGTGTAAAGTACCTCTGAGGCTCTGAGTCTGTAACAAGTAACAAAACAAACTATATTTTTCAAGAGAAATTAAATATTATGCAATTTAAATAGCAAAATCTCACCTAATAATAAACCGTCTAGGTCGAACAGCACATGTGTAACTTTATTGAATTGCATAATTAATTCATTGGTTAAAAATGTATGGAAATGTTTATCTTTACTTATTTATTTGCGGCACGGCATGCCCAAAAACGTAGTGGTTATCAATGCTCTCTCTTTGGTGGTTAAATTCTCTTTGCCAAAGAGCATTTAAAAGTAGTGGGTATGCCAATGTCATGGATGGCAGATGGCAGCATGGCAGGCATGGCATGGCCACAGAAGACAGAACGATCTTATGTCAAGATCGCAAGTCACCGCAGGAGTGAAAGATGTAAAAAATAATCATTTTTAATCTTTTATTTTTTTAAATAAATCGATTTTTAATATATCGATTATGTAAATTTTACGTGTAAATAGTTTTTCGTAAACTAGAGCGATTTTTTCCCAATTGGGACTACTTTAGGTACACTGTGGGTGCCCGGGTGCCTCTAATGGATGTTATTGTCATGCCATGACCACAGACATCAAAATCAAAATGTCCTGACGGCAGACGGGGGTAGGGGCTGTTCGTGACTGTGACACACAACCTTTTTAGGGTGGTTTCGTAGTCTACAAGAAACCCTTATAGTTTCGTCATGTCCGTCCGTAGCCTAGCTCAGAGACTATTATAGTGCTAAAAAATATAGTTAAAAAAAACTAAAAACACACGCTTTTATTGCTAATCGAACTAAAAACTAGAAAATAATTTTTGATGACAAAGTGTTTAATATAACTGTAGTAGAAGATGAAACAATCAATCATATTGAATCACCTCAAAACAAAATTAAAGTAAAATTTAAGTTATTAACACAATAATTCAATTCAGAGTAAAAAGAGTAGAGTATAAACTATAAAGACAGAGAGAGTGCTGCCAACTCGAATTTTAAAAATGAAGAAGGCAGATTAGAAAATGACATACATAGATTTACGTACTGTTTTCTGAATGAAATGAAAAGGGTGGGTTAAATGTGATACTGATGTTATTTAAATAAACTTACATAGACTATTCACAATAATAAAGTAAAGGAATATTTACATTACCTAATTCTTTCTTACACTCACTTCTTACGTCGTAAGTTATTCACAGTCAAAGTTAGTTTGGGAATAAATGCGTATTTTTTCACGATTTTTTTCCCACCCGCCAATCTTTAACCACAACTAAATACTTCCCGTTTTGTCAATTTTAGATATGAATAATTAATAAATAAATATCGCCTATAACAAAACGATAGATAAATGCTCTTTTGTATACGTTTTAATTATTTTTTCATGTTATACCGTTTATTTTTAAATGATAAAATGGCCACAACCAACGCTCTCACCTTATCGCATCAATGAGAAGAATTGAGAATACACGCAACGGTTTACTCAAGGAGGACAGTTTAGCGTGTACCTACTATAAAATGGGGGCATGTGGTAAATCTAAATGTAATCTGTGGACGTGCACCTCACTACCATAAATACCTAACTAAGGATTAAGTTTTTTTACGCGCTCCTTTTATTTCTGCCACACACGAAGATTACATTGCTAAAGTAATTTAACAAGGCGTTTCACAAAAATCACAATGCTTTTATAATCCGACTCTACCATTTTCGATAAGCTAAGGCGCCGTGTTGCGGAACGTGTGTAGAACGGTACCTACGATACGAGGTGATTGGCGTTGTGTGGTGTAGTTACCAGTATACTGATTGTGAATGGCTGGCTATAGTGTATATCTGTCTACCTACTTGGTAAAGATACCTACCTTGGTAATCGTATGTACTTAATATACAATACTACTTATCTACCTATGCTTATGATAAAGTAATGGTGTGTTTATCACAGGGCCCAAGATGCGATATCCGGCTTCCCTTTCCGTGAGACCTTCTGTCTGACCCTGTCTGACCCGATGCCCTTAGTACCTAGTTAAGTCTACCTGACTGATTAGAGATAGGTAGGTAATGTAGGTATAAGGTCGTTTTCTTGTTCCTCTCGCTCGACCTATTTAATAATAGAAGTGGAACTAGAGTTGTTCATTAATTCAATTATGCAAAGTACGATACAAAGTATGACTAGACTCATTAATTTCCTCCCCATCAAGTCTACAAACTTACTAAGGGCGGATTTGATTATAATTATCTGCATTTAGGTACTTATTTATATGAGTTCGAATATTTGATATGTACGTTAGGTACCTACTTAAATATTTATTTCCAAAGTAAATACTCGTATTTACGATTTTAATTATAACTAGGGCAAAGCGCGTTTCGAACCATACTCGCCGAGTTATAATTGGTGTGAATGTGTATAACTACGTTGGGAACCACCGCAAACACCTAGGGGCATACTTTACCTATTACCTACCTACTAGGTATACTTTGTCAACATCTATTCTATAACTAGTTGTCTGACATTTCCGTGAAACACCTCCAAGGTACATCATCAGATCAGCGCACTGTCACCATAATATTTTAGGAATTATCACCGGAACTTGATAGATGGGTATGCAAATTTTTAACACAATCGTACCTATGACTATTAATAGGTCGAAATTGCCTTGCATGATTTGTTCCAAATATAAAAACTAACAAGTGAATTAAAATAAAAAAAATCGCCCAAGTGCGAGTCGGACTCACGCACGCAGTGTTCCGTATCATTATCAATAAAAAAACGAAAAAAAAACACGTTTCTTGTATGGGAGCCTCACCTAAATATTTACTTTATTCTGTTTTTAGTATTTGTTTTTATAGCGGCAACAGAAGTACATCATCTGTGAAAATTTCAGCTGTCTAGCTATCACGGTTCATGAGATACAGCCCTGTGACAGACAGACGGACAGCGAAGTCTTAGTAATAGGGGCTCGTTTTTACCTTTTGGGTACGGAAACCTAAAAAAGCTTGTAAGTAGGTACAAAAATTTCCGGGCTGAACTTTAATATGGGAGTTGATGTGCTAGTTAGCGACCTGTCATTTCTTAACAGCCATCATAGAGCATGCGTTAGTGGAGTGCACATAAGTAATTGAAAGTCAATTAATATAAACTTCGCCTTGGACTATTTCGTAGCCCTTAGACAGATACTTATTCCTTATCGTTGAATTTATTGGGTCAATTATCTAACGTTTCGTTCAAGAAAGTCGGACAAGGATCTACTAGTATCTATCTGGGTAGATTCTAATGAGTGTCACCCTCTTAGACTACGCGAGAAAATATTATTTTGCCTTTATGTTTAACAGTGAGATTTCCTTATTTACAATTACCTAATACATAGGTACAGGTGAATAGTTTTAATTTCATGGAAAAACTACTCATCTCTTAAAGATGAAATTCATAATGGAACCACCCAAAACTCATCCTCTATTTAGGTATACTATCGTACAAGGTATAATTGACAACAATTGAAATTAATTGTCAATTTTTTAAAGTCCTATAGAATAACAATATTATTATACCAATATAATAATAAGAGACAATTCTCTAGTTAGTCGGACACAATCAGAGTTCTAACAATGCGGATCTACCTCAAGGCAGATTAGATTCTCGGCGGACGTAATCATCCCAAGACTGCTCGATATCCGATGCAGTATATTAATTTGTGGATGTAGAGCGTGAAATAAAGCATTCAGTCAAAGCAAAAAGTAAGTAGGTATATAGGGGCGCAACGTGCTGGCTGCTTCTCAGTCGGTAGCGAAGAGCCCTGCGCGCCAGGCGACCGCCCCGCCAAGTAGCTATCTATCGACTAACTTGAGAACTTGATAAAATTTCAGTGTAATGTTAGTAAACAAAAAGTGCATAAATAAAAACAGACGAGAGTTCCCGTTGTCAGTTTAGTTGTGGACCAAATTTGGTCAACATGTCTGTTCCGGGAGTTTTTCTATTTTCACACTATGTGGAAAGCTTTTGGGTGAGTTTATGAATTAGAACTTTTTTATTGCGATTCTTTTTATGAAATGCGATTATAAAATGGTAGAGCAATTTATTTTTAATTAAGATTAGCGAGTAATTGCACTATTCAGATAGTTTTTGCACTTTTGTAATGGAAATATAGCCACAAGTTAACAAGACATGGGGCCTAGGCACATTAATATACTTAGATACCTAGTTACCGAGGTAACCTGTTTATTAATAGATTATATTTAAAAAAGAATCGGTTTATTTTTAGAATGGTTTAGTTAAAGTTTCCCGTGCAATACCGGACTTGAAGACACGTAAGTGTAAAGAGTTACGCCCGCAAGAACAATACATTATTCAGACACATTTCTTGCGAATTATGAAGCGCTCAGCTTGCGTGTTTTGGAGGAGTTAATTTAAAAAGTTCTTACAGTGCGAATGACGCGAAAAAAGTTTTAAATTGTTGTATGTTAAAGCTGACCTATTCGACGCGAGTAGAATAAAAAGTAATTGATCGCCAGTTTTCTGTGTAGCGACTGAAAAAAGGAAGCTACCGGCTTCCAACGCGTAATGGGTATGGGCCACCTACACTCGCGTTAAAAGTAATCTTTATCAACATTTTTGCAGACATGTATCTAGTATCAATTAAGTAAACTTAGCAGTTCATCCGTAACATCGTAATGGTTGAATTGTTTTCATAAAGTTCACTACATCCTTCGTGTAGTTGATGGTTTGTTGACTGTGACCTTTCTCTACCCCTTATGAAGAAAACAATTCATTAGCCAACATATTTAAAGAAATACTAATAAAAGTTTCCTTTGTTCCACAAACATCTAGGTACTCTGCCTTCCTCTTCATAATAAAATGTTTTTGATACTAGAGTATTACTTACCTTTGATATTAGAGCATTACCTAAGTACTTATATACCTACTTATGGGTAATTATTACCTAGCTACACCATAAAATAAAGCGCGGCTAAGCACGGATCACGCACAGTTTAGTTTAGTAGTGAAATAACCATTTCGAAGCTCCATAAATTTACGGATCTCTGTATCGAAGAAAATGCGTGAAATTTTAAATAACACTCAACTATGAAATTAAATTAAATAGTTCCTTTGCTCGTAGTATGGTGCTTGTATTTGCAATAACTTTAATAATGAATAGGTACCCATACCCAACATAGTAACTCCTAGAATTGAAATTATCGTAGTTGGTAATAATTTTAAATAGCAATACGGCTTAATAACGTGGTAATTAGCCGTATTTCTATTTAAAATAGTAACTACAACAAAAAAAGAATTAACAAAATCAGTCCAGCGGATCACGCGTGATGCTATGACCAAGGGAAATAGGGATTCATTTTTATATAAAAGATGATACAACTGAACTATTGAACTAATGCACCCAAGTGAGCCAGACACTACTATTACTGAGGCCTGAGACCAAGAACCTGTACCATCACGTTCACAGAAATAAAGTTTAGAACACATTCGAGTGTAAAATGCCGATTTGTGGACTTTTTGTCTACTATTGATATTGACTGTTAAGTTTTGAGTCTAAATTCTTGTTTATCACATTTCTCGTCTGGCGCATGGGATGCGTTGAGCTAAGCGTTTTAAAATGTAGCAGACGGAACTTCTAAACTAAATTAAGAATTTAAAATTTAGGTAAGGGCCTCATCTTGCGGTTTTGCCCTGGCCTCAACTACAGGGTACTGCCCCTGGGTACTGGGGGGTTGCCTTTCGGCGGTGCTACCTTGAACTACTTATTCTACTTAACTAAATTTTTATGTACTTTGTTTTATATTTATATACGAGTATATATATATATTTTGTGTTATTTTTAGGGTTCCGTACCCAAAGGGTAAAATGGGACCCTATTGTCTGTCTGTCTGTCCGTCTGTCTGTCACAGGGCTGTATCTCATGAACCGTGATAGCTAGACAGTTGAAATTTTCACAGATTATGTATTTCTTTTGCTGCTATAACAACAAATACTAAAACCAAAATAAAATAAATATTTAAGTGGGGCTCCCATACAACGGCTTTTTTTACGTTTTTTATAGATAATGGTACGGAATCCTTCGTGCGTGAGTTAAAATCCTGTAGTTAATAGCAACGCTACAGTTTATAGATGAGGCAATAATAATGCGAATTAACTGAAACCAATGTGAAAATTTATTTACATCGTGACATTGAGTTTTTCAAATTAGGTCGCTGATAAGTTTTTTTGGTGGTAATTCGATCAAGGAGTGTAGTTGAACATTCAGTTTCAGTTTAGTCTTGATACACCCTGTATGTTTACCACGTACAGTCGTTTTCAGGAGTTGCGTGAGAGTGCCTAACCGAAACGATGAATATTCTATAAGTACCTACACACTTTGTAAATTATATAAATATTAATTTTCTATCGGTCACTAACTTCAGCATCTGATTCAAGGTTGATTTTTTGCTTACCTGTACCTAAAGAATAATTGCCAATAGTTTTATGGTGTTAGTGGTTCAACAGAGCAAATTTTTTGTCGACACACCTACATAAGCGCTCATAGTAAGTAGGTGTGTGGTGAATATAGTGTCTACATACAATATTGTATTTACTAGTTATTTAACTTCCTTGGACACATAAGAACCTGCTTACCTGCAGAGTAAAATATTTAACTTAGGTGAAAAGAAGGTAACTTCTAGTGTCCGTCCGAAATTGGTTGCTATTGCATAATGAAATATATGTAGTGTATTTATTTTTTTTACACATTTATTTGCATATTCTATTTATACCGACAGTTCATTATAGTTGAATGAAATAAAAATACAGTCATTATAGTACGTTACAAATATATGCCATCAAAAAAGCTTCTATGTCTGCTAGAAGTGCCTTAAACTTTTGATGATCGGTCAGTCAGTCAGTCAGTCAGTCAGTCAGTGAGTGAGTGAGTGACAAAATAGGAAACTTTGACTAGTTATAATTCTTAAACTACTGGTTCAAATTGAATGAAATTTGAAATGAATTTATAATGAACGTGTTTATATAGTGACTGCTTGGTTACTGAAAATTCAGGCTTCTAGTTTTATCCACAACGAAGAGGGGGTCGAAAATGGCCTGAACTGCTTCGAGAAAAGCATGGTACAGCCGTGCCGCTTTATTGCTTGACTTGGCGAGATTTATTTTATTCATGAACACTCGAGTTTTGAAACCGAAACTAAGGTCGAAACTAGATTTCTTGACCGAAATCGAACTTTCGGTCGATCACTAGTAACTTCTAATTTTAAGTAAATAAATAACATCCAACAGTTCAACTCGGTGACTTATTGTTTTTGATGTAGCTTGTAGGTATTTAAATCGATTAGGTACCTTTTCTGAACTGAGTGCCTGGAGATCTGAGAGGATGCAGAGATGATTTGTTTTTGAGTAAATCGCGGTCAGACAACAATTTGCACACAAAAACCCATGCAAAACAATTTTATGTTAGTTTCTTTCATCTTTGCCAAATTAGTGGAATGATAAAGTAGCAATAAAAGGAAATAGCCATCTTGCGTAAAAGAAATGAATTTAACTAAATGTAGTTCTTAATTTGAAAAACTACGCGTATAAATTAAAAAAAAAAAACAGAATGAAACAGTTGTTTAGAACATTCATTCACAAAGGCCTAATGACTGCTGAGACTAACTAACTACTGATAAGTGTGCTATAAAAACTAACAGATAAACGAATTATTATAAGCGTGAAACTCAGCGTTTCGGCTAATGACCGGATGACAATCGTCAGCTATAAATACTTGTACTTAGATGTAAGTAGGTACCTACCTAATTATAAATTTAGGAACGATGTGTTCTGGAACGTGTATAGTAAAGAGACTTACTAAACACAATAGGAGTAGCTAACAACATAACTTTTGTTCTACGATTTTTTTTTGAAAATATACCTACTACCGTACCTACTACCTAAGCAAAAAACCTTAATTTTGATGAATGTCGTTAATCTTCGAATAAGTATCTAAATCAGATCCCCACCTTAATGATGTAGGATAGGGATATTTTTTTTTACAATTTTTTCATATATATTATATATAGGTATATGTACCTTCCGACAAATTGGACTTAATAGTCAGATGTTTTTTTTTTTAAGTTTTATTGTACAACATCAACATCATCCATTGATTTATGTAAGAAATTTACAAAATAAAACTTTTCAGAAGAGGCAAAAACTAACAATTAAAATTCTTATTTCCTGAACTTTTCAAACATAGTATAAAATATAACTATAGATTTTGACACTATAGTTATGTCTACTAATCACGATAGTTTGAAAAATAATAGTATAAAATAAATACTCTTTTAAAGTCAAAACTGGAAAGACCAAGTTCTTTATAAATAGTCCACTATGTTTCACAAATTATATAGGAAAGTATGAGAATGTAGCTTCAGTTTAAAGAACAGGTTTAATGTAAATTCAAAGCTACAAAAGGGTTGATACAGGTTTGATTCAGTTGAACAAGGTCGTCTCCATACAATTTTGATAAAGAAATTCCCTATCTCATTTTCATTCCATACAATCAAAGTTTTTATTCAACACCGATTATCTCTCTAGATTCTATGAACAGAATTACTATGAATAGGTATAACGAATAAAGAAACATACATTTTTGTATACCCTAGACCCTAGTGTGCACCAATAAAATCAACTATTCAACTACTGATCAGCATAAACGTTTCTTTTTTGTTACATTTTGATACCAGTAACCGAAGCTTTATCTGTTGGTGAACAGTGGCCTTAGTAGGTAACTCGTAAGTTTCCCTGTCTGGCTGGGCATTGATTTTGTGAAAGGAGCTGCCAGACGAGCTTTTGTTATATATCTAGACTTGTGTGGAATATTAGGGAAGGGACGAGAACGCGACGAAGCCGCACAAACCGATATTCGGACAACCCCTCATTTACAGAAGAGACAGAGACCATTACAATTGTATCCTTTAGCTATATAGTGGGGGTTTTATAGGTAGATATTTTATCTGATTGGGGATTGGGGCCGACTTTTGCTGCGAAAAACGCTTTAAGATATTTATGATAAATGACCATAAAATACCGTTATAAATATTCGTTGTTATTTATTTTGAAGCACAATCTCGAGTAACATAAATGGCCTGAAACAATAACCATTTGAAAAATAGCTATATTATAGATGTCATAGTCAACAAATAGTCATCTAGGCTAGGTAACAACCTTATTGGAAATGCGCCATGCTTGTCTAGTCAAGCGATGTCAACTTCAAGGACCCAAGATTATGTAATATCTTAGGCACATGCTACCTTAGGCCGAAAATGCAGCCAGCACAATATTTAAAAAAAAAATTGTGTGTGTCAGCTCCGACGCACGACTGGAGTTTACCAGATCGTGCGTAGAGCGTACCCCCACTATAAGATGTTTTGCCATCAGTAAGAGTGAGAGAAAGCATTTTAAAGTATAGGACAAAGTAAGGGTAGGTACACACTACCCACGATCTAGCTGCACTGCTCACACCAAATTAGAAAGTTGCGCACCAAAAACGTAACGAGGTCATGCGTTCAGTAGATTTTACTACTCACATTTTTTTCATACCGGGCGCCTTATATCAAAAACCGATTCTTAAGGAGTAAACTCCAAAAAGATGTTTTGTTGTACCTATTTGTGCTATAGTCATTCTGTTCTGAGACAACACATCATAATCTAGAAGAAACCAATAGCGGTCCTAACAAATCAATAAGTATAAAAAAAATCGCGTTCTCATAAAAACGCGAGATTTGAACTTCGTGCTTATACATTTTGTTTGTATCATTTTCGCTATCGGCCTCCCACACTTGCCACAACTGGTCGGCTAAAACTACCCCATTAGCATGGTAATGTACTGCCGCCGCCGGCCGCCCGGCTGGCTCGTAAACCATCCATGAGTGTCGCCGACTGCGGGAATTATGAAGTTGCTAGATTCATCTCAAATGTCGTTCATAAAAATCGCTAGTTTTATCTATTCGGAAGTCTATTTTACAACTAACCGTACAATATATTCTTTTTTCAAACATAGATCCTAATTCTATTCCATTTCCGCTTGACATTATTTTTTTGGACAATCTTTATTGGAAACTAACACATTGTGTACTCGTATCTCTCGTATTTTATAGGTAATCGTAAATATTTTTTATTAGCTTCTTCGTTCGCACAATATTCATGTTCATTAGCACGAAATTTAGCACTTTCTGTGCTAAATTTCGTTCTAATTAATAACCGTGTTTGATACTTCGGTTTAGTTTAGGTACACTTGGTAAGTACCTATTCAAATCAAGAGGATCCATGATACTTGCTTACGAGAAACAGACGTTATATATTATTTATGTATGGATGCTATTAAAAAGATTGACGGATTGTGCTAAAACCGAATAAGCTGGCAATAATTGACGATACGAAAATTCACAGTCTTTATGACCCGCCTAGGACCGAGCCTCAGTCAAGGGCATAGTAATTGTTTGAATATGCACATATCAATTAATTGGACTTGTAATCGACTAACGCTTATGCTCTGGGGACTGATTCAAACTCTACCTAACTTACCAACTAAAATAATTTTATAAAAAATACAGCACTACCAGACGTGTATTGTGTAAATTAAATAAATAATGAAACGCATAATACATGTATGCTTTGATGTTAATTCTAAATAGGAAAAAAATATTGTTTGCAACTTTTACAAAAAAATATAAAGTAAAAGTTGTTAATTGCTTTTATGTGCTCCCGTAATACACTTGCATTGTAGGTAGGTATATTATCCAAGAATTAAATAAAAACCGGCCAAGTGCGAGACGGACTCGCGCACGAAGGGTTCCGTATTATCTATAAAAAACGGCAAAAAACGCGTTTGTTGTATAGGAGCCCCACTCAAATATTTATTTTATTGTTTTTAGTATTTGTTGTTATAGCGGCAACAGAAATACATCATCTGTGAAAATTTCAACTGTCTAGCTGTTACGGTTCATGAGATACAGCTCTGTGACAGACAGACGGACAGACAGACAGCGAAGTCTTAGTAATAGGGTCCCATTTTTACACTTTGGGTACGGAACCCTAAAAATTTTAGTAGTTAGTGGTAGCGCCTATTTGATATTATACACAGTTGGTTGTAATTTGGGAACAAGTCGCTAAGAAAAATAAATGCTATTATTGTTATCATGTCGGAACTAATGTATACATACATTTTTCTTAGATTCGCTTGCATGTTCCTAGTTTTCTCCGCGATCGTTCCACATGATACCTTACAAAACCAGTGTCTTGATGAAACGTTCTCGCTTGATACTGTGGCATCGACTACACTCTTTTTGCACACGCTGTCGCCCGCGTCCTTTCTTCTATTTTCAATCCGGATCTGAGGGGCGAGTTGCAGACCTACTTTTATTTATTGGGAATTCGAAGGATGGGTTCAGTATTGTTCTTTTAATTGATTTCTACAGAATCCGAACGGACGAAATTACTTATAACAAAAAGTTGAATCAAAGTCTTAAATTAACTTAGTAGTGGTATTACCATATACGTCCCAAGTAGGTACGTACTTAGGTACCACGATTATAACAAAAATCAAAGTAATAATAAGCATAGTTCTCCTATAGGCGTATCAACTACAGCGTTATCTAATCAAACGCTTACTTTAGGAATTTGAAACTGCTACGCCACGTCTACGCGGTAAGCTTATCGAAAGCTCTTAAGGGGCTGTATGTCGACGATTGCTCTTTTTCGAAACGAAAAAAGAAATACTTCTGAACAAGCCACATCTACTATTTTTATAAGTATATTACTTCAGGTTCCTACCTAGATTTCTATTAAGCTGAAAACATAATAGCAGAAACTTTTCACGATAAAGGTATTATTTCAAAATGATACGTTTTAGAATTTATGATCGAAATATTTTGATACCTACTATTAAAATCAACTTGTGATTTATTGTTAAAGATAGGTAATATGTAGATCTAGATTTCCATTAGAATAGATTTTTGATAAGTAATTATACATAATTTATATCATTAATTTATTCGAAAAGCTAAGGCGGACAACGCGCTACGTGTGTTTGTCGTCATTGCAGAGGTCGGTAGGATTATTTATCGAAGTGATTAAAGATGGGTACATCTTTATTCACATATACTATACATTATAAAATAGGAGATGTGGCTTGTTCAGAAGTATTAATTTTTTCGTTTCGAACAAAAACAATCGTCGACTGGGAGCGCCTTAAGTACTCATATTAACTTCTACTTCATTTTGTTAACTTGTATGTGTGTGCACTGGTGTAATACTTTCAACAAATATAGAATGAGATTATATTTTAGGGTTCGTTGAAACAGCCCAATCAATTACCCCTTACTGTTGTACACGATTTTAATTAATTCCGCTTACTCATCCTTCATGATCAGATACAATAAATTGGCGCTTAAAAGAAGATAGTTTATAAACAAAGTTATGATGGCCAGTACCATTTCAGTACTGATGCGGATCGATAGTAGGGTATAAATAAATCACCTTCAAAATTATTGACTCAGTGTTATAATAAACCCTCCGGGCGTGGTGTAGCGTAGGTCAGGCACGCCGCTGATACGTGCGGCACAGGCAAAATATGATACGAGGTTGGTCTCAAATACTTTTTGTTCCAATATCGCGTCTCAGTGTGGAAGTTGTATGGAGGGAAGCAGACGTATGCATAATGTTATAGTGACACATATCCGATGCGTGGAACCGGGCGGCCTTCAGGGAACAAAACGAATCGCACGAAAGTCTCTGCTCGCTTGCAGACTGTCCGGAGCACCGTGTACTACCCAACAGATTTTTATAGAAATAACCATTTTCCGTGGCTATCTCATTGACATTTATTTTAAATCTATATGAGATATCCCCATTATTATACCTGGTGTAGGTAATAATGCACGCAAGTGTAAATACAAGTTTTACCTATGTTTAATATTCACATAAAACTAGTCCTAATCCTACACCTGGACCCAAACAACAACCAGACAATGTTAACATTATGAGAGATGAAGGTTCGATCCCTGCGTCTCAGTGTCTATCCCTCGTATTCAAGAACGACACTATGAGAACACGCACCCACAGTGGACGAAATCTTTTATCATAAAAATCACTTTATGTGTTAAGCGGCACTATGGCGCACGCTACCGTGTGCCTTTAGAGCTCAACTTTGGCTAGAGGCACACGAAATGTGCCTCTAGTCACACTATGCAGTGTCGCACAACACATAAAGTGATTTTTATGAAAATCGATTTCGTCCACTGTGGGTGCGTGTTCTCATAGTGTCGTTCTTGAATACGAGGGTATATCTATCTGATTGATACATTTTTCAGTTAAATCGAGTCGGTCAGTAGGTACGATTGAGTGTGCATCGGAGATGGACGAATGATTATAGCGATCAACTTTCGCATGCATTGTATTTATAAGTTTTCTTGTGACGACACTAAGGTTCCATTCAGCTCATCGTCATTTAGAAGCCAGCTCATTAGTCACGGTGATGATTAGCAGGTGTTACTCTGTTTTTGTTGGCTATGCTGTTGCTGTTCCAGTGCTTTTTGCGCGATTTCTTCGCTCCCCTCTCGATATAATGTAAGTTCAAGGCCGATATTACGTGCTGCGATACATTGTAAGGATAATGTATGTAGGTACATTGTAGGTACAGGCTGTAGGTATGACTTGACACGGGCGAACAAGTTTTACCTCTTCTTCGTTTAGATTTATACGCTGATTCTTGAGAATTTGTTAGTAATGTGAAATGTAAAAAACAATTTTTCTTTGCGCTTAAATATATATTATTGAGAACGACTGCACCAAATCAGATAGTTCTATTTTGTTTTGTTCGTTGTTGTCAGGACAGTGTTCTTATGAAAGAAAATTTAGGAAAATACATCGTAATATGGTAAAATTCAAAAAAAATTAAAGTGCCTTTACCTATGGGATTATTGAAATTTGACAGGAAAACGTCTGTGGGGACAGCTATTTATAAAGCGTGACTGATAAAGAGCCATTTGGCGATTTTTTTTTAAAGAACTTTGATACCTACGAAGTCTGTTGAAGCATTCGTTATATTGAATCATATTATTTTAATTGCAGTATTTTGAGACAACTAAACTGGATACTGACTCCTTTAATTGCATAGCGACCAAAAGCCCAGCCCAGTTAATTAGCATCTATTTTATTTTTATAAAAAGCTTAAGACTACTATCAATTTAATAGCTGTCGTATTATAAAATACGAGTTCAAATGAAGACATAATCGTCTCATATCTTTTTAAAGCGTTCAATCATCCCAGAAAAAATACGGTAGTTGGTACCTACTTCTGGTATAATAGTCGGAAGATACACGTGGACGGAGTTCGTCTACCTATCTATTTACGCATAACTGCTCGTAATTATTGTTTTTATTAAAGTTCACTAGGTACTTACATTATTAATTAAAAATTATCTAATTATGATGACTGGATGGGAATGAGGACGAGATTACTGAAATTGGTGGTATAGTTTTACATATTGCAATTAAAACTACATTTTAACTAGCTATTGCCCGTTACCTGGATAAGAAGTATACTTTATGCTACTCCAGGACATAGGATATGTACTATATGTACCTACCAGTACCCAGGTATATTATAATTTTCATCCAAATCTGTTTGGGAGTGACTGAGCCACACACATCCAAATATAAGTACAAAAATTCTCACAAACTTTAGGATTTATAATATTACTAGCTGCTCGCCCGGCTTCGTACGGGTGGTACCTGGATAAAAAGTAGCCTATGTGTTATTCTGATGTATAAGCTATATTATTGTAAAGTTTAATTTTAATCCGTTTAGTAGTTTTTGCGTGAAAGAGTAACAAACACACACACCCACTCACTCACTCACAAACTTTCTCATTTATAATATTAGTAGGATCTACTAAAACAAACAACAAAAAAATCCAATTAGGCCCGTTTGTATAGAACCAATCAAGCGAATCAAAGACGCTTAAAAACGTGATATACGTATCCCGTTTCAGACAGATTCCCAGACAGGTATTCTTAGAACTTGTTCCAAATTAGAAACAGGGACCTTGAGAACTTCAAAGTGCGCATTTGAATTAGCTTTGTTTGACACCGATTCGAGATTCAGTCGCTTTTGTTTGATCGCTCGAGTAATTTGAAAAAACTCGACGCGGATTAAGACTGCGAAGCGCACTAAACCCGCAAGGTAAGTTGGCTTAAGGCTCAAAATTGTCCCATTCCCGACGATTAGCGAGAAGCGAGTAGAGCTAGAAACTAGAAACGAGTTGACAAGCAAGAAGAAGCGAGGCGAGTTTTGGCGAGTTTAGTGAGTTCTCGCTGGCAGTGTAAACAGTCAGCGATCAACTATTAATATACTCGTATGTATTTTTTTTATTGACACAGGATATATCTTTTTTACGTTTCTTGGGTGAAACAATAGTCGATCGCTAATCGTTTCCTCGTCAGCGCGGTGGGATAAGTGTGGGATAAGCCTGGAGACAGAAAACTAGACACCACAAACGAATTCCTTTAAACCTTATGCACAGTAGAACCAGAATTGCCTAGCCGATGAACTTAGTGAACTGACCTCGATAAATGCGGAAGGCAAATGCAGTTCTGCTGATTCAATCTTACTTGTTTATAGAAGTATGTTCTGAAATATGATACTTGCTTCCAAATAAATTGTATCGAAATGGAAGTATGTTTTGGGACTTCGTGTTGCCTTTTATTAAACAAAGACATCGGAAACATCGGACAATCAATATTTAATTTATAATTGATATGAAGTGCCTTACGCGTTATATCTGTTTTTGTGGTTAAGAAAACGTTAAAAATAAATCAATACATATCATTAAAGTATGTTATCCATTTTTATTTTATAAGAATTAAGAAGGTACCTATATTCAAGCAATTAAGGCATAGATATCGATTCGATTACGGAGGTTTCTCATCATCGTTCAAATGAAAAAAACGTACTTAAGCAAGTCAATAATTTAGACTAGTTTTTGAGGAAAATATTATCCAAATACTTTTTACGAGGTTTTTAACCGGTGACCGACCGTAACGAATTAGATAAAATGTCTAATAAATATACATTTACATTGTATATCTTCGTTCTAAGATAACCTTTACATATTTTGCTTGAAAAACATAAACAAAAATTATTTCTATAAAATCACAAGGATTATTTACTTAGCACCGCCTTAGTAGCTGGATATAAAAATCAGACAGTCACGGCTTGGTGTCTGTAATTTGTTTTGATGATCCTATTTGTAAATGGTGTGTACCTACCTATCTAGATCTAATGTTATACTTCATCTACTTTCTGGGTTTAAACATAGAACTTTTTATCCGGGTAAAACGCGGGCGAAGCTGCGGGCTGAAGCTAGTACCTTTCTATACAATATTAACATAATAACAGGTAGAAAACTAGGTCCATATCACCAACCGCAGGCAGTGTACCCAAAAGGTTGTCGGTGTTACCTCACTGGATGGCTATGCAAATTTTTTGTCCGAAGTTGACTTATGTTATTACGTAATTAGCCAACCTTTACGTAATAACTTAAGACAGAAGAACCCTTAAAGTAGGGACTGAATAAATTAACCGACTTGGTATTACATGGATCTCACAACTTTTTACGGTAGAAGAACTGAGTTGCGTTGCGAGACTTGGCTTTTTTTACAAGTTATGTTTTTGATGGCATCACTTTTTTCAATCTTATCCGGGTAGATTCAGCCCATACAAAACGTCAAAAATTTCACTTATCACCTTAAGTGTTAAATTTTGTATGGTACGTAGGTAATACTCGTAACTCGCAAATAAAGTCGCGAGGACTCCAACAAATAGTTATGTCACTAAAGTTTAAATTTTAAAAAGTTAGGGCTTCATGTCGCATGCAATTGTAAGAGACATCCGATGAGGTCATACACTCGCCCTTGAAGGTTCATTATGAATGTGGAGCAGAGATGGTGCTGATAGAAACAGGGAACGCTTTGTTGGTTTGTTTGCGTTTTATCTTATCACTGCAAGGATTAGAATGCAGTCGTATATGTTATTTCAGTGCTGTTTAACAAATAAGTGGCTGTTGGTACGATATGGATCACGGTCATCAAGAATATTTCATTTATCATCATTCTCCTTCTAGCACAAGGCTAGGTTAGAGCTTTGTAAAAATGTAGAGCTAAGCTTACCCCGGCTCCATACTTATATTTTTATACGTAACTAGCTGACCCGTGCCCGCTTCGCTGTGCGTAAGACATTTCTAATACCATCGTGGACTTTTTTGTAGACGTTTTTAAGGTGTACAATACTGTAGTACATTATTTTGATATATCTCGTGGGGTTCAGCCAGCATTTGCAATGTAAGCGCAAAAAAAAGTGTTTATTTACGACATCACATTAGAAACCTCTAAAATTATCAGTGTTTCTCTACTATATTATGCATGTATTATACATATAAACCTTCCTCCTGAATTACTCTATCTATTAAAAAAAACCGCATCAAAATCCGTTGTGTAGTTTTAAAGATATAAGCAAACATACATACATACATACATACATATTACATACAGACGCGGGAAGCGGAAAGCGACTTTGCTTTATACTATGTAGTGATTATTTATACTTACAAACTATTTATTAGAATCAGCCTACCAACCGCGGTTAACCGGTGAAAATCGTAACGAAATATTTATACTCCCTTCTCGAGTTTATCCCGAAAAAAAAACAAACAGAAACTATATATAGGTTGTCCCAAAAAATAATATCAAGCTTAACCCAGAGGTAGAGCACCGTTAAAGTTTCGCGATTTTTGAACTTAAAACGTATCCTATTCATCGAAATCGCCTTAGCTGTGACAACGTGATTAAGCATCAGACAAACATTCACATAATTTATTGCATTCTTTCTAGATCCACGCCGAAAAATCAAAATTTAACGGCCTTCAACTTAGAGTTCATGTTCGTCTCAGTAGAACAAGAATCATAATAAGAATTTGTAATTCAAATAGCGTTTCGCATGCCAAAGGAAAATGAATTAAAAAATCAAAGCGTCGACCAATTAAGAATTAAAAAGATGTCTGCAACCCAGTCTGGTCTGAATTGGCCAATATTTACTGTGGCCCATGATACGAGTACTTTACATTGCGACATTGTTGCAATTTATTTATGTGATAGCATTGCGATTTCGAGATAAATCGAAATAAATAAATATGTAAGTAGGTACTTAGGGTTGCAACTTTTCCTGAGCCTGTAAGGTAATCTCTGATCTGAGAAGAGCATCTGCATCTGAGTATGTCATTATAATACATATATACAATGAAATACATTTCAATACACCCAACACCAACAGTCACTTCACATTTCTGAGCCCACTAGGATTCCCTGTACCATAGGTATTAGAGACCACTAGTATGTATTTACAACAAAAAAAAAAAACGTATATAAGTATACTATCAGTTATCTGGTTCCCATAGTACAAGCTTTGCTTAGTTTGGGGCTAGAGGCGCTGTGTGAAATGTCCACCAATATTTATTATATTTATTTATTTATTTATATCATAGCAAAAATATTTGCAGATTGTTCAAACATCTCCTGCGTCTCAATCCGACCACCCGCAACATTGGCTTGTCCTTGTGCGGGGATCAAAATTGTAATTATTTTGCTTTCCGTCAGTAAATTAAGTTTGTATTGTTTTGTGTTCGTAGAATAGAATGTTCATAAATATCATTACAGATTTGAAGTCGTTGACTGAGCATGTTGACAGAATTAACAACCGTTATCTGCCATCGAAACTGTTAAAATGGCAAAAAATAAACAACAAGTCAACACAACACGTCAATTCTGAAGATAAATAATAATTTCTCACATATTAACCTGTCATATGCTGTTAGGCTGTGCGTATTTACGCGGAAAGCAGATTATTAAGTGCTTACTGGTTATATTACGAGTTACTGGTTTTTTCTTATCCAGTTCTGAATAAGGGACCAGCTATGATCCTGAAAAGAGCTACAGATTGTATGGAATTTGACGTCACGAGCCTGGAACTAGTAGTATTTCAGTCAGCTGCAGAACTTTACAGAACTGTAGAAAAGTAGCTTTTAATGCAAAATAGTTATTTTGCCATAGATTTAATTGTTAGAGGAAGTGAAACTTCTGTACTGTTTTGTAATGTGGGTTATGTTGTGGTAAGTAATACAGCCTCTAGTGGCATTGCGTGCGCCCGCGCTTGTCACGACTGCAGTGCTCTTGTTCTTACGTAAGAGACAGTTACGCAAAGCCAATGTCAAGATCGCTGCGTCAACCAGTCGCCACGCTCGCGGCATACGAGTCAACGACCGCGATACCAAACAAATATAAAATTAAATATTACCTCCGTGGGTACGACCGATATCGTATGTAAATCAAATATTATGAAATGCTTGAAAGCGGATCTTCTGATTGTAGGGAACAAGAATTTGTCTGTTTCTGAGGAGGGTCAGTGATCAGTGAGGGTCAGTGAGGAGTGTTGTAGAAGCGAAATAGCTTTGGGGTTAGTTGGTGTTTACACTCTTAAAACATCACATGATCAGATGGCATGATCAACGTAACTGTTAGTTGCACAAAACAGCAGACTGTGCGCATTCTTCAAATATAAATTCAAATGGCCTATTTCTATAGAAAACTTAATTAACATCTGCTTCCGTAAGTTGAGGAAAAGAAAGCGACAGCAATATGAATACAAGAAGTATTTAGACAGGAAGACGACGAAGAGAAGGACGACGGTTTTTTTTCATAATTAATTGTTCAAATTCCTTTTTTTTCTCCACAGAATACCCCTCACCCCCTAGTGGACTGGTCATGCATGCCCACATTGCTGTTAGCAGTGATCGCGGTCCTGGTGATAGCCACTGCCTTTACGACCCGTGTACCAGATGGAAAGCAGCCCTATCGTCTTCCAGGCCCTCAGCCCCTCCCGTTTCTTGGGACCAGGTGGCTGTTCTGGAGTCGGTATCGGATGAACAAGCTACATGAAGCTTATGAAGGTGAGAATCATATTTTACGTAGTACAACTCGATAGTATAGTACTCGAACAGTACGCTCGATATTTACGTCCAGCCAGAAATTATTATATTTACTTAACTAGCTGACCCGTGCCCGCTTCGCTGTGCGTAAGACATTTCTAATACCATCGCGGACTTTATTGTAGAAAAAAAAATGTGTTTATTTACGACATTACATTAGAAACCTCTAAAATTATCAGTGTTTCTCTACTATATTATGCACTAGCTGACCCGTGCCCGCTTCGCTGTGCGTAAGACATTTCTAATACCATCGTTGACTTTTTTGTAGACGTTTTTAAGGTGTACAATACTGTAGTACATTATTTTGATATATCTCGTGGGGTTCAGCCAGCATTTGCAATGTAAGCGCAAAAAAATGTGTTTATTTACGACATCACATTAGAAACCTCTAAAATTATCAGTGTTTCTCTACTATATTATGCATGTATTATACATATAAACCTTCCTCTTGAATCACTCTGTTTATTAAAAAAAACCGCATCAAAATCCGTTGTGTAGTTTTAAAGATATAAGCAAACATACATACAGACATACAGACGCGGGAAGCGGAAAGCGACTTTGCTTTATACTATGTAGTGATGTATTATACATATAAACCTTCCTCTTGAATCACTCTATCTATTAAAAAAAACCGCATCAAAATCCGTTGTGTAGTTTTAAAGATATAAACAAACATACATACATACAGACGCGGGAAGCGGAAAGCGACTTTGCTTTATACTATGTAGTGATACCATCATCTGGAAATACCTCTATTCCAGGAACTTGTAGGATCGAACGGTATTAGTAGTTTAGATATCATATCTGGGTCAGTAACGGTCTTAGTATTTAAATAAACCTAACCAGGCTTTATCAGAGTTTAATGAAACTGGATAATTGGCACATATTATTTAAAGTTGCCGATAAAATAGCTAGCCAAACTGTTCTCATGGTGAATGAACTAACTCTAGATAAACAAGCCAGTGATAAGATGATTGATGAACCTAACTCTGCACTGTGAAAACCATTAAATTACGTCTTACTGCTAATTCTTTTGTGAAGTCATGAAGACCTTCGTAGCGCACATAGTCTGTAGTCACAATGAGATATTTGAATGCAGACATGTTCAGGCGTTACGGGACGGTCTTCGCGGAGACAGCACCAAGCGGGGCCCTGATCGTCTCCATCGCTGAACGGGCAGCATTAGAGTCAGTGCTTCGCGTACAATCCAAGAGACCCTACCGTCCGCCCACAGAAATAGTACAGGTGTACAGAAGAAGCAGACCCGACAGATATGCGTCTACTGGACTGGTTAATGAGTGAGTATTTTAATGAGTTTTAGATAGCGATGATGGAAAAATTGAGGGAGGTCTGCGGTTGTTAATGACAGGTAAGATTATAGATGAAACGTTTAATGCGCCGTGTGTCAGCAATTATCCCATTTAGTGAAACATGTGAGAAGTATTATACCTAATATTTTTTTTATGCGTATCAACGTTTATATTTAAAATTATTATATAGTGCTAGATTGATTTATCTTTAGAAAAATATAAAACTTTACTCTGCAACAACACTACAAAGTAGAATCTACATTGTAGATGGTTTATAACTTCAAAAGTTAGTGGCCAATTCTGGTGATGCACAACGGAAAAACTTTTGGACTTGAAATGTTAATAAAATATAATAATACAAAACTTGTTTTTTTTTCTGTACTAAAAATAACGATGAATTAATTAACAAATTAATAAACTAAGTAGGTAGGTACTTTACTTGCTTACGTATGCACCTAATTGGTCTGAGCTTCCATTATAGGTAGCAGGTATCATCTGTAATGATTATGCTCATTCATATCAACGGGTAGTGCAACCTCGAAACTAAAGGAAAACACAAATAGCTATACCTACTTAGTAGGTGAACAATATGAGCCGCAATATTTTTTGACAAGGTCTTTTATTTGCCGGTCACGCCACGTAGACGATTGTAGTTTTTTTAACGTTACAAACTTGCTATTTCCTGTCTGGCCTTCGTACTGGCCGTGTACCTACCTAAGCGTATGACTTACCTATGCTCAGGCTGACTAATTGAGGTAAACCAATGCAAAGTGGTGTTATGCCTAATAGCCGTTGAAATTTGTAATTCGATTTCATGCTAACAAAATTAATTTATTCGTATAAGAGCTAACCCGGCGAACTTCGTATCGCTTTAAAATTAACAAATGTTGTGTTAAGTCCCTGTTCTCGTTAAAAATCCAAAAGTATTTTATGTCCTTCTCCTGGTTCTAAGCTACCTCCCCACCAATTTTCAGCCAAATCAGTTCAGCCGTTCTTGAGTTATAAATAGTGTAACTAACACGACTTTCTTTTATATATATAAAGATAACTATGACTGGATTTAGTGGCAACGTAAAAATAAATAAATAAATATTGGCGGACTTTATACACAGCGCCATCTAGCCTCAAACTGTACTATGGGAACCAGATAACTGATAGACTACTTATATACTTTTTTTTTTGGTAAATACATACTTATTATACATTTATTAACAACCAGACACAGAACAAACTAACAAATGTTTATCACACAAATATTTGCCCTGGGTGAGGATCGAACCCACAACCTATAGCGCAGAAGGCATACTATAGATTTTTTAGTTTAGTCGATCGTAGGATTCGTAGGGCTTTGTCTATCCCTTTGGGAAAAAGGAGTAATGTTTTTATAGTTTCATACCTATAAAGTTTGTCTCTGAGCAACTTATTACTTATTTTCAAACGAATAAATAAGGAGTAGATTCTCACGTCAGTGTGTCACCAATATATTGTTTTGTATATTTTTTTAAAGGTTGGGTCATTTTGGGGTTTTCTTTTATTATTAAATAAGATATACTTCGAGGTTGGTTCCATATAAATTTAATTGGCCTCGAAGAAGTGGTTTTTCCATAAAATTTAAAGTTTTAAATAAAAGTATAAAAGCTACATCATTGGTATGTGTTTTGTAATTTGTCGCAACATCTTTTTGGTTTTTAGGGTTCCGTACCCGAAGGGTAAAATCGGAACCCTATTACTAAGACTTCGCTGTCCGTCTGTCTGTCTTTTTGTCCGTCTGTCTGTCACAGGGCTGTATCTCGTGAACCGTGATAGCTAGACAGTTGAAATTTTAACAGATTATGTATTTGTGTGGCTGCTCTAACAACAAATACTAAAAATAGAATAAAATAAATATTTAAGAGGGGCATACAACCCATACAACAAACGTGATTTTTTTTGCCGTTTTTATAGATAATGGTACGGAACCCTTAGTGCGCGAGTCCGACTCGCACTTGGCCGATTTTTTGTTAAATGTTGTTTAAAAAGTTGTTTAGATTAAAATTCTTTAAATTACGTTATCTGCAATTATATATTCGTACAAAATTGGGATATCCCAGTAAATTAAGTTTCGCATAAACAGCGCTCAATCTTCGTTCAGGAAAGCAAAATGCTGAGCCGTGATCTTTTTGCTGCTGTAGCACATAGCATTACATATATTTATTTTATTATTTTTATGTAATATAGTTTTTTTCTTTTCTTTATTTATTTTTCTAAGTGTACTTACCTATACTAGATCTAAATTTAAACAGTTTTTAATTCATTTTTATCTTTTTTTGTTTTTATGTTATGTTATGTGTTGTGTGCTAAAGTAGTAAATAAATAATTGTCTATGTCTATGTCTATAAATTGTTGCTTGTTTCGAATCGTTCTAAAGTGTCTTACAATTATTTATTCTACAGACCTTCGAATTCCAGCTACTTATCGTATCTTATTCCCAAGACCTCTGTGGAAACATTTTAGCACGTAGACGTAGAGCAATCATGGAGTTAGCGTTTTTACTGGAATACTGCGTCGAGGTGAAACCTGATGTGCAGGAAATCAATTTCCACCATATTCTGTAGTCTGTGCCAGTAGCTTGATGAACAAATTGTTGGTTGCTAAATTGAGCTTGAAATAATATTTTTAGATTTAGTTAGACGATGTATGTTAGTAGTTGGCATCATTATACAAAAGCCTTAAACCGTTTTCATCAATAATGTACCTAACGTTTTAGATTTTTTTACATAATTATGATTTAAGATGGTTTAGTTCGAGACGAATTAAGTATTAATCTCTGTTGTACTTTGAATAGTAGGTAAATAGTCGTATCGTATACCTATTGTTTATGTACTTTTATTTCAATTTGTATATAATTATTTCTTTGGCAAGACAATAATTGTTATTGATTAAGTATTTATGTTTGTTCAAAATATCAGTTTGAGCATGTTATTTATTTTTACTAAAGGGCAGGACAATCGACGAGATGTTATTGAACCTTGAGGCCATTGGCTTCGGCATTCTTTGGGGGAAAATATTAAAGGGCTTATACCTAACTAAGTATCTGTACTTGAGAACAAGTCGACCGGTTCGGTTGATTATTGTTGTGATCGTAATTGTAAGGACAATGTTTATTGGAAAAATAATTTAAAAAATTGTTCGGATAATTAAAAATTCGGGAATACCTGAAAGTGTTTTTCTATAGGATTTTAGAAATTTGGGCATGACAACGTCTGTCGTGTCGGATCAGCTAGTATGAAATAATAATTATGATGGAAGGTCTTGTTGTCATGTGACTAAGAAATTACACCTCTATCCAAAGAATGGTTAGAGAAGAAAAATATGGTGAGAGGTAATGGTAAAGAAGGTTGGTAGAGTTATGAGAGTGAGAGTCCAGTCTACCCGCGTCAATGGCTATTGTTACATAGTCGAAACGTCGGGAAAATAAATTAAACGTGAAAAATACCCGTGATAAAATATATAGTTAGTTATGAGAGTTATTATGATAAAGGTACTACGTGCAAGCTAACTGTTAACGAACTCTACCAAATTTTGCTTGCACTATTTGAACTTTGCAGAAGCGATGCGCAACTTTTGCACTAAATTACACAACCAGCAAGTATTTAAAAAAAGAGGGTTGTCGTAAATCACCTCGAGCAAAATCCAGGCAACATGTTTTTCTACATGTTGTGCCGACTCCACATGAAATGGGATAAGGGCAAGAGGATGATGACTCTGAATGATGAAAATTTGTGTCTCAACTTTCAGACAGGGCGAGAAATGGTTCCACCTCCGGCGTCACCTGACCTCCGAGCTGACGAGTCCACACACCATGCAAGGGTTTCTGCCAGAGCTGAACAACATTTGTGATGATTTCTTGGATCTGCTGCAGTCTTGCAGGAAGCCGGATGGAACTGTTCATGGGTTTGATCAGCTGACGAATAGGGTCGGACTTGAATGTAAGTTAATGTTGTGAATATTTTGTTTGAATACATACATATTGATACCAGCAGTTGGGCTGTGAAAGATGATGATTTACATATATCATAGGGAAGCGGAACTCTAACTTGTATCTGTTGTATACTCTCATAAAACACTATAAAAATAAGGATTTGAATAAAACGATGTTCGTAAAGTTTTTCAATTAGCAACAAGTGTTTCCAAAAAGACTATTTCGGTATGCCAAATAAGTACTCATAAAATTCCTAAGAACGCAGTCGAACCATAAACAATTCATTTGTATTCACATCACATAACATTTTGCCATAAACATTTTTGGCAGAAGATTAGAATTTAGGCATGCAAATTCATGTAATCTTAATGTTAAATTATTTCCGCCATAAAGTTTTATGTACCTAGACATGTCTTTCTTAAAAAAATCCGAGGCCGAGGGTTCCTTACAAACTTATATGTTGATGGATTGTTTATCACGTAAATTAGGTTTGAAGATTTTCAAAAATACTTTTTTATGAGACAGGTACCTATACCGAACTACAAATTATCAATTTTAATTTATTTCCCTTTACTTTTATGCTGTATAAGATCTTGCTTCTTGCCTCATTTCATTTTGATTTACCGAGTGAGCAAAATATGCGACATAAATGGCAATTTTATTTTGATTGACTTGATTACAGCTAAAAGGGATCGAAGACCGTAATAAATATAAATTTCAACTTTTTCAACTCGTTCCTAAGAAAAAGGTTCTTGGATAGACAGACCGTAAAGACGGAAAACGAAGTGATCCAATAAGGGTTTAGATTTTCCATTTTGTGGTACTGAACCCAATTTTATTAAACGTGATTGAAATATTTGCTGATGATAAGCGTACGATAAACTGTTGTTATTATTAACATTTGGACTTTTTTGGACTTTACATACCAAAAGTCACTGTGGTAATTAAGATAACTCTGCCAGTCAACAACCAATTTGCTTATCAGTTAAGTAATTAAATAGTATTTTGTTTGTTTGAAGAACAATGATATTGGTTATTCAAGTTTCACTTTATGAGAATTAAACTGCGTAGAGATAATTTAAACAAATAAAACTTGAGTAAGAAACGCGGTTTATAATGAAAATGAGATGTAAAAGTAAATATTTATAGGTACGGCACCCCTCGTGCGCGAGTCCGTCTCGCACTTGGGCCGTTTTTTGTAATGTTTGGTTAACCCAAGTCATATTTTTTAAGCTACACCTAAGTAAACATTTATATTCGAAGGTGGATTCCGTTCGGTGTCATACAGGTCAAGAAGTTAAGCGCCGTCTTTGTTTTAAAAGAATGTTGCATTAAATCACCACGCTCTCTCAGTATATTTACAGACGAGATGGTATCGATCGTCAAGTTGTTTTGTAACCTAGTGTGCATAAGATAAGAAAATGACGTAGTTTACAATTACACTTGCAACGGTCGCCTGCCGGAAGACACTCGTAAAGACTATCCTACACCGGCCATTAAGTCGTTCCTCGGCAACAAAACATACATTTTATCGTCACGATCACACCGAGCAAGGTATGTAGGTGTGCTACTGTGGTTGTCAAGAAATCAGTTCTGAAGATTGGGAATACCTACTATGAAGCAATTAGTCAAATATTTTCCAACAACTAACATTTTTAAAGATAAGTAATGACTTATGTACTTACATGTAACATGTACCTACAAACAAACAAACTATCCTATACCAAAGTATTTCTATATTTAGGATTCTTGGATTTTAAACAGAAGTTGGTGTAGGTAATCTATGTAGGTATTAGATGTTAAAAATTATTATATTATCTTAATATACCTAGGTATCTATGTATTACATATTAAAATTTAAGCGTCATTAGAAACAGGTAAGTACAAACTTGGGAAAACTTGTAACAAATTTTTTTTAGGCCTTAATTTCGCTACAGATTGATAAACTGTGGGTCCAGTTGTTGCCGAGCATTGCTTGTAATTGCCTAAGAGCGTCTTGAGATATTGTCGTTAGGTTTCAAAGGCCAGCATCAACCGAAGCTTGACATGTGATAATTAATATGACGGGTAGTAATGTAGGTCAGATATCTTAGAATAGCGTTAGACCGTTGTACCCGCATGCGTGCATGCATAAGAATGAATGTGCAACATTAGAGCTGCATTATGTAATAGTGAACTCACATTACTGGGTTGGTTGGTTTGTTCTTGTGCGCCCCCAAGTTTGTTTTTACGCCAAGGCATGTGCCAAATGTAATGTTTGAACGTGCCTCGGATTACCCTCTCTAAACTTATTCAAGAATCTGAGCGCCAGATTTGACAGCGTGTCTGTCTACCGGGGAGTTAGCATGAACCACTATCGTACCGTTCCAAATGTCAAAACAGACACTTTTTGTATAGTAAAAGTGTCAGTTTTGGCATTTGGACGACACGTTATTGATACGATAGTGGTTCGTGCTCAGGAGGACTTGAGAATCAAAATCGTGATCATATTGATGATATTATTTTTCTGTGACCGTTTCTCTTAGATAAATTTTAATTGAAATCGATTGTTATATTTGTATGTCTGTTAGGTAGAATATATTTTAACTATTACGAGTAGGTAAGGGTATCTTAGTTTATTCGATATTATTAGAGCAAATAAACGTATCTTATCTATTGCGGAAGCGTGTAGGTAAGTATCTAACACAAAAATACAAATTAAATTACCTATTTAAATCGATTTTTCCGACTTCTTCTAAATTAATACATAATATGATAACGACTGTAATCCCATACGGTAAATAGACATCCTCTCAAATCCTCAGGCATTCAGATCCTTAAAGATTTTAAAAGGGGGTTGGAGGTAACTACATGCAAAATCCAAATATAAAATTTTGCATATGCCTACTATGCGTATGCCTACATTTCGCAGTAGTTAGCATTCCATACGTGACAAACTGCAAGCCTATTGTTGCTTTTTTAAATTATTCATTTAAAAGACATGAGGATGAGGGTAACTAAAATCAGATTTATCTATTCTCTAGAACCTTTATTTTGTGTCGGTTATAAAATTAAATGCATTTCAGGTTCTCTTTGGAATAAGCACATTCTATCGGTTGGTCGGCAACCGGAAATTATAGCAAGATATTGCGGTAACATTATGTACCTACTCGTGTTGATTTTTAGGGTTCCATACCAAAAGGGTAAAAACGGGATCCTATTACTAAGACTTCGCTGTTCGCCTGTCTGTCTGTGATAACAGGGCTGTATCTCATAGACAGTTGAAATTTTCACAGATAATGTATTTCTGTAGCCGTTATAACTACAAATCTATAACAATATAACACAAAAAGCAGAATAAAATAAATGTTTAAGTAGGGCTCCCATACAACAAACGTAATTTTTATGCCGTTTTTATACTCGTAGATATCGGTAAGGAACCCTTCGTGCGCGAGCCCGACTCGCACTTGGCCAGTTTTTTTTTATTTGATGGGTGTGGCAGCCTGGCCGAAGTTGGAAGGGTTATCGCCGTCAGATAAGATTTTTTTACAATTTTTTGTAAAATTGTTAACATTGTATGAACAGAAGCTCTCAATAAGTTTTGCGGTAGGTACTGATGAGTAGAGTTCGATAAAACGGTGTGTAGCATTACTGTTCTTTAACCGTCTTCAAAAAAATATAGTTAAAAAAAACTAAAAAAACACGCTTTTATTGCTATGTAATCGAACTAAAAACTAGAAAATAATTTTTGATGACAAAGAGTTTAATATAACTGTAGTAGAAGATGAAACAATCAATCATATTGAATCACCTCAAAACAAAATTTTAGTAAAATTTAAGTTATTAACACAATAATTCAATTCAGAGTAAAAAGAGTGGGGTGCGTGATATTTTTAAATATTACAATCATTTTATTGGCAACTATCTATGAGAGGTATGGTAGCTAGTTATGAACCGCAGTAAAATGCACCCCACGCTTTTTACTCTTCAAAGTTTCAAATTAATCAGACTTCTGGAAATTGGTGAAAATTAAGCTCAAAGATTCCGTTACATACATAGATACAACCCGAGCTAATAAAAGCGTGTTAAGACGCTCCCAGTCGACGATTGTTTTTGTTCGAAACGAAAAAAGAAATACTTCTGAACAAGCCACATCTCCTATTTTATAATGTATAGTATATGTGAATAAAGATGTACCCATCTTTAATCACTTCGATAAATAATCCTACCGACCTACCGTTTTTACCTATCTTTAACAATAAATCACAAGTTGATTTTAATAGTAGGTATATAAAATATTTCGATCATAAATTCTAAAACGTATCATATTGAAATAATATCTTTATCGTGAAAAGTTTCTGCTATTATGTTTTCAGCTTAATAGAAATCTAGGTAGGAACCTGAAGTAATATACTTATAAAAATAGGAGATGTGGCTTGTTCAGAAGTATTTCTTTTTTCGTTTCGAAAAAGAGCAATCGTCGACTGGGAGCCCCTTAAAAAAAGGAAGAGGTTCTCAATTTGGTTGTAGTTTTTTGTTTGTTAGCTCTGTCATTTAATAACCGATTTGAAAATATTATTTTTTTTGGGTGGGTGGATACACTTCCCTTTTAGTCCCATATAAATTTGAGGAACAAATACCATCTCTAAGGGTGAAATAATAAGGAATGAAATTTTGTATCTTTGAACTTATAATTAAGTACTTAATATGTTTATGAGGAATTTAATAGACTAACAACCATGAAGTTGGTTTAATTTTTAGTTTTTGTAACGTAATAATTTTACCTATAATGAAACTTTCTAGTCTTTCGGAAGGTGTGTTTAGATTACCTTAAGCTGAACTCAACGATGGAAGTTGAACGGAATTAAATCTTTGTCCGATTAGTATTTTTAAAATAGATTTTCGCAGTCACGCCTGAATCAAACTATCGTTTACATTTTGTTATGTCTTTCCAGCTGTATGCACCCTGATGCTAGGCAGCCGGCTAGGGTTCCTAGAACGTTGGATGTCGGGTCGTGCTGCCACGTTGGCCGCAGCTGTGAAGGCACACTTCAGAGCTCAAAGGGACTCGTACTACGGAGCGCCCTTATGGAAGTTCGCACCTACCACTCTGTACAGGACTTTTGTAAGAAGCGAGGAGACTATTCACACGTAAGACGATATAACTTTTTTATTTATTTGGGCGGTTAAATAGGTGATGGAAAAATATGGCTGAGAAGAGCAAAAAAAGAAAACAACTCGCAGAACACTACCTACTTACACATAGTGAAAAGCCAGATAATTCGTTTTGAGAATGTAAGTATAATTTTATTTAAAGACCTCCTAAAAAGCGAATTTACAGTTCCTAATAGGGCTCATGTTGAAGTTTTATATTTAAACTAGCTGACCCAGCGAACTTCGTACTGCTATAGTTATTCTGCTATTCGGTACCGAAACAAATGCAATAAATAAAAAATCATGAAGATCGGTCCAGCCAGACCCGACTTTGTTTAATGGGTTGATAAGGAATAAGACTTTTTGTATAACATGAAAGCAGTACGACTTTCCCCTGCATAAACACAGTTGGTGATTAGGTGGGCATGGTTGATAGGATAGGTAGACGAGGTTACAAATTACATAGTCTACTTCCTTAAAAGTAGCACGTATTGCAAACTTTCCTTAGGTACATGTTTGCCAACGAGGAAGTAGGTAACAATCGTTAATCTTGCATTTACAGTAGTTCCATATGCTATCCTTCACTTCATATTTAAATGAATGAAACCTTGCCCTTGCGTTTCGACAGCAAAGGTAATAAATACGTGAAGTACTTACCAATGACACGTGCCATTGATGGAGCTATGGCCATTTAAAAAGTTATTGCCAAACGTAACATTTGACTGTGGAAGACGCATCACAAGGTAACAAGGGTTATAGAGTTAGTGGAGGATACTGGTCTGTATTAAATTAAAGTAAAATAAATTAGTTATTAAAAAAATACCGCTTGAAGCGGTTGAACAGGTTTTTTTAAAAACACTCTTGATCAAGTCATCTGTCAAACATAAAAAACTAAAACAAAATCGGTTCATCCATTTAGGAGCTACGATGCCACAGACACGCATAAAAGAGCTTTCAAACCGAAACCGCAATTGATTATAGTCTCGTCGGTTTTTTTGGTTTTTAAAACGTAATTATTTTATCAAAGCTCTGCAGCATACTATGAATGGATCCAAATCTACATTAGGTGTTTTGGACTATCAAATAAATAACATAAACTTTTGGCAGGATAGTATCGGAGCTGATGGAGGAGGCCAAGTCGCGGACCAAGGGTGTGGCGCAGGATGACGGGATGCGGGAAATCTTTCTGAAAATTCTGGACAACCCAGCGTTGGACATGAGGGACAAGAAAGCAGCTGTTATTGACTTTATTTCAGCTGGGATTGAGACGGTAAGACCTTTTATGAAAAATAAAAATAAAAACCCGACAATTGCGAGTCGGACTCAACTGCTAGGTGTTTAGGTACTTTTCAACCGACTAAAAAAGGACGTTCTCAATTTAAACGACTTTATACCAACGTAATTAATTAACCAATATATTTTTTGTATGGCCTCGCATATCTTTTTACCTGGTGACCCGATTTGATATTATTTTCTATTGTGTAAAAAAATAAATAGTCTGAAATTGGTCCCATTTACATTACCTAGGTACCTATTTATGTAGGACTAACGTTATCGTCTCTTAGACTTTTCGATTGGTTTTATTTTAGTTTTTATAAAGCAACAAGCTGACCCCGCGAACTTCGTATCGCTTTAGAATTAACAAATGTTCCCAAGTAACACAAATTGCTGGTTAGCTATTCACATTTGGTAACATTGTGAACTTAAAGCATTATTGTGCACTTATTAAGGTTCACTCGTGATCTTACAGCTGAATAAACAGCTATAGTCTGTACAGTGGCAGTTTAATAGTAGAAAGGTGTCCTATTGGAACACTGCTATGCAGCTATTATTTTCTGGCACCATTTAAGCATGTAAGTAGAGTAAAGTAACGTTTATTGCTGTATTAAGGAATTCGTTTACACCACTATACGGTTACATTTCAAGAGAGTCGCTGTGAACATCTATAACGGCTAAAGCGTTACATTGGTGTATGTTTAGAGTGTTGTAATGCGTATAGATGCGTATAGGTACACACTAATCTGCCTACATAACTTTCCTCCTCATTGCTGTCTAACGGATCACGTATGGCACTCTGTACAGCAAATAGAGTTAAATTAGAATGAAAGTGGTTCACAATAAGTAATAAAACTTGCACCATTTTGTATTTTTTTCACAATTTTATCTACTATCTAATTTGCTTATTTAGAATCATTTTCACACCTACCGAAACCTAAACACGTTGATTTAAAGTCCTTATAGAAGTTAAAACTGTAATAAAACTATATTATATATTTTATCAATTAAACTACTTTTAATTTTTTTCTCACTGCATAAATTTCTATTTGTTTCAAACCTAAAAATGCATTTATTTCGGGGCGCATGAAAATTTTGTACTTCAAATATATATAGTATTATCGGCAAAATTGCATTGCCATCAATATTTTACATATACACACTCAAAAACAACAAAAATAAGTATTTATACAATAGTGTGTCATGGCGAATTACACAATAACCACAAGTATACAACAACAACATTTCATTTGTTTACACGCGAATCTGCAAAGATAAAAACAAACTAACAAAATGGCGTCTGTAAATTTTAACAGCTGTTGGCAAAATGGCATCTTTGTGTACTATATTAGCACTATTTGTGAACTAATATAGTTACAACAGTGTAAATGGGTCTCCTTTTACAGCTTTTGTCTGTTTAACAGGTAACAACTACCTTCTTAAACCGCTTGCATGGTCTCTTGTAACGCTTAATTACCCTTATAACTCTATTTTAACGTTATACTAATACCATTCAACAGGTTATGTGAGCTAAAGGTTCACAAATTTGTGCCCATTTAAGCAGCATAACAGCTGAATAGCCAGCTATAACTCTATTAAAGAGCAGGCTTGTACAGACTATAGTATCGATGTGAACCGCAAGTCAGCTGATAAACAGCAATTTTGTGTTACTTGGGTTGTCTTAAGTTCCCGTCCCCGTTCCCGTTACCGTATTATCAAACCTAATAAAGCTCAAATTGATTCTACGTTTTACTTAGAAAACTTTTGTATGGGAAAAAGAAAAGGGCTGTTATTAGGGTTTTCCCGGCAATTATTCGAATTTTTCTCACCTTTTAAACCTTCCCTAGACCTCCACGAACATTTCAAGACCAAGATAAGATAAATCCGTTCAGCCGTCCTCGAGTTTTAGCGAGACTAACGAACAGCAATTGATTTTTATATATATAGATTATATTTATTGTCAACAGCTAGCAAACAGTCTTGTCTTCTTGCTATACCTCCTAAGCGGACGTCCAGACTGGCAGCGGAGGATTCACACCGAGTTACCATCCTGTTCGTCGTTCAGCGCTGAAGAGTTAGCAGCAGCGCCATCTGTTAGAGCGGCTGCGAACGAAGCATTCAGACTACTGCCTACTGCACCGTTTCTGGCAAGGCTATTGGAGACACCAATGACGATCGACGGGCATAAACTACCGGCTGGGGTAAGAACATCATAAAACCATTTTGATTTAAATCGTTATGGATGGAATATGATCCGGCTAAATTATTTCGAAAAAAAAAGTTGAAAAAAAATTTGGACTAACAGCAATGTTGAATATGATCCGTTGTTAGCATCCTTTTCAACTGACGAAAAAAGGAGCTTCTCAATTCGACGTAATTTTTTTTCTGCCCATATCTTTTTACCTGGTTATCCCATTTAGATTTTTTCTATCGCGGCGTAGAGAATAGTCCAAAGTTATGTTCCTTCATAAAACTTACAAAACATCTTCTCTTGATTTACCGATTGGTCGAAACAATTTAATCGATTATCTTATTAGATTATCGATTAAAAAATAATAATGAAATTGGATCCCCACAGTAATCGACTGTGACTGCTATCACAGTCACAGCATCTCCAGGCTCTCAGATCTTTGAAGATCTAAAGGGGTTAGTCAGAAGCATGTCCAAACATTACATTTGGCAAATGCCCACATTTTGCAACAAGTTAGTTTAGTTTTTAACTAGGTATTACGTAATTATCACATTTGTGTTCTCTTTACAGACATTCGTGCTAGCCCACACTGGGGCAGCTTGCCGTAGGGAAGAGAACTTTTGGCGTGCGCAAGAGTATTGTCCGGAGCGATGGCTCGACATCAAGGAGCCGCACGCAGCGTCACTGGTGGCACCCTTTGGTAGAGGGCGTCGAATGTGCCCGGGAAAGAGATTCGTCGAACTTGAGCTCAATGTTTTGCTGGCTAAGGTATTAAAAATTCAATTAATTCACAAGGATCATTTGAAATGTCTTCGGAACTAGGTGAAGGTAGGCCTGTTTCTCGCCACCAAGTCTAGAAGAAGATTATTTACTTTGGACAATCTTCTGTTGATACTAAAGCTTCAATTCACAAATAAAATGGCGGATGTTTGCCAGTTGAGCAGGGAGACAGACGGGGAGTCTACTAATACCTATCTATTATTATACCTAAATCTGAAAGTTTGACAGGATGTTTGTGCCTTGTGAAACTTAGAATATATCTACATAGCTATGTTTTGGTATAACACTTAGGATAGGTAGGTACTTTTTATCCAGGTGGGTATCACGCGTACGAAGCCGCGGGCGGAAGCTAGTAATTCATATATTATTCTAACACGTACCTACATAAATAATAAAATCGACCAGTTAGGATGTCCCCACATGTCTAAACGTTTGTCTTCTAAATGTAACATGAATTACTAAGACCTAATATAATACCTAAGACTTTAAAAGTGATTATAATTTTCTTTTTCAGATATTGCAAAGATGGCGTGTAGAGTTTGACGGGGAACTAGACGTGCAGTTCGACTTTCTGCTTTCGCCCAAATCACCTGTAGGACTTCGTCTAGTCGAGTGGTAGAACTTCCTTCAAGTGCCTGCTAAGTTAACATTGTTTTATATATTTTAGACACAAGGAGAAAGACGAAAACATTCCAGATAAAACAGTTTTTTCTAATATTTTCTTGTCAAAAATAGTTTGCATTTCTATAGAAAAAAAGTTAACAGAACTTACAGAACGAAGAAAATAGTATGACTGTATTACCGAAAAACGTGTATTATCTGCTACTACTAGGTACAGTCAGCATCAAAAGTAGATTGTGGCCAAAGTTTCAATAGGTTTTATGAATTAAAAATGAATAACTTTTGTTTTTTTGTTACTCTCCAATAAAGTTTTGTGAATACTCTATAGAATTGAATAGAATTTCAAACTGTCATCTGTTCCTGCAATATAAGATTTTAAATTCTGAAAAAGTCATTAACTTCTTCAGCTGCCTTGTAGGTACCTACTCATATTTTTGATAATGCTTTAGTATTTATTGTGATTTATCGTTTTAGAGCTTTTTGTGTACTATATGGCTCGACTGATTACTAAGATAAGAAATAGGAATAGCATAGGTTTTTTGAATCCCTAAATTTACAGAATGTATTTATAAGTTTAAGATTTTTCTGCGTCTTATCTAAAGCTTTATTCAAACTAAAGATAAAACAATTATGTTTATGTAGCTTTATTATAGCCGTTAAAATGTAATAAGAATACTACGTACAACGTAGTAGTAGTACTACAATACAACGTCTTCCAAGTTTTTTTTTAAATATTTTGAACGATTGTTCTTTGTCTTGTTTCGATTTATTTGGTAAAGCTTATTCGATTTATAACCGGCATTCTTATTTGAAGTCGATTGCCATTAATCGATTGGATCTTGTTATAAAGATGGCAAGAAAATTAAATGCTCAAATCAACATTTGTAAATTGTCATGTGTAATAAACCATAGTGTACTAGTTAATAGCATATATACGAAATGTGGCTGTGTTTATATCAAAAACATATTTATATAAAATATTATAACCGAAATACCTCTTTTAAAGACTGCATACCGCCACCAAAATGCATTTCTGGATTTATAAAATGTAGTTCTAGTAAGCCTTTATTCTTATACTAGCGACCCGCCCCGGCTTCGCACGGGTGCAAAGCTGATACCAAAATATATTACAGAATGTCTTTGTATACTCGTTAACAGCATTTCAAATTTAAAAAAAAAGTCGCGGTAAAAAGTAAAGGATAGAAATTGATTATTGTGGGTTATCCCTAAGAGATAAACATATACCATCGCGGACTTTTTTGTAGACCTTTTTAAGGTATACAATATTTAGTACATTATTTTGATCTATCTCGTAGAATTCAGTCAGCGTTTGCAATGTAAGCGCAAAAAAATGTGTTTATCTACGACTTCATATTAGAAATCTTAAAATTATCAGTGGTTCTCTAATATATTAAGCATGTTATTATACATATAAACCTTCCTCTTGAATCACTCTATCTATTAAAAAACCGCATTAAAAATCGTTGTGTAGTTTTAAAGATATAAGCAAGCATACATACAGACATACATACAGACGCGGGAAGCGGGAAGCGACTTTGCTTTATACTATGTAGTGAAAAACGGTGATGAGATTTTTGAAGTGTTTTCAAAATGGCTGTGATGTTTTGAAAGACTTTATTTGACATAAGCATTTCAGAAATCAATGCCTTTTATAATAAAAAAACACACTAGCTTTTAACTGTAAATATAACCATGTATCTGTCTTTAAGTTTAGTTACAATCATTCCATTATTATTGTATGTTTAGTCTTTAGGAAGGAATAATTATGTCAGTCATAATAAGATCGCTGTAGTGGCCATTTTCCTTTATGTTTTTAAATGTTGATAGTAACAACGATGTTTTTGCTTTAATAATGTTACTCTTGAGATATTAAAAGTTGGAATACCTAACTATTTTTAATATTGATTTATGTTTTACCTATGTACTGAGAATATCAATTTATAATTATTAAATCATGCTTGTATGTATCAATTTCTAGTTTTTTTTGGACCACGGATTTTGTAGAAAACCCTATCGCTCTGTACTTTACTTATCGTACCTGAGTAACCTACATAATTAACAGTAACACAGATTTGAAGTAATAACATTTCTGAGATTAACGTAGATGTTATTTTATTAGCACTAGCCCTCTCTCTAGTCGCTGTAAAAATACATAAAAGATACAGATATCAAATTTTGTTTTTAGAGGAACATAATGGGTCTAGGCTATAAGAACATCGTGCATATTTTTTTTTATAAATTCAGCTACCATCTACTAAGAGGTAATTTTCTGCGCTGATTTATACTCAGTCAAAACAAAATAGGCCCCACCCAAAATATTGCAATAATTCAAACATAAATATTTTTTACGTACGTATAAACCTACCTGTACCTAAAAATAAAAATGTTTTTCTTTTTAAATATTAAATTTTAATCTCCTAAACTCTTTTCTTGTAAGAGATTACATAGAGATACATACAACTTATTTTATTAGAATAAATAAAGATAGTGACAAGTTTATCAATTCAGAACGTCCTTGACCAAGGAAATGCGTTCCGATACTTCAGTTAAGTTATTTTTCCATTACAATAGTACATTGGAATATAATTACCTATCTATGTGGTTAAAATGTCACCGAAATAACACAAGTACATTACTAAGTTTATCAAGGAAATGAGGTTTTTCATAAATAATGTGGTTGTTTATCATAAATTATATCGTTGGGATGGAAAGTATAAATACGAAGAGAACGGAACGTTATTCTGGAACTCAGTATTTGAACGTCTTTCAATATCCACTCACCTGTTACTGTTTTGTTTTTTTATTTGTTTTTTTGGCCAGTTATTTACAGTGACAATGAAATTCTGTGCTAATATTTCGTTTATGTTTGCCGAGGCTTCTTCCATCCTAGAAAGATACGCATTAGCGAAAGCCGCGGGCTTCAAAGCAATAGAATCGGGGTTTCCTTTTGGTTTTACTTTGCAACAAGTAAAAAAGGCAAAGGAAAGTGCCGGCATTGAACAAGTTTTGATCAATCTTAAAACAGGTAACGTTTCTAGCTATTTGTTATGTTTAAAATGCTACTCTAGCAAATAGTAGGTAGGTACCTACCTACAGAAATATTTCAATGATTGAAGTTACAAAATCGCACAGGTTCATACATAACTACCTACTTACTACCTATATTGATTTTTGTTTTGGTCAACAAGAAGAGATCATTGGGTTCAAGGAAATAACTGATAACGTGAGGTGTTCTTTTTATTTATTTGGAATATGTTTTACGAAGAGATTATGCGGGTACCTATGTTCTATCTAGTTACTTGAAAATGCCTGCAAGTAGGTACCTACCTACCCACCAACCACTTACTGTAGAAATTTTGTAAGACCTCCAGAACCTTAGAGATGTCTGAAGGCTGTCTCTACATTTAGAAAAAATTGGGTAATTATGTTCTACTGGTTGGGATAAAATTTGTGAGCCTATTTTTTATTGCAAATTAAAATAGCGCGCATTTATCTACGATTTCATGCAATTAATGATGTGTAAGTACCAAATCGAAATTAGGGCCTAGTAACCCCTCTATATTCAATCTACTTGGTTGAATCTTTTAAGGTGATACAGCAAAAGGTGAACTAGGAGTGACTGCCGTCCCCGGCAAAGAAGATGAATTCAAAGAGAACTTCAACATGACAGTACAATATGCGAAGGCAGTCAACGCAAAGAAAATACACATCATGGCTGGCAAACTGGCGCAAGTCTCCCAGAGCAACTGGGACACTTACGAGAACAACTTGAAGTATGCCGCAGATGTGCTGAGGAATGAGGATATATTGGGAGTTATAGAGCCGATCAACCAGTACTCTGTACCTCAGTACTTTTTGAGCGATTTTGGGAAAGGTTAGAACCACTCAGTTTGAATTCTACATTTTTAAATATCTAACTCTGTAGTAAGCATTTAAATAGGATCATACTAATATTATAAATCTGAACGTTTGCAAGGATGACGGTGGCTCAATCACGCCCAAACTATATAAAGTACATAGCCCAGAATAGCATATAGGTATATATATATATATAATATATATATATATTAGCTGTCCCGACAGACGTTGTCCTGTCAAATGCTAATAATCCCACAGAAAAAATCACTTTCCGTTTTTCCCGATCTTTACGCCATCCTTACCATTTAGGGGTATGAAAAATAGATAGTAGTTGATTCTCAGACCTACTGAATATGCAAATAAAATTTGGTAAAAATCGGTAAAGCCGTTACGGAGGAGTAAGGTAACTAACATTGTGACACGAGAATTTTATATATAAGATATATATATTTAGGTCCCACACCACTTATCAAGTCCTAATAAGCCGACCGTTGAAGGGATCTACATACATACCAAAGATCACGACAGAGAGGTAGGCAGGGACTACTGCTTTCCACTTGCTACGATCCTGACATACTTCTTTTGCTTCAGTCACTCTCATCACATTCCTCATGCTCGTTGATGTATTTATTCTATCTTCTAGTTTATTGGGGTCGTCAGGTGTCAAGCCAGAGGTGAATTTTAAATGGCATTTTGTATTCCAGCTGTTGAAATAATAAAGCGCATCAACAGTCCTCATTTAAAGCTGATGCTAGACGTGTTCCATTTGCAACAGATCAGCGGCGATATATCGCACGCCATCACAAAACTCATGCCTTACGTGGGACATGTTCAGGTATGTAAATAAATAAATATTGGTGGACGTTATCACACAACGCCATCTAGTCTAGCCCCAAACTAAGCAATTGTGCTATGCAGGATTCGAATCCACGACTTTCGGATCGAAAGTTGAGATACTTCCCACTCAGCCAACAGTGTAACTAAAGTTTTAGCACTCGTGACTTTAGTTTGATAAGAACAAATATTAAATTACACAGAAATATCAATGTATGTAAATATGTACTAATGTAGAGAACATTACAGATAGCTCAAGTGCCCAATCGCAACGAACCAAACACTCCAGGAGAGATAAACTATGAGTATGTCCTTCAGCAAATAGCCAATGGAGGCTACAGCGACTGGATTGGACTTGAATACAAGCCTCTAGGGAAAACCAAGGATGGTTTGAGCTGGATCACCAAATATGGATACAGTTTATAAACTCATTGTACAAGTTGCCTTAGATTTTCGCAGCCAGAATGCACTCAAACTATAGCAAATATTGCAATATGTATGAGTCGGCTGGTTCAACCATTTAGAATAACACTAAACTACAGTCTGTGATGTTTAAAACATTAAAAAATTATAGCCATAATAACTGTATAATTATGTAGGTAAATAAATAGGTATAAATAGGCACATTATTTTTATAAATCATAGATTACTTGAAACATCTGCCTTAGTTCCTTCATTCTTTATTGGGAGGATGATTTTAGGATTACAGTCCTAACCCTATTTCTTTCTTTTCTATTTTGATAAAATTTAAAAATCACCATGTTGACATCCACTGCTGAGCATACCTTGTGATAGTACTTTTTAATAAATTGATCACTAAAAGTGTAAATGGCATTTATTACTATGATTGAATTATTACAAAATGTATCTAAATTAATACTAACATAGGTACTAGGCGGGGCTGTAGAGTGACTTCACCCAGTAGTGTTTCTTCACCGCATCCAGTGAGAGACGATCTTTGCTTAAAGGTCGTAGAAGCTGGAAAAAAGTAAGACATTTAAAGAGTGATCAATGCCTTAAAATATACAAAAGAAAGTGTCTAGTGGCATAGATAGGTGTAGTGCCTACAAAGTTAGGTTGTGGCTAAAATCATAATTTAAAATTGGTATTAAAAAATGTCTTGGCATAGAGATTACTATCTCAGATTGCCAGTCAGTTTGTTCTGTAGGTAGGCTTTAAAATCATAATTTAAAATTGTTATTAAAAAATGTCTTGGCATAGAGATTACTATCTCAGATTGCCAGTCAGTTTGTTCTGTAGGTAGGCTTTATAACACAATCTATAATGGTCCACCTCTACATAGCAGTCACTCAATACTAATTATTCAGCTTTTTATATCAGAAAGATTTGATGAAAGAACACCTTGACACCATCTACATTAAACCATGGTAATCCAGTGTTTTACATAAAGTTAAACAGTTGTTTGTCATATCCAATCAGCTGTTTTAGTATTAGTAATAGTAATCATGTGAAGGGATGTGGGCTAGCAAAAACATGGGTCACTAACAAATAGATAATTTTATAGTTACATTTGAAATGAGGTCCTTAGCACCCTCCGGCACATAGCTTGGATAAACAATATCCAATGAGAGTATTCTCGCATAAGTCCTGTCTTGGCTTTCGCTCTCGAATGGTGGCTTCCCAACTAGGAACTCGTAAAGCAGAACTCCAATGCACCAGTGGTCAACAAAAACGTCATATACTTCGCGCTTTATCATCTCCGGAGGCAGGTAGTCAAGGGTTCCGCACATTGTTTTACGTCTAGAAGAAAGTAGATTGGATAAAGTACACAGTAACTCATACTCATAAGTTACAAGTTTTTTTTTGATTAGGATCACAACTGTAATTCACTGCTTATAACATTACCGTACCAACTGGTTTCCTCACCTACCTGGTACCTGGATAAAAAGTATTGAAAATGCTATTCCAGGACACTACAATGCTATTTCATCATTAACCTATAGTAGTCCTATGCTAGATATAGGTATCTCCCAAGACGCGCCACAGAGCCCGGTCTTCGGCTCTTCTTATCCATCCCCGGCGAGATTTCAAAGATTCTTCACCTGGCCGGAAAGCGTCCTACACTTGGTTTACCTAAGCGCGGCCTCCACTCCAGAACACGTTATAAACATTGTCACAAACTTTTGAATTAATGATATTTTAGTAGGATGACGATGATGTGACGAACATAGATTTTGTTCTGTCTGGGTGTATGTATTTCTATCAGTTATCAAGTTTAGGGCTAGATAGCACTGTGTGATAATGTCCACCAATATCTATTATTTATTTTTTATCTTTTTTAAAGCATTGGCCAGAGTATTTTAAATCATGTTACCTTTCTGAAGGAGCATGAACTGACCAGCCAAAGTCAGCCAGTTTGAGGTCTCCACTGTATGCAACCAGGATGTTCTCCGGCTTTATGTCTCTGTGTATCACATGGTGCTGGTGGCAGTATTCAACGGCATCTGCTACCTGGAAAATATAATATTCTTAGAATTAAAACTATCGTGGTTGTTAATCATTTTAAATGTAAATACGTCTAATTACATTTAGAGACAATTCCGATGCTCATATGCAAGAAAAAACGTGGTAATTAGCCATATTTCTATTTAAAATAGAATATTCTTATTTTCATTTAGACAATAAGGTAAGCAGTTTGATGCCTTTAATCAGCCTATCAATGGCCAGATTAGCTTTAGCTAACATTGTCAATCTTAATAAGTTCAACTTAATGTTGACAACTGATTAGCTTTGAAATTATGATGATGGTAAAGTTCATTACACATTTACTTAATATATGTATATAGTTAAACCTTTTGTAGTCAGGAATGATGTAGGAACCAATTTTCCTCTGCATAATAATTCAAATAAGATTGTGGAATCCTACTAATATTATAAATGCGAAAGTGAGTGGGTGTGTGTGTTTGTTACTCTTTCACGCAAAAACTACTGAACGGATTAAAATGAAACTATATAGTAGTAAAGCTTATATATCAGAATAACACATAGGCTACTTTTTATCTGGGTACCACCCGTGCAAAGCCGGGGCGAGCAGCTAGTGTAGATATAAATACAACTACACTACAAACTAAGCATACACTATATCCCCTTAGCAGACACGTGTATAGGATACATTTGAAATATGTATTTGGATATAACATACTTGGTAAATATATTTGGCTGCTTTACTCTCTGGAAATCTGCCTTTAGGTGAGTTTGTGAGATGTTTGTACAACTCTCCACCGGCTGCATATTCCACCACTAGGTAGATTCGCCTCTCATCATGGAACCACGTCAATAGGCGGAGTATGTTAGGGTGCCTGAAAGTAATCGGTAAGTACAATTTTTTATTTGGAATTTTATGTTTTCTCTTAATGACTATGATTTTCGATGGGTTGCTTCCTACACATTTGAAGCTAGATAGATATATACTCTTTAATACACATAAAGAAAACAAATAGCAGGTAACAACAAGCCTAAATGTACAATTGGCTAGTGTTGGCCTCTTTTTGTTATAGGGCTGATGGAAATGATTGGATGATATAGGCAGATAGATTTTGACTACGAGGCTGAAACGTAAAACACTCACCTCAAATGCGATTGTATTTCAATCTCTCGCATCACTTGTCGTTCGCAGTTTGACTTCACTATTTGTGACTTGAACAAGGTTTTTATGGCTACTAAATATCCAGTTTTCTTTTCTCTGGCAACAGTTACGTGTCCGAATTTTCCTTGGCCGAGGTTCGACCCAAGCTCGAAGTCTCTGGGAGACCATTTGTACCTGAAAGATTATTTGTGTAAAAACATCCCAACGCAATATAAAAATTGGGGTCTGTTTGCTGAATTAAACTGAAACTCACGAACTGCTGTATGCTGCATGGTTTATAATCTTCGTTTCTAAGTCTAGCACTTCACTACTCATGGTAATTATGCTATCTTCCCAATATTTATAACAAAATGCTTACGAAATTTAAAAATCCGTTGCGTTGCGGATAAAATTGTTGTTTGATTTGAAATTGAACTGGTTCTTTGACAGTTCAGTTCACTTGTTGCATAGCTTTGTTAGGTTGTCTAACATGCCATACTGTTAAAAGTTTTTTTTTAATTATTTGCTTTTTTATGACCTATAGAATGATGTGATGTGATCAGAGATGGGCACTTACCCGGTAAAAATAATTTTTACCCATTCATTCCTATTTATACCCATTTATACCGGGTAAAAATGATTACATCTTTTTTTTTTACTTTTTTGACACTTATCTAATTATGGATCACGATTTTCATATTTTCATTAGTTTAGATCTTTCGAAGATGTCTAGTGGGGGTAGTCAGAGGTACGTCCAAACATTATATTTGGTACATGCCCACATTTTGCAGTAGTTAGCATTCCAAACGTGACAGGTTGCAAGCCCATCGCCGCTTATAAGAATATAACTGGTTAATACTAATTAGTTATGGTGTTTTCTTGTTATTATTTTTTACTTTGGATTATAATTATTCAGACTTTAGCGTAAAGAAATAAGAGCGGTCGTTTTCAGGAATTGTAGGTTTAGCGTGGAGACAACAGAATCTCCATCAATGTAACAAAATTAAACCTAATACAAATTCCATAAAAAATATCGAAATTCTATCTATTTTGATTATTCATATTATGCATGGTTGTATAGATTGTTTGTCCTGCCACTTTGACGTGTAATCTATAAAAAACCGGCCAAGTGCGAGTCAGACTCACGCACGAAGGGTTCCGTACTATTATCAAAACGGCAAAAAATCACGTTTGTTGTACGGAAGTCCCACTTAAATATTTATTTTATGCTGTTTTTAGAGAAATACATCATCTGTGAAAATTTCAACAGTCTAGCTATCACGGTTCATGAGATACAGCCCTGTGACAGACAGACGGAGAGAAAGACGGACAGACAGACGGACAGACAGACAGACAGACGGACAGACAGACCTGCAGACGGACAGACAGACTTACTCTGACGTAAAATTGGGTATAAATAGGAATGAATGGGTCAGAATGACGTCATTCTTACCCATTCATTCCTATTTATACCCAATCATTCTTACCCATTCATTCCTGTTTATACCCAATTTATATCGGGTAAAAATGACGTCATTCTTACCCATTCATTCCTATTTATACCCAATTTATATCGGGTAAAAATGATTGCATCTTTTTTTTACTTTTTTGACACTTAACTAATTATGGATCACGATTTTCATGTTTTCATTAGTTTAGATCTTTCGAAAATGTCTAGTGGGGGTAGTCAGAGGCACGTCCAAACATTATATTTGGTACATGCCCACATTTTGCAGTAGTTAGCATTCCAAACGTGACAGGTTGCAAGCCCATCGCCCATCTGCCTGTCCGTCTGTCCGTCTGTCCGTCTGTCCGTCTGTCTGTCCGTCTGTCTGTCCGTCTGTCTGTCACAGGGCTGTATCTCATGAACCGTGATAGCTAGACTGTTGAAATTTTCACAGATGATGTATTTCTCTAAAAACAGCATATAATAAATATTTAAGTGGGACTTCCGTACAACAAACGTAATTTTTTTGCCGTTTTGATAATAGTACGGAACCCTTCGTGCGTGAGTCCGACTCGCACTTGGCCGGTTTTTTATAGATTACACGTCAAAGTGGCAGGACAAACAATCTATACAACCATGCATAATATGAATAATCAAAATAGATAGAATTTCGATATTTTTTTATGGAATTTGTATTAGGTTTAATTTTGTTACATTGATGGAGATTCTGTTGTCTCCACGCTAAACCTACAATTCCTGAAAACGACCGCTCTTATTTCTTTACGCTAAAGTCTGAATAATTATAATCCAAAGTAAAAAATAATAACAAGAAAACACCATAACTAATTAGTATTAACCAGTTATATTCTTATAAGCGGCGATGGGCTTGCAACCTGTCACGTTTGGAATGCTAACTACTGCAAAATATGGGCATGTACCAAATATAATGTTTGGACGTGCCTCTGACTACCCCCACTAGACATCTTCGAAAGATCTAAACTAATGAAAATATGAAAATCGTGATCCATAATTAGTTAAGTGTCAAAAAAGTAAAAAAAAAGATGTAAGTAATCATTTTTACCCGGTATAAATGGGTATAAATAGGAATGAATGGGTAAAAATGATTTTTACCGGGTAAGTGCCCATCTCTGGATGTGATGGCTGTTGGCTGATCAGCGATATGGAGAAGAATCAATTTTTTTAGGCTCTATCGCGAAGAACACGTACGCTTTACCTAGCTCGACGTTTTAGAGTGATCCTTGTGATATTAACGAACCGTTTGACTTTTACTTTGACATTATTATTATTTTATATTATTTATTTTTCATACTTCTTTATAAGCATTGTAATTTATGTCTATGGTCGAAGCTACGCCCTAATTGTTTATGGTAAATTGAGCGATTTGAAAGCGGTAAAACCAAAATAGACTTTCTAATAAAATATTACTTTGTAAAAAAATTAAATTACAAGACAAAAAATCGACGACAAGTTGGTTTAATTCTCATAGGACGACAAGATAAATAAAATCATGCAAGACATTATCAAAATGACAAGGAGCCTGCCCGAAAGGAAAAAGAAAAGAAAATTTTATTATAGTACTACGTACAAACTTGTATTGTAGAATGTAGGTATGTAAAAAACAATCAGTGAGCGCGGGAATTTAAACAAGTGCGAGTCGGACTCGCGCACGAAGGGTTCCGTACTATTATCAAAACGGCAAAAAAATCACGTTTGTTGTACGGGAGTCTCACTTAAATATTTATTTTATGCTGATTTTAGAGAAATACATCATCTGTGAAAATTTCAACTGTCTAGCTATCACGGTTCACGAGATACAGCCTGGTAACAGACAGACGGACAGCGGTGTCTTAGTAGTCCCGTTTTTTACCCTTTAGATACGGAACCCTAGAAACATAAAAAATAATTCATAATATCTCGTAACCTACCTATTTACCTAACTACGTAGTTAGCATTCCACACGTGACAGGTTGCAATCCCGTCGCCGCTTTCAAGAATACTAACAGGTTTCCTCACGATGTTTTCCTTCACTGTTATAAACACGTGTAACGCGCATATAGGTACATTTTTCGAACAGAAATATCCATTGATGCACGGCCAGGATTCGAACTCGAAATTAATTAGAAATTAATAATATCTACCTAGGTACCTATTTACCTAACTACATGAATTCAATAATTCAATTTCAAACTTTTTATTCGATCATGTGAAGTACCACCTATTTACCGACTTACTTTACCGATAGTGGTAAAATAGCGCCACCTGCCAGCGGAATCCTCTTTCATCTTACCTCAAAAACCCCGAGCGGTCGCATGAGACCGCGAAAAGTACCTATAATACGTAGTAACATCAAATGAAACTAGATGGCGCTGGAATGCAAAAATCAAGTTTGTTGTATGGGAGCCCCCCTTAAATATTTATTTTATTCTTATTTTAGTATTTGTTGTTCGAGCAGCAATAGAAATACATAATTTGTGAAAATTTCAACTGTCTAGCTATCATGGTTCATGAGATACAGCCCTGTGACAGACGGACGGACAGACGGACAGACGGACAGCGAAGTCTTAGTAATAGGGTTCCGATTTTACCCTTTGGGTACGGAACCCTAAAAATGAAAAGTCTAAAAGTCTAAAATGTGCCAGTGATGTATAAGTTTTATTAGATCATGCACATTTACCCGGTTGTGTGCATGCATCTCTGCGTTTGCGTTGTGCCTTTGTTTGAATATAACTTATTCAATAATAACTGCAATAACTGTAAAATTATAACGCTGAAGAAACGAGTAGGTAGTCTAAGTACCAAGGACAAGGACGTGCTTAGTGATCGCACCTAGGAAGTTAGTGCAGAGCCTTATTGTGAAAACACTCACTTTATATTATGCGCAGGGGTGCGAAATAACGAGGTAGGTAGGAAGGTTGGTACCGGCCTTTCGGAGCAATAAATTATGCACCATCCTCGACTGATGTATGAACTATGTGGAGTCTACCTGCTGAATTATTGCAATTGTAGAAACCTTAAGACATTTATTTATGGTTTTATTAGATTGTAGATGCGGTTGTAGGGCATTGAGATAGGAATGAGGGAGTAGGTACCTACCTACTAAGTTATAGTAGCTAGGCCTGTGTACCTACTAGTATTTTATTGTCTTCGGTAATCATTTGGATATCTTCAAGTATACATAGCTCTATGTTCTAGGTATGCGTCCTACACTATCATTTTCCAAGGTTGGTCCAAATTGCCTATGTTCTACTTTAATTACAAGTAGGTAGGTACTTTACCTCCTATCTATACCTCTCCTTGCTCTCCCTTTGCGCCCCTAACGAGCGTCGAGCACGGCCCGTGTAATTTTACCCTGAATTGAAGAGATTTTCTAACTTAACAAGTAAGTACTTGTGTAGGTTGTGTACCAAACTACCTGCAATAGATACAACCCCTACATACAAACATTAATAATCTGCTGGCATTAAAAATTTATTATTTTCATAGCTTTGAATATCAGTCGAATTTGGAGAATACTAATTTCATAGTAACGTTTATAGAATCTGTGCCTAATCTATTCTCATAGCGTCATAACTATGGCGATGAAAATCATAAACATACCTACCATACCTACCTACTAAATGGTGAGCCAATCTACTATGTATCCAATGACAACATCACAGACTATTTATATAGCTACATAGCATGTCCTAGAATAGCATATAAGATACATACACTTTATCTAGGTACCTAACTTTTGAGGGAAGCCGCGGGTGGAAGCTGGTGATATAATACAGGCAACCGATTTTTCTAATCATATTATAATGTTTTTTCCGCTGCAACATTTATTATGCGATTTTAAGTAAAGGATTTATTTAAAAAGGATGCATGGAAAGAAAAGTTATCTCCGCGCCTATACTAGTAATGAGTATGAGTTCGCAACCAAGTTGTTTTGCTTTTGTACGGTACGAGGAAACTGCGCTTGTGTTTTCATAGGGGTTGGGGTGAGTGTGATAGGGGGCCGTAACGAGCGCATCCCCTATGCACTCTTTTCTGAATTAATGTGTTGGGTATTTGGTAGAGAAACTCTCGTATAATAAAATCTTAGCGTTTCTACTAGGTATACCTTTTTGTTATTCTGCATAGAACTTTGTTATGAAAATTTATGAGCTTCACTGAGAGTATAGAGAATGTAACTCTACCTTTCTGTAACTATTATTTTATCAATGCCTTGGTAGGAATTAGGAAAGTATGTACAGGCTGCCCAGCTCTATTACTTGGTCTTTGTCATAAGCATTTAACTAATTGGGTAACAAATTAAAGATATTAATACGAACGGTGTTTTTTATAAATATTTTTTCGTGTAAGTACACATACATAGTTCTTTGCCTATATTTATTAACTAGCGTCTGCCCGCGGCTTCGCTCGCCTGGTATCTAAGTATCCTCTTTTCCTTTAGACTGGCCTCACAGCTCAGTTGGTAGTAACTTTGCCTTCTGCACTGTAAGTTGTGGGTTCGATCCCCACCCAGGGCAAATATTTGGTGTCTGGGTGTTGTTAATATGTATAATAAGTACTAATTTATTTACAAAAAACTTGAGAGGTGTCAAGGGACACCCGGATGGAACGAAGTTCTCACAAAATAACGTGGGACAAGGGAAGGGGAATCAACTTTGACTTCGACTTCGACTTCGACTTCGACCTCGACCTCGACCTCGACCTCGACCTCGACCTCGACCTCGACCTCGACCTCGACCTCGACCTCGACCTCGACCTCGACCTCGACCTCGACCTCGACCTCGACCTCGACCTCGACCTCGACCTCGACCTCGACCTCGACCTCGACCTCGACCTCGACCTCGACCTCGACCTCGACCTCGACCTCGACCTCGACCTCGACCTCGACCTCGACCTCGACCTCGACCTCGACCTCGACCTCGACCTCGACCTCGACCTCCACCTCCATCTCGACCTCCACTTCCACCTCGACCTCGACCTCGACACAATTAATAGATATATGTATATATTAATATAGCAAAAAAGTGTCGTGACAACTTTTCGTGACAACTTTTCGTAAGATTTTTTTCCGTCTAGCCCCCTTTCACAACGCGCGATAAGGCGTTCCAAAAAGTATATAAGTATTCTTTCAGTTATCTGGTTCCCATAGTACAAGCTTTGCTTAGTTTGGGGCTAGATGGCACTGTGTGTAAAGTCCACTATTTCTTCCAATATTTATTTATAGATGTGTGTTTGATCTAATTCTGTTTGATCATTTGCGCGTGATTGAGGTACAAACATACAAACAACCTCACAAACTTTAGGATTTATAATATTAGTAGGATTACCTTCTGCAGAGAAAAAATGTAACAAAAATGGCTAGAGCGATTTCACAAAACTAATTCATAACAAAAGTAATCTCGCTCGTAGTACCTACATAGAGTCACAAGATCCGTCTTTTTAATTGCGTACAAACAAAATGCGCATCACAGCATGACTAGGGAACACGTTTCCGAGTCTTGCCAGCTGGTACAGGCTATTGTGGTGAAGTATGTTTCAAAAAGGTTGAATTATTTTCATAACCAGAATAATTTTAAAGTTTTATGGTTCAGACTAGGTACATGCAGATCTTTTTAAAGTTCAAATACCTATATCTTGATTTGTTTTTCTTTACAGATCTATAGCACATGCGTAAACAAAGACATGCAATTAAAAACAAATCCTGAACCCCCAAGAAACCTGTCAAGATTTTATAAAGATGAGAATTTCCGTTTGGATATGTTTGGTCTGATATTTAGTACTATAACATGAAGTTACTTTTTAGTAGTTTGCTAGGTTTTATCATCGGTGGCGTAGAGCTTCATGTTTTAGGTAAAGGTAGCAGGGATTTATTGCTGGATCTATCCCAATAGTTTACTATACTTTTTAAATAGAAATACGGCTAATTACCACGGTTTTTCTTGTATTGTAAGAAATCAACGGTTGATCTGCCGTTGATGGCGGTCGCGGGCGATGCTCATGATGAAGAGCATCTGAATTGTCTCGAAACGTCAGCAATACAAGAAAAAACGTGGTATTAGCCGTATTTCTATTTAAAATGATTAAAAACCACGATAGTTTTTATTCTATAATAGCTTACTATACGTTGGCAACACCACCCCGAACCACCCTGGCCTTCTGGCGGCGCCGGTTACGGAAGAAACTCTAACATCATCTGCGCCACCGGTGCACGGTGTGGCGGGAAATCGAGGAAAACGTGCGCACTTGGGGTGGCCTGCCTCTCATTCCGTAGCGAAACGCGTCGCGGCGCGCCGCCAATCAATACCGCCGCTTTACACACCAAAAACGATTGTAACACAAACATCATACAACCAATAGTTGCCTAGGAATCCCATAGTTTATTTATTACCTTAGATTAGTGTAAATAGTAGAGCTAGTGAAAAGTGCGACGCAAATCGTTTGAGGCACTAGGTAAGTGTACCTACCTAATAATTATTGGCACGTTGTGATGACCTAGTTATCGCAGAGTGTTATAGGTAGGATTGATGGTAGGTAGAACCTGTTAGTTGCTATTGATTTGTTTTGCTTTGATTTGAGTAGGCATTACACAGTACTAGTAAGGACGTATAATAAAGGTTCAAGTAATCGGTACGACGTAGTAAGCCGGATAATAAGTATTAATTCCGTGTTCAAGTGCACTCAGTACTCAGGAATAAATACTTAGTACTATTAAATCTTAAAATACCAACTTTAGTAGGCACTTAAGTATTTGCGTAGCGTCGTAGTTCCACCAACCCAATTTCTGTATAAAATTTCGTAGCACCCTCTACGGATATTCAAATAGAGTTCATTTTGGTTAGTTACAACGATTCTGATCAAATAATAATTGGGTTTATTTCTACTGGAATATAGTAAAATGTAAGATTTATTAAGTTAACACCAAAGTTAAGTTAAAAGCTATTAAAAAGTGAATAATTCTATCACTACTAAAATACTAAAAAATACATTGCGATTGGGAGTAAACAGACATGCACTTCCATCATCCCAGCAAATTTTTCTCTAAGCAAATCGTCTAACTTAAGCAACCTTCAGCACGTTCTCGAAATAGGTGGGTGACCGGTAGTGACATGAACAGAATCAGATAAGCGCCAGGGTTGACCACTACGAACTTATTATTCTTTTCTCCAAACTGAAACTAAAACTTCGTAAAATCACAATAGGTACTTACCTACTTATAAATAAGCTTTTCCACAGGCCAAGAGGGTCTGATAAAATCAGTTTATATTATGACTCAATATTGACATGAAAGTACCTCCGATCGATGGTCACTACGACAAGCCCCAAAGGAACCGTTAACAAATCATGTCCTATTAGATGTATACTTAGCTTTACTTAGCTAGTTAGCTTTGTTACCTACTATAAGACAAATATATTTGAGTTAGTACCTAAGCAGTCATGCATAAAACGTTATTCGTTTATACATATTTAACGGTTCTAACAGTTAAGGCGATACTTGACATTTTTGACTTTTTGTATGGGCTGAATTTACCCGGATAAGACGGAAAAAGTGCTAAAACTGCAATATCTTGAAAACCATCAAATTTAAAAAGAAACCGTCTGTATTTTATTTAGTTAGTGTGATTATCTAACGAATTATATAAAAATGAACTGTTTAGCTATTCGTAGTTTTGATTAAAAACGAAACTAGGGTTTTTGAAGAGCCAACTTTGGAAAATAAATCTATCGAGAAAAGTTTCACCAATCGTGATTCTGTCTGTAATTTATCTAGATTATATCCTTAAGTTATCTTTGTCGTAAAAAACAAAACTGTATGTTTTGCGGTTATTGAGAAAAAACGATTCTGCAATCTTCAAAAACATTTATTACTCCTCTTAAGTATAACGCGGCCATTATCTTCAGAACGTGCTCAAAAGTGTCATTGACCGAGCCACCCCCCAGCAATGGCAGTGCCAAATCCGTCCGGGTTGCAGGGCGGACTTTAAATTTATCACCCGTTCTGGATTAAACTTACTTTTCATTCCGGTCCGTATGTGCCTGTAACAGACGCCAGTTTTTTTACTTAACTGGCTGAACTCAAGATTCCTTTTGGCGTTTTCGTAACCAAGTTACGAGTTTTCTACACTCCACTATTTTTATGCTCGCGTTTTGCAGTACGAGAGTCTAATTGGGAAGTAAAGGTGCTGATTATAAAACTTGAGTCGTAATGGTATTTTTGTAAGGGATTGAACATCGCCAACGGTTGCCAGTTTAGATATGGAGAAGAGAAATACCAAACAAATATGTATAATAATTATAATACATAACATAATAATTATAACAGATCTAAATGCAATAAACATAATAGTTACCTACTTGCCAGAGATTGACTAAAAAAAACTAGTTACTTACCATGGCTTTCAATCAAACTATAATGTTATAAGATTGATGGTAAGTAGCTTGACTGTTGCGAAAAATCTAGTTGCATTTCTTGAGGAACCCGTTCTTGAATTAAAAGAGAATTGAAAGTCATTGAAAGGCGGCGCGGCGGCCCTTTGCTTGTGGAAAGCTGTTTGCCGACACGCCAGTCATTGGTGACGCAGCGGTGTGACGAGTTTAAGAGAGAAGCTTCTGTTGCTGTGACCATGATTTTGGAGACAGAGTAACAAAGCCTACTCTAGACCAAAGAAATGATATAGGATCTGAAATAGAACTGTAATCCTAATCCTAAGTACGGTAGACATCGACTCTGTTTTTCAGACTTGAAGATGGCTGAAGGGAGTATTCAGAGGTAAGAGTATTAGGTTAATTCTCGGTTTTAAGAATAAGCGGGCTGGCCGTTTTAATATGTCTTATGATTAGAACATTCAATTTCGCGTTTACATTTTTATGTAAGTAATAAATTCCACGAAGGCTGTTTTTGTTTTAAAACAACCGAAAGTTATCGTTGTTGACACGAAAAAAGTAACTTTAGCAAACTTTTGCCGCATAAAAATCTGACTTCGCGGAAAAAATACTTTGTTTTCTTCGAAGAAACCACAAATTCCCACAGTTAGTGTATATTTTAATACTGTGTTGGTGTACTTTTTAGCGTTTTACCAAATGGTGCAATATTTCAGCAATTTGTTTTTTGTACATTTGACAAAATTGCAATCAATCATTACAAATTAAAGTTATATAAGTATTAAAAAAATAGGATCACGGCTAATAATCCCCAAGTACGGTAGACGTCCTCTCAGATCTCCAGACGCTTAGATCCTTTGAAGATGTCTAGTGGGGGTAGTCAGAGGCACGTCCAAACATTGTATTTGACACATGCCTACATTTTGCAGTAGTTAGCATTAAGGATGATATAAGATAATTTAAGGACGTTTCATTTGTTATAATAAAGGCTTCTTTTGGTGCCATCCACCATCCACCACCATCTAAAACTATGCTATATTTTATACGTGGATTGTATGGTCTTCAGTCTACGGTTTGCGGTATGCAGCCGTTTACGGAAGAGCATCATAAAAAGTTTGTGTATCAGGTCTACAAAACATCATGGTTTCCCTAACATTTACCTAAAGTACCAACCGCTAACTGTTCGGTAGGGTCACTTTCACTAGACGTCTGGTCGCAGCACACGCCCCGATCTGATAACTGTATTGGTTAACCATTATTGACTACACGCGTCAGTGGGGTAGTACTATATCCTGTGCTTTATAGGTTTTACAAGCTTTACTCATAAACTCCACTTTTATATTAAAAGTACAGGTATTTTTTACGAGGCTACTTTAGGTATTATAAACTTTTTAATGGTCACCATTTTTAGAGCTCATAAATAGTAATTGAACTAAAAACTATCAAGGTATTTTAGAGTCATTGTGACCTAAATACTTTACAGAAAATATGTCCATAAAGTGCTTTAGGTATAGGTACCTACCTATCTATAGATGAAATGAAACACATACCTAATTATAGTTAAGTAGTTTTTAATTTAGCTGTATAGTAATTTTAAGGGTACCTTACACTGTGAGCAAAGATCAATATAAAGTTTTCAGAGCGATAAGACGGATTTTCTCAGAAGTCCCGTATCGATAATAGCTTTTAGCAAATCTACGGTCAATACCTACTTCGGCCAGGTACTTATAAGAGAAATGGAGCACGACGGCCGATGACAACCGCTACACGGCCATTGTATTATCCAAGTTCCAACAATTGGCTTTCTTGTACGTGATTCATGATACCGATGTAGATAAGAACTAAGAACACTCTAGTGTCGGCTATCAGAGGTTTTGCACTATTAGGGTGGCTTGCTATTTTGTAATTATACCTAGCTATGGTCTCACGAGTTTGGGTGGGATTTATAAACACGCTTTTCTTATTCTTCTGTGTCAAAAGTTAGGTAGGTACTGTTGAAATGAAACTTGACCACCTTTGCAGCGTTATATTTATCTTCGGTCATCAAAAGAGAGAATTTGCTGGGAAACGGAAAAAATAAGATAATAAATAATAGGAGTAATAGGTAGGAGATCTACCATCTCTTTGTGAAGGGGTTTGTCCGGACCAGTACTACCGCTATTCTTATTTCCACTGCCAAGTAGCATTGCCGTGTTCCGGTTTGAGGGATAGGTATGGATGCCTGTAAAATTAGAGACACAGACACATGATGTCTCAAATTGGCGGACGTAAGGTTGTACGGCGCGATCTGGGTGTTCGTGTCCTGCGAAATAGTGTTTTATTTTCTGGTTCCAAGAAGCAATAACATGTTAAGCCACAAAAATGTGAAAAATAATATTTTAATGCAGGACGCTTCTTTAGTAGTTATAGGACATTTTGCAATAAGGTTTTAACTTGGTTAAACGATTTAAATACGTAAAAAATGCCTAAAATTCTTATCCCGAAAACAGTACTTCGGATACAACATTTTGCATTATGATACTTACCCTCGTATTCAAGAACGGCACTATGAGAACACGCACCCACAGTGGACGAAATCTTTTTTCATAAAAATCACTTTGTGTTAACCCCAAAAGCAGGTTAACATGTTATTGCTTATCAGCATCCGTATGTTCTCGTATATAAATTCTCAGACAAGAAGCATAAGTAGGAGCAAATTAGAAGTAAGTTCGCAGTTGAAATACTTACTGTAATTTTACCGCAAATATCTAACTAAAGTTTTGATCTTCGCTTGAGGGAGTTTCCCAGGCATTTTTGCGGTTTTGTGAAGATGATATCCTGCCATAGAATACTATAAGAGTGCTATTGGAAAATACCGTGATTTCGTATTCCGTAAGTTGCGTAGCAGTTAATAAAATATTTACTTACGTACCTTCTCATTTCTATACCTAATACAAGGAATACATCATTAGGTATATAGAAATTCATCATTTCTATGTCAATATACATATTTAGGTACGTGAGTAATTCCCGTGTTTCTTATTATGTGTCGTACAACTCGCGAAAGTTTTAAAAGTCAAAAAACCTTTTTATGGAAGTTTCAATGATTTTGATTGCTTCAGGTAAAGAAGAAGAATAGTTTGAGAAGAAAATTATAATAATTTATTCTTTTATATGTATAAAAATATCTTATAAAACCTGCGCATCACCATCCACTACGAGTAGCAAAAATTACACTACACTAAGAAGTATCCACACAATTTAACATTTTTTAATAGGTATCTTATATATTTTTTTGTAGGTTGGTAGGTGCCTGTAAAGGATGCTTCCATAAACATTGTGTAAATTAAGTATCTAACTGTAATTCCTTTCGAATAACTTTATTATTGATCGAATGCTTTGTCCTCGACCGCCTATTTACCATTGAACAGGCACCGACTGAGCTTTACGACTTAAGGAATTCACGGGTCAAGCAGACCGATATAAAATATTCTATATACTTAAAAATATATAACAGTTAGGAATTAAATAGGGTTACCCCGTATTTATGAATAGTTCCTTGTGAAGGGGCTCTTAGGAAGTAGGTACCAGGTATGACCATACCAATTGCCGCCAAGCAGTATTGGTGTATTCAGGTTTGAAGAGTAGGTACTTATTATGTGTGTTTATAAAAAAACTTAAATAACGAGCGCTACTAATTTACTCGACATAGTAAAATAACAAATTTCACATTCTGGATAAAGGTTGTATTTAGCCATAGTTTGTGATGACAAGCATTCTCACGACTTCCATGACTAAAATACCTTTAAACGTTTCAGAGTTGATCCACCATCTTACTTTATGTAACAGCTACTCAGAAGCACACATGATCACGAGACACTCATCGTACATCACGTATAATTTAACTTTCATTGCACGAACCTACGCAACTAATTTGCCCTTTTCTCTTTCAGAGTTACCATTACGTCTTGTCGCAGCGCAAGTGCATGATTTGAAGATGGCCAAGGCCCCGTCGGCTACGGCGGCTTCCTGCATGAGCACCGAAAATGGCTGCGTGGTCTTCAACTGCCTCTTTCATCTATGGGAATGGTAAATAAAATTTTCTTTATAATTTTACAGCTCGGTTACATAACTCGGTAACATGCACGCAGCTCTTTTACCCCCGTATTCAGGAACGACACTATGAGAACACGCACCCACAGTGGACGAAATCTTTCTTCATAAACATCACTTTATGTGTTGAGCGACACTATGACGCACCCTACCGTGTGCCTCTAGAGCTCAACTTTGGCTAGAGGCACACGACAATGTGCACACTCTAGTCACACTATACAGTGTCGCACAACATATAAAGTGATGTTTATGAAAAAAGATCTCGTCCACTGTGGGTGCGTGTTATCACAGTGTCGTTCCTGAATCGTACGTGTTTAAACATTGTTTCAACATTATCAGTAATTTATGTAACTGGCTATGATAGCCTCGATAAAACTACCAGTAAAATGCACTGCTAAGTGAGATCACAAAAGGTGCAAGGATTACCGCACGAGCTTTAGCGATAACATTTACCGCTACTTACCGCTAAATTAGGGTTCAGCTTTTCTGCAAAGACGTCATAAAAGATAAAAGTACCCATTATTGTTCCGTTTTGTTTCAAACCATGATGTTTATTCCCTCTTTCTCGAAATATGTTATAATATTTTCAATAATAATATTCTGTTTCCTTGTATTCGAAGTACCTGCTTAGTGTTTTTCTGTATTTTCGTAAATACCTATAACAATAGAATAAAATTTATGTCTCATATCGCCATTAGCGTTTACAATAAGCTGCTATAAAAAAAAATTACATACCTATGACGATTTTCTAAAATAACTCAACTAAGGTACAGGTGCTAGTATAAGGTAAGGTTACGTCTCTAACGGATAGGTAGTTCATAAATTAGGAACAATCCCAGAGTCCCTAATACTGCCAATATTGGGAAAGTTCGGGAAGGTTATCGCAAAGTCTCTCCATTACGGCACAGAATAAATCATAGTTCCTGCTATAAAGGTAACTTCGCATACTAACCACAAGCTATATTGCTACTTAATAGCCTTTTTATACAACTAATATCAGCGAAGAGAAGTGAAACTTGATTGTAAGTATTCCTTGTTCCGATAAAATTAAACAACAAACTTCTTAATTCCCATTAAACAATCTTGGCATGTCCTTTCATGAAGCAAAGAATTGATAAATAGATTTTCTATGGAATTCTATTTCTATTGGGGTAGATTTTCTAAGGTTTTAGTCGGTATCTTTTTGATAGTTTTATGTCTTAATACATCAATCACATCCGAAGGTAAATGTGGGAAATCAGAGCTCTTAGAGAAAACGCTGTAAACGTTGCGGCTAGAAAAGCAGTTTCTCTATAAAACGATAAGTATCTTGTAGATTTCCTTTTCCACGTATAAATAAACAAGGCACAAGTTTAATGATAATTCAAAAGAAATGGAGCTAGATCAAGACTGTTAGTTCAATAACTATTAGATAAACTGTGACCATTTTCACAATAGGTAAATCATGAATAAAAAAAATCCTAAATATTTTCCCCGAAATAAAATAGAATTTGGTAGTAACAACGGTACGTCACTACCAAATTCAATTTGATTTTCCTCTATGAGAATTTTGACATTGTTGATAATATTTGATTATTTATGCTGATATTGTAATAACTGACTGTCAGAAAGATGTCTGTGTGATGTTTCACAACGTTGGCAGCATTCCAAAATATAGATTTTGAGTATCTATTTATTAATACCACTAAAAGAAAGCTTTTGAAATAACCCACTAAGTATCTTGTCGATTTTCAAGTAGCATTGAAAAAGAAGCTTTGAAAGAGGAAACGTTATCATCTTGTATTCGAGTAGGCCATTAACTCTGTAATTAGCAAGCTGGATACATCAATAGCTTTTTGAAAGGGCACGCACTAATTGCTTTTTGAAGCCTGCGCATTATTAAAAGAACTGAGTACAAAGCTGGTAAATTATTATGAACCTCTTTTATGAAAATCGAAGTGTATTGAAACAGCATCAGATTCTTAGCTACTCAGTTCGTAGACACAAGTGATGTTTTAAATTTCTTGGAATAACCGGCTCAGTTGCCTTTGACTTCCGCAGTATTTTCCAAATTAAGTTTGCAAACGATATGAAAAAACGCTTTGTATATTCCACGGGTAATTCAACTTTCGGAGTCCTTAGCGCCTATTCGCAGGAGACAGTGACACGGCAAATGAGGATTACTGAGTTGTAAGCTGTAGAGATGCAAATTGCAGATACCTACTCGTCAGAAACGAGAACCCCGCTAGCTTGATAAGCTCAACAAACATAAAGTCCGCAGGCTCGGAACTGACATATCAGCAGTGGCCAGCCGCGCGTTGACAGCGCCACTGCATTGTACCAACACGGTAACTGTCAGCTCGAGTGGTCTATCTTGAGCATACACAGCGTAAAGCGGTATAGGGTGTTTCTATAATGAATTGTCAACCTACTTTGAGTGAAAGAATAAAGGCATGTAGAAGATAATTATGATTTGCTTTTATAGGTACACAATTTATTTCGTTAAAGCGATAAATGAAGTATTTATAGAAAGTAAATGGGTTCTCCAAGTTGATAAAAACATAAAATCGACTGCGTCAGACGTAGCTTTTTAAACACATGTTTTCCCGCAGCAAAAGTTCTTTCTCTTGTATTTAAGCCTTCACACTATCGTAGTGAGCTGTGTATCGTAGTTTTATCGTAAATTTTACTCTCGCGTACGCGGTGAACTTTGATAGTAGCGCAGAGCCGCTATGGCAGGGGGAGGAGTGCCTAACTTTAGCATTCTATTTCTGATTTCGCAGACCTTACCTTGCAGATTTACCTGTCTTTGGACGTCGTTAAATATTGATTGGGTGGTTTCGTGGTAGTCGTTTGTGGTTTTAGCCACCTCTACTCACTTTATATGACTAATCCAGCTGGATTTACGAAATAACTATTTCCAGCCATCCTTTTATTTATAACTAGCTGTCCCAACAGACGTCCTGTCAAATTCATTTTTTTTTCATAAGATCCTTCTCCTGATAATAACGAATACAACAAAAAAAGAATTAGCGAAATCGGTTCAGCTGCTCTCGAGATTTGCGCTTAGCAACACATTCAGCGATTCATTTTTATATTAAAGACTAGCGACCCGCCCCGGCTTCGCTCGGGTAGCATGTTATTATACATATAAACCTTCCTCCTGAATCACTCTATCTATTAAAAAAAACCGCATCTAAATCCGTTGTGTAGTTTTAAAGATATAAGCAAACATACATACATACATACAGACGCGGGAAGCGGAAAGCGACTTTGCTTTATACTATGTAGTGACAGTAATCTTTCTTCAAGAATGGTTCAAACACCAGTCTTTGTATAATTTGTAGTAGGAACGCGAGGATTATTTTTTCGTAGTACGCGTTTCCTACAAAAGAAAAGCAACGGCAAGGCGTAATGAAAAGTCTAGACACATTGTTGCAATAGCTTTCCATCTGCCATACTAGGTACTTGTACGTCGCTTTCGAGTTTGCTTGAATCTTCTAAACGGGCAATTTTTAAAGCGATAATTCAAGTCTTAGCATATTTGAAGCAAAAGTAGGGTGGTTATTCGTTACTCTTATCGCTATATTTTGGAAACGAATCATTGGCATCGAGCCAGTAAATCGTTCAGCAAAGAGCGAAAGTTGATTAATGGGTTACTTCTTAAATGGCGGTGAAGTAAAATACTGCCAGGTTTGGTCGCCCGTTTAGGAGCACTTTAACTTTTCACCTCAGTTATTTTTACGGGCGTTCGCTCCGTCAACGCTTGGCAAAGTTTCAAGATTTCATGCAACAATAATACTTCGCAATATTATTTAGAAATTATGAATTTGCTGTATAATTAAATTGGATGAAAGCTCTCACCGAACTATTGCATATTTTGAAAAAAAAATATTGAAATGTCATATTTGTCGTCTGGTGGTGTTCTAGGTCTTTTAAGAGGCCTTGATTGACCAATGATCTCTTCGTAAAAAATAATATTAGTACCTTTAACTTGATGCTTTTACGTAATTATAAACCAGCTTTTCCACCAAAAAAAGCAACTACTAGGTAACTATTATAACTAGGAATTGTTTTATCATTTGTATTCAAAGCTTTAATAGCTTACGCTCGACAAAGCAGAAAGAGTGGTACATTTTCCTAGTCTTTCCGTAAAAGAATATTATATTATTTCTTTCTTTTTTAAATTGTAGAACAAGCAACGTTCTTTATTGCTAAGATACATTTATTAGTGTGTCAGTGTAAGCCAGTTACCAACCTTAGGTCCTTGGTGACCAAGTTTAGATACTATCAAAGTGATGGCGTTGTTAAATAAAACTACTAAGAAAGACCCGCATGAGACTATTCAACACGCATAGAGTCAAAACTAATCTTAGAACAAACGTGGGTTTTGGCAGAGAAAGTGATTTTCGGTTCCACGTTAATCGGACCGTCAGACGTGACCGATTGCGTCAACGAGACAGCATTAAGACGATTCAACGCGACTTTTTCACTAAAACCCTCTTTCGTACCGGATGTTCGTAAGAGTTTAAATATGTGCTGAAAATATTAGATGAGATGAGATAGATTATTATAATAATAGAGAATACGAGACGTGGCTGTGCCTGAGAAAGATTTTAGGTGAAGTAAGCCTAGGATAAGCTTACTTCACCTAAAAACTGTCCAAAAAAATAAAACGTATCTTTTCACGTATAAAATGCTAACTACTGCAAAATGTGGGCATGTGCCTAATGTAATGTTTAAATATGCCTCTGATACCATTAGACATCTTTAAGGATCTAAGAGGATGTGTGCCGTACTCGGGGAATATAGTCGTGGTCCTATTTTATCTGTGCATGAGCACAGTACGAGTACCTTAGCTTAGTCTTTATTCATTAATTGTGTCTATGTTAAAGTCTAGCGAACTTATTTTGCCATATATTGATACATAGAGAGTACCTACACACTGAGCAGTGGGAAACATATAAGTACGGTGACCTCAATTGCCCTAAACAGACAAAATACTTTGCACGTATTTTCACACAGTCAATACAACAAGCTTTTATTAGTGCCAACACAACGAGACACGAATCCCCACTGAATTTACTATTTACTTGCATACATATACAACATAGTTGTGATACTACCTTATGATAGTAGTACTTTTAATTATTATTCTTGTTTGAGCCTTCACCTTGTTCGATTGGCATCACGCTGGAGCTCTACATAGCTTTAAGGAAAGGATCATTAAAAAAAAGGTAGACCCCAAGCCGTGTTTGTTGCCTGATTCTTCTAGGCTTGGTCGCGTGGAATCGGCGTAGCTTCACCTAGTTCCTAAGACGTTTCAAAGTGATCCTTGTGATTTTATTGAAATAAATGATTTTTGAATTTGAATTTGAATTTTGATAATCATGCGAGACCCCGGAGTAGGTGTCGCTATATAATAATCGTAAAATGAGCAACACTCAATTACTTGCCCATGAAAACAAGGAGTGACTAATATTTGAACTGGTATCACAGTTCAGTACCTATCTCTGCCTTCTACGCTGTAGGTTGTGTGTTCGATTCCCACCCAGGACAAACAATTGTGTGATGAACAAAGATGTTTGTTCTGTGTCAGGGTATATAATGTATTATATATATTTTTATATATATAAAAATCTATGTATTTACAAAATAGCATATAAGTACATATTATACAAGCTTTGCTTTGTTTTGGGCTAGATGGCACTGTGTGAAATGTGCACCAATATTTATTTATTCATTTATTCCGTAGAAAGTGGCAAGCTCGACCACTGTAATATGAACTGAAGCAAAATGACAATTTAATTTTATGAACAGAAAGATTTAAATTTTTTATGTGTTTTTTATTATAATATTATTTACTAGCCGACCCGAGACAGACGTTGTCCTGTCCAAATTTCGATAATCGCGTAGAGTAACGCATGTTGCTATGACGACTGATGTCAACACAAATATTTAACTATACGAAAATCATCCCTTATGCGTTTTTTTATAACTTTGGGGATATTTTTCGTATATTAAAGTAGTCGATTTTTTATTCGGGCATTATATCTACATCTACAGCAAATTTAATCTAAATCCGTTTTGTCGTTTAGGCCTGGATGAGGCACAAACATTATACAAACTCACAAAGTTTCGCATTTATAATATTACTAGCGACCCGCCCCGGCTTCGCACGGGTAGCATGTTATTATACATATAAACCTTCCTCCTGAATCACTCTATCTATTAAAAAAACCCGCATCAAAATCCGTTGTGTAGTTTTAAAGATATAAGCAAACATACATACGCGTGAAGCGGAAAGCGACTTTGCTTTATACTATGTAGTGATTGGGATGCTGTATAAAAAAAACCGGCCAAGTGCGAGTTGGACTCGCGCACGAAGGGTTCCGTACCATTAACTATAAAAAACGGCAAAAAAACACGTTTGTTGTATGGGAGCCCCACTAAAATATTAATTTTATTCTGTTTTTAGTATTTGCTGTTATAGCGGCAACATAAATACATCATCTGTGAAAATTTCAACTGTCTAGCTGGCACGGTTCATGAGATACAGCCCTGTGACAGACAGACGGACAGCGAAGTCTTAGTAATAGGGTCCCGTTTTTATCCTTTGGGTACGGAACCCTAAAAATAATATCACATAAAGTTGGGCGTGCGGTGATGTGAAGTTTATCATGCATAAAACTCAAAATAGATTTTGCACGTTCGTTCTGGGATCTGGGATGTAAAGTGGAAACTCTCGTTAGTATGCAATTTCGCATGCAATCTGGAACGCAACAACTTGATGGCAGGTTCCGAGTTTGGTACTAAATTGACAAGTATGTACCTACATAATTTACCAAGTTAATTAGATACCTGGCCTACCTGACTATATATTGACAATTTCACCGGCAACATTTGATAGGTGGGTACTCGTAGATACTCGTAGGTATGGTAAGGTATATGTATGAAACACTAGCCGACCCGTGACAGACTTTGTCCTGCCCAAATTTCAATAGTCGCATAGAAAAAAAACAGGATAAAATAAATTACGAATTTTGGTAGAATGAGTATCATTCGGTAGTTGAAACTAATGTCAGATTTTTTTGATAAAATAAATGTTATTACGAATTTTGGTAGAATGCGGTAATCATTCGGTAGTCAAATTGATGTCAATTTTTTTTGACAAAATGAATTTCCAATACCGACCTTAGTAGGATTCAACCTTTTTGCTAGAATGCGTTGCTATGACAACTCAATGTTATCGATGTCTAATTTTTTGCACATCAGCGCCATCTATACTAAAATCATCCTTTTTGCGTTTTTTTTATCTTAAAGGCGTTGTTTTTCGGATTTTAAGTTTTTATTTCTTATTCAGATTTTTTATTTACATACTACAGCAAATTTCATCTTAATCCGTTTTGTCGTTTATTATTTTTGATTAGGGAACAAACATAGCAGCCTTATCACAAACTTTCGAATTTATAATATTATTAGGATAAAGTTGAATCAAATGAAGACCAATAGAAATTATGTGACTTGCAATCGAATGCTCTTAACTTTTACTAAAACATATTACAGAAGGATCGATAAAGATAGTCATTAGAACTGTAAGTCTCAATTACCTACCTCACGTCCAGTACGTGTAACCTACAAAAGCCTGATGTGCCTGTAATTGTTATGTACCGTGAACAATGATGCGAGGTTATTGCTATTCATCGAGCCAATCGGGTCACTTGTACGATTTCCATGATACATGATTCTGAGCACGCCGCGACATTTGATGAAAATTGCTAGCCACACCCTTTGTGACATCTCTCGGGAATAAAAAGTTCTTTATGGGGACTGACTAAGAAGGTCCGAGGTTTTAATACAAATAATTTACAATATGCCATAATTTACTTTAAAAGCTGTAGGTAAATCGGGAAAAGTTTCGATGCGAATAAATTCATGAAAACTTTGTTAAGTTTTTACTCCAGCGCGTTGAATTTTTCAAAAAACTTTCCAAGGAAGGGTAAAGTTATAAGGAAAACTGATCGATGAAACTGTAGTTCGAGGAAAGCTTCTTGTACTTAGTAACACATTTTATGAATTTGTAATTCCGGGATATAGTTTAGGTACATTTTACAAATACATTACACCTACCTTACCTATTATTTGTCAATAGTTGGGCTTTTTAGTCGACTGGCCCCGGAAGAAACTCGCCCTACGGGCCCAGTTGACCTAATGCATTTAAATTATGACTTTTCTTTGGTCGACTGGACCCATTACTAATTTGAACAAAAAATCTATTGTCTGATTTCAAATCCATGTACAGATGTGTACAAAACGCTTTCAAGATAAACGCCTATGTAGCGGAAATCGCAATAAGACGGTGATAAAATAGATTGTTTGAAAACTATAAAACCCAGTATAGAATTATCGACTTACTATTAAACATTGGTGAAACGGTAGATCAATACCCCTAATTATCGTGAATTCGTAATGTACACGAGAAAAACAATCGTGGCTTATATGCATGTTTTACAATGTTTACAGAATTCTAATTTGAACGCAGGCGGATATAAACGTGTACCTACTAAGAAAGCTTGCGTACTGTTTGGCATAGATTTGCAAATTTTGACCCCACGTTAACATTTTCTCTGTTTACTATGCACAATGCATCACTCACAGTGGAACTTTTCTTTTTAACCTAGAGTTGTAAATTCATCTCATCAGTTTTATTATGGTCAAACATGCCTCTGATTACCCCCTAATATATAGATAGATGTTATTTTTGTATTCAGCTCTCGTAGATTCTAATTTTATGAGTGCCTCTCCAAATTTTTTGACATTTTTACGAAAGCTGTTTTGGTAACATAATAAATGTTTTTGACATGATTTAATTAAGGTATGTTCACTGAATGTGCGGAAAACTTTTTACAGCGTGTTTATATAGCAATCAAATGCCTGAATTTCGTAACGTTTTCATTGTGGTGAAACATCAATAAAGCTATTTATTATCCGCAGACTATTTTCGGAATCGTTACAGAAACAATGGAAACTCACAGGTGTATTGAAAGTGTGTCGATAACCAGTAGATTTTCACTTGTTTTCGGAAACAAAGCGGTTCTGTCCGCTCATGCGCCCGTAACATAATTGGTAAAAGTGAAGAGAAGTGAGCCTTTTCGTTGTCTACTTCGATAAGAAAGGCAAATAGACGAGTAGTCGTGTTTTTTGTTATGAATCATGAAGTCACAGATTTTCTAATAGTTATTCTATGTTTATAATATCCAATGTCTTTCTCATTGTCTGTGAGTTTCTATGCTTAGCATTTATATTATGAAGTTAGATGTAGTTTTCACTATCATGTTATATAGTTTCGAAGGTCCTGTTGCATACAACAGGACCTTCGAAACTATATAACATTACCTACATTTGGCATACCAAATGTAGGTAATGAGTGGAAGTGCCTCTTACTACTCCTTAAGACATACAAGGATAATGAATTACAGGGTGTCTGAGAGGAGTCTTCCGTATTTAGGGATTTATACTTGGACATGTGGAGTTGTGAACATATTTATGTTTTTAATGAGGAAATTCGAGTAGCATGTATGTACGAAATTAGACTTTTTACTTACTTAAGGTACACTGCTGGTCGTAGGACATGATTTAAGATGGATAAGATTTGCACAACACCTATTTTTAAATATTTAAATATTGGCGGACTTTACACACAGCGCCATCTAGCCCCAAACTAAGCAAAGCTTGTACTATGGGAACCAGATAACTGATAGAATACATATATACTTTTTTTTTGTAAATACATACTTATTATACATATTAACACCCTGACACAGAACAAACATCTATGTTCACCACACAAATATTTTCCCTGGGTGGGAATCAAACCCACAACCTGCAGCGCAGAAGGCAGAGTTATTGCCAACTGAGCTGTGAGGCCAGTCAGTCACCTCAAATTTCAAATTTCACCTATGTCTCTCAGCTTGGATGGACTAATCCATTGGATAACATGGACAATACGTGCGGCTTCCTTACGTCGCTTTCTTTTACCACCTTCAATTCAAAATCAAGTTAGGCTAAGGTTAACACGGCTTACATTATAAATACCTACTTAATACCTTAAAGCAGCGGAGAAGCGGGCAACAGCTAGTTAACAAATGAATCTTGCAGTTTAAAGACTTACACAACGAAACGAATCAGCGTACGCTATCGTGCTCATTGAATTAACAAATTTCGTGGTCTGCATTTTTGTTGTTTATCTTAGTAATTAACATCAGACTGGTTTTGTAATTAGAAAGTTTTTAGGTTTAATCTACTTCCGCAGCAAAGGCATATTTTTATATAACTGAAGACGATGCAAGTACCTATTAATATTTTCTTTATGGAATTTACACTGATTTAAGGTTCTATAAACTGTAATAGCATTTGAAGATGGCAACACGAGGTTGTGTGTGATTCTTTACGCCCAAACAAAAGCCTTGCTGTAACCGTTAGCAAACCAAACATTCAAAAAAATATTAACATTTTAATTCTGAACTGCTTAACCTTTTGAGCATATACCAGACCACTATAGATCCTCCGGCAAGCCTCTGTCTTTTTCACTCAACAGGAATTCAAATTACCTTATCTGCACGCAACGAACACAGGTAAAACCAGTATTACCTTGGTAAAATCGAGAAACCTAGGTTTAAAGTTATTTTAATGATTCGGCAGGACGGTTTTCATTAGTTGGTTTTTCGATCTACCAGCGGTGACGTTTGCTGTTGTCTCTTTCTCGCATAGGGTTTATGAGTATATCTGTCGCACTCTCCTCCCACTCAATGCTGCCGCGACGCTGTACGTTACAACTTCAACAGTCTACGGCGGACGGCCGCTTGCGTTCTCTGGTGCATAGCGGTCATAATTAAATTTAAAAAAAAAACAACCGGAGTATTATTAAAAGTGAAAAGCATAACATAAAACATCTCTAAAAAAATATAAAACATTTGTTTTAAATTACTAATGAAGTGCAAATCGCAGTAGACGAAATTAACGGACAAGTAGGACAACCAAAAAGTTTTCGTGTTTTGTGTTAGTGGAAAAGTGGTTGGGTAGCCTTAAGAGTTATTAAACATCGAGATATAGTTAAATGAAACGAGAGTACCCTGGAGAGGATTTGATGCTGGCAACGAATAAGGTAAAAAATAAATAATAATAATGGTCGACCAGTTCTTTCGCAGGTTAGTAATCTGCAGCTTCCATAGGTACCTGAATTTCCGAAAATTAATTATAAATTTGGTTTCGCTCGTGTTTAGCTTGGAGCATCCCTATTTGTATACCTGCGCCTTGAATGAGTCCCACACTTCACTCACGCGATGCATAAATATTTGTAGTGGAGATAAACACTAGTTTCCTGACGCACGCCACCCCAATATTGTCTGTTCAAACCAGGTGTGATCTCAACAGGTGAACGAATCTACTAACGTTTGCTTTGAAATTTGTTAGCGAGTCAATGAATATTCTCCATAGAAAAGACTTCAACGCGTGCCGTACCTAGGTATGTATAAGTAGGCACCTACTACAAGACCAAGCTTATGCCAGTACCTACCTGCCAGTTATAAGTAACTTTGTCCTCGATTGTAGTCGTGATTAGTACAATGTACGTAAAGGTACCTACACAAGAACCTATGGTATGATGTAAAGTGAAGTGATATCATAGGATTATAGACTAGTAAGCCGGATATTTCCGTTAGAGAAGTCTGATGTCATTTTACCATTCTAAAATCTATATAGAGCTGTAAATGTTATTCATTGAATAAATTAGCTGCAAGAAATGCCTATGGGCATGTTGCACAAAAACAGGACGTTTGGGATCGGAGCAAAAAACGGACGCTGGTTTTGCCGAGTTCTCCACGGAATTTATGATTCATTACATAGGAGTTTGAAAGGGGTTTCTAGCTCTAAAACACCTAAACATGCAAATAAACCACGTTTTTACTTTTTGTAGGTAGGTAAATGAGTCATTCCACCTTACGGATCAGCTGCTACAAAGATTCACAAAATTTCGGACTATCAAATAGGTATTGCGGTCATGTGCCATCGACATCGGTCTGGGCCTCTCGTGGCCTTTTCTTATTTTGCCTTTGAAGCAGGTAGCAGACCTTTGGTAAGAAAAGATTTTTTGTACCTTTGTTCTCATAGTGAGGATAGGTAGGTACCTACCTACCTACCTACTTGAATATCGCGTCGTTCACCGTTCACATTAAGATTATTTTGTTTGTTATATGGGCTTGTTTATGTATTTTTTCCTTCGATGTTCTTCTACTTTGTAATGTTCTTCTAGGAACATGTCGTAGTTGTTTAGTTATCTGTTGTTATTAAAAGTACCTACCTACCTACGTGAGGAATCGTATTCTACTTCTGCTTCTTATCTATGCCTACTTTATATTACATTTTATAGATTTGTTTCACGAATAATAAAAGATTTGAATACTTAACTATAATAGTCTAAGGAAAAAACGGAAATTCTTAGTTCTGTTTTCCAAAACAGATACCTACCACGATCCTGTATACATATAAACACGTCATACAATTTGCATACCTACTTTCACAGGATATCAATTTGTGAGTAGGAAGGAACTTCCGTACTGAGGTACCGGCGAGTCCCCGCATCCCTCTACAGTCTACACAGGTTACGTAATAGCTACTATAAGCAAGTCAGGGTGAGTGCCCGACCACACAGCTATTCTATGATCAACACAACAAAAACACTATCCTTTTCAACTTTTGTTTCGTTCGTTGTAATTCCCCATTCACGGTTTATTATCCCGCTGGAATTTGGACGAATTAGGTAGGTACTCTAATACAACCGGTTCTGCAATTTGTAACACAAGGTAAGGACATTTCGGTTATGCTCGGAATGCGCCTGCAGTGAAGCTGTTTATTGATTTGCCTTAGGCAATATTTTAGAATTTAAACGAATACTACTAAGTATTGCCTACACAAACAGTGTAATGTCTTTGTGCCTAATATAATTTAACAATATATATGTAAATAAAGTATACACTGCAAACTTCACAGTTCATTTCAAATCTACCTGTTCCAGCAATTCAATCAGACATACTAACGGGCTTTGCCTGTTGCCTATATTGGAAAAACACGTTACGGACGCGCTGTGGAAATACACTTTGCTCGTTTCAAACTTTTTGCGCTCGTTTAAGATCGATTTTTACCAGACTTATAAATAAAGATATTATCCCTCGTATTCAAGAACGACACTATGAGAACACTACCGTGTGCCTTTAGAGCTCAACTTTGGCTAGAGGCGCACGACAATGTGCCTCTAGTCACACTATACAGTGTCGCACAACACATAAAGTGATTTTTATGAAAAAATATTACATCCACTGTGGGTTCGTGTTCTCATAGTGTCGTTCTTGAATACGAGGGTATATGTTCGCCATGTTCGGGTAGATATCAATTTGTTGTCTTATTTGAACATCCAGTCCACTTTTGGTATACCTTTTATGAAAATTAATTTAATTGTTTGTTTTCGTTGTTGGTATATTTTAGGAGCTTACATAATTTCTACTGCAAAATGTGGGCATGTGCCAAATGTAATGTTTGGGCATGCCCCTTTAGACATCTTCATTGATCTGAGCGTCTTGTTTTTTACCTATACCTAAGGAAAGCATTACCCAAAAATACAAACTCAATGATACACTAGTATCCGCCTATGGCTTTGCTTGGAAAAAAGCAGCCCAAAAATACATGCTGTTTCAATGTTTATGCTTATGCTTTCATTTTAATCCGTTCAGTAATTTTTGCGTGAAAAAGTAACAAAAAAACACACACACACACACACACAAACTTTCGCATTGATAATATTAGTAGGAAGTAGTATTTTCATCCAAATAGCAAAGATGGAGCGTCTCTGCGTTGATTGAACCAAAGGAATCTTTTCCTCGACATTTAACCGTCGGCACTAGTGTTTCCGGAACCGGTATTCTTTGTAAGAACCGGGAATTTCGGTACTTTTTTAAATCGGTACCGGGATTTCCCGGTTCTTTCGGTATTTTCGGTTCTTGGCAGTTTTTGATTTATAAAACAAGTGATAAGGTTCAAAAGTCAACTACAATTAAGATCGACGAGAATAGATAACATTTAGAATGAATATATATCAGAAAATGATATTGAGCCGATAACAGGACCAGAGGTTCATCGCGCGCTTTGCAGCATGAAATATAGCAAGAGCCCAGGTGCAGATGGTGTTACCACCGAAGCCTTAAAAATCGGAGAACCAGTACCACTCCCACACCTTACGAACCTTTGTAACTACATTCTTTAGACCGGTTCTTTTCCTCATAATTTCTGCCACTCCACCATTATACTCATACATAAAAAGGGTGAAAAGTCCGACATTGGCAATTATCGTCCCATCAGTTTTATCTCACACCTTTTTAAACTATTCATGAAAATTATCGAAAATCGAATATCCGGTGAGCTCGATTTACATCAACCACCAGAACAAGCGGGTTTCCGCCGTGGCCTCTCCACGACGGATTATTTCCATTCCCTTAACCAGCTCTTAGAAAAAGGGAGACCCGCTTTCTCCTAAATTGTTTACAGCTACTTTGGAAGAAGTGTTCAAGCGATTGAAGCCCAAATGGGCTGAGAAGGGCATCGTCGTCGGAGATAGCAGGCTAACAAACCTGCGCTTCGCCGACGATATTGTCCTTTTCTCCCCCACAGCTGCAGAACTAGGCGATATGCTTCAAGGACTGAACCAAGCAAGTCGACCAAGATGGACTCCGAATGAATATGAGCAAGACCAAGCTGATGACCAATTGCACGAAGAGGAGATTGTACGTGGAGAATGTGGAGATTGAGTATGTCCATGAGTATGTGTATCTCGGCCAGATAGTTTCATTCCAGGCACAACAAAACGAAGTTGCTCGACGCACCGAAAACGCCTGGAGATGCTTCTGGTCGATGAAACATCTTATGAATGGCGAACTGCCACTCTGCAATAAGCGCAGACTTATGGACATGTGCATTCTCCCAATTCTAACGTACGGTGCACAGACTTGGTTCCCGACCCGACAGCTCATGAGAGATACCAACTCGAGGTTTGCCAAAGAGCTATGGAGCGTAGTATCTTAGGAGTCAGACTCACAGACCTCATACGAAACACGATATTACGCTCCAAAACAAAAATAGTTGACGTCACCCATAAAGCGGCCAAACTCAAATGGGATTGAGCAGGGCATGTCGCTCACATGCTGGACGATCTTTGGGCCAAAATAACAAACGATTGGTCCCCACAAACTACACGCCTTCGAGGCAGACTCCGGAGGAGATGGCAGGACGATCTCGACAGTCATTTAAATGACTGGCGCAACTTAGCTGGAGATCGAAAGGTGTGAAAAGAAGGGAGGGAGGCCTTTGCCCTGCAGTGGGACGATATAGGCTAAGATAAGATACCGGCCCCTAAAATTACTGTGGTTTTGTTTATAATATCACAAAAATCATATTAGGAGTATGATAATACGTCGTATTTGAAGTAAATTACATTCTGTCACCATTGTTTGGTATGAGGAACAACGTAATACTTACCTTGGAGTCAAACGCGCGACACTTTTTTCTTACTTTTCGCACGTGGCGAGTCCTGCGAGGCCCGCCGAGTTATAAAAATAAAATTCCCGAAAGTACCGAAAGAATCGGGAATCAAATTAGATTTCCCGGTTCCTTTTTACTGACAAAAGAACCGGGAATTCCCGGTACTTTCGGTACCGGGATTTCCCGGTTCTGAACCCTAGTCGGCACATTGCAGAGTATTGCGAAGCGTGAGAGGAACATTGGAATGCAGCGAACGTACTCAATCTCACAACATCGATATAAACTATGAACAGGTTGATCCTCTCGAGTGCCGACAAAGTTTAATATTGTCGGGTTTGGATGAAGACTGTTTCATAAACACGTTTGATCAGATCTGAAGAAGAACTCTGCAGCGGTGTTTACTTACATAGCAAAGCGTGTTGTTATAAACGCTTTGAAAATATATGTTCCTGCTACACTCGTATTAAGTATAGAAACCAGCCAGCACTGAAACAGATGTATTTCGATCAAAGTAATGAATGTGTATGATGCTGGAAGGAAGCCGAGCAGTTAAGTGACCGGTCGATAGGATGCAGGCTGCGGCACTCGTTGCGTTTGCGTCTTGCGTCACACCTGCTCCCTGGATCTACGAGCACTTATCTCAAAGTACAGTTACCGCGTTTACTCACACCTACTTACACATTCCTGTCTTAGTATTTTACGCGTTTTAGGTGGAATTTCGAAACAAAAGGTTAAACTCTGTAACAGATACGGCTTTAGGCTGTGAACGACAATCGCGGTCGGTTAGTTTAAGCCACTTATAAATTCAGCAGTGTAGTGTTTCGTGGAAGGGCCACAAGGATTGCATTACGTGTAATAATAATGAACTCGTCATGAGCTGTGCTTATGGTTTTATTATGAGCTTCAGATAACTTTGCCAATGTACGCCCAACTATCATAGCCACTTTGATGAAGAATATTTGATACGACACAGGAAAACATAGGTTAAGTTTTGTTTAATATAGATCGTAATCGTTAGAAAAGTTGCTGTATCTATTTATATGAAAAATTTTACAACATTGGCTCGCTTCAAATCAACGGATAAAATTCTTAAATATTTGTCATCAGATTATAAAATCCAGTTAGATGTGCCACTTATATCGGGAACGGATTGAGTCATCGATGATTGAAGTGGAAGATGGTTTGATGGTGGAAGTTTATTGCATTTTGATGCTTAGTTGAGAAATACAAAATGATCAAATTGAGCTATGAATACTATCACATGTGATTTTGATTTCACAGGCAGTATTTTCTGGGCAGTTTTTGTAACAGCTATCAAAATAAATGTATGGAGAAAGTCACTATAGTCATTCGTTTTGTGGGGCGAAGAAAAGTCAGGTTCAACTAAGTAGAGTAAAATAATGTTTTCGAAGAAACCTTGGCCCCATACGAGATAATGTCGGCCATGGACTGTAATTTACTCATTACAATTCGTATGCCATTCTACACCACTATTACTCGAAGTAAGCAGTGTGACAATAACTTTCTTCTCTCACGACTGTGTCACTGTCTCTGTTGATGTTATCAGCTACAGTCTCGTAGCCTAATGATAAACCAAACATACTTATTTTTTAATGTTTTAAGAATTTTGAGTAGAAACTATAATATTTATAATGATGACATTGTGTTTATGTAAAAAGTAGAGTTTGTAAGTTATTAAAATTTCCATATTTGTTTAAAGTACCCATATCCAATAGATAATGGTAGTTTTTAGGGTTCCGTATCCAAGGGGTAAAAACGGGACCCTATTACAAAGACTCCGCTGTCCGTCTGTCTGTCTAGCAGAATAGTATAAATATTTAAGTGGGGCTCCCATACAATAAACGTGATATTTTGCCATTTTTTATAGATACGGAACCCTTCGTGCGCGAGTCTGACTCGCACTTGGCCGGTTTTTAATAATACGTTATTACTTTTCTATTATTGTTTACTTTGAAATTCAATGGATTGTGAATATTCAAGTTTGACCAATGTATTGTTTATAACAATCGTAGGTATAAAACTTTCCATTTTATCCACAAATTTATTTCTGTGTGCGTATCTAATAAAATTGCCATTACAGCGATTATACGTTGGGCTTTCTACTTGATATTACTGCAAAGTGCTAAGACATAAAGTTTTTGATAATTGTAAGCAATAAGAAATTAACGATTAAATATCGATTTTTTTTTGTATTACATTCCTATAGAATTAAACTCTTAGGATTATCGCACGTGAAGACTTTAATTCAGTTATGAGATTACAGAGGCCCTAGAGGTGTTAATCTTTGTAGGTTATTTATAGCTTCTATTAAGAACTACATCAGTCCTTGAAAAAAAAAAACAGTAAAAATGAATTGTTCTGGAGCTCATAAACCAATTCATTAAAAAAGTCATGTACCAACAAATTTTTTACTATTTGAACTCTGTTATCATCGTCCTAAATAAATCAAGAAAAAAATTATACATAAATTACACAATATCTTGACGCAATAAGAATTACCCTTTATAGTTACTGGGTCATACCTTCGTAATATTATTATAACTTCTTCAATGATTTTTAATTTTCTTTCTTGGTATACGTGTTCGAAATTATAGCTATCACTAGTTTATTACATAATTGTGTGTAATCGCGTATCGAATTGTTTATTTCACACCTAGTTCCATTGTTATAATGAAACGGCTTAAAAACGCGTAATAACGAAGTTACCTTTTTATCTTGTAATCAAGTTGTTTGTAGCAATTGCATTCGTTTATTTGAAAGCTTTTAACAAATCTCTAGAATTTCAACCTTTTGAGTCATTATCTTTTAAACTCTAACCGTCTCATTAATAAACGTAGACTAGCGCAGGATTAAATTTAGTCCAACGCTTACGTTTGGACTAGTCGAATTCAATATTAATAAACGAGGATTAGAAATGGAGTTGCTTACATTAAGCTGGTATTAACAAGTCTTGGTGTAACCTCAGATGATCTTTGGATAAGTAAATTTTTATTAATAGCACCGTAAGGGCTGAAATCCTAGAGATTTTAGGAACACAGTTTAAAGGGCAGGCGTTATTATCTTAGCTTCTAAAAGGATTATAATGAATTCGGTAGCAGGCAGAATGTTTGCGAATGTAACTTTAACTGCTAAAACAAAATTAGATGTGGTCAGGAACAACATCATCAAGTATCATAGTAAAAATGCAATTTTTTCTAACCAACATAAATATTCATTATTACAAAAACGGGAATTACTCACGTAAATGATAAATTGAGTGAAACATAAATATTGTTTCAGAAACATAATTCGTTTAAATTAAACAGTAATGGCAGAAGTAATCTCTTCATCCATCATCTCTTCATTAAAACGCAATGAAGAGATGACGTCACAGAGGTTAGATACTACAACATTGTAATGTCCCACGCAACTATTCACACAATTACGTCCATATGGGACCCTCATTTTTGTTGATCGGTCTTAAATTACAGATTTTTTTTTCTACTTCATTCCCGTCTATGTATAGAAAAGACTAGTGCAAACCCTCGCGACTTCGTTCTAGTGA